>BGPR01000147.1:134062-361689 GCA_013235015.1 Araneus ventricosus | reverse complement strand
GTGATTTAAGGCGATGTGAATTCAAATCGTACAGTGATTTAAGGCGAAGTGAATTCAAATCGTACAGTGATTTAAGGCGATGTGAATTCAAATCGTACAGTGATTTAAGGCGATGTGAATTCAAATCGTACAAACTATACTACTGACCCGGTATGTATTAGTCCATTACCTAAAGATACTTTGGAAAATACTGCTGCATATAAAATTGGGGTTAACAAATTTTTTTAAAAATTCTTTAAATCCAAAAGAAGGAGAATGTTTCAAATACCTTTGCAAAAAGTTTCCGGTATTTTTGGAATCAAAGTTTAAGGAAAGGGTATTTGAAGAACCTGACATCAGAAAACTGATGATGAATAAAAATTTTGAGTTCAAAATGAAAAGAAACGAGAAAAAAAGTCTGGGAAACCTTAAAACTGGTAGTAACTAACTTTCTTGAAAACCAATAACATCCAAACTAGAAATCTATTGTAGAAGAAATGTTAACAAATTTCAAAAAATTAGGGTGTAATATGACCTTTAAAGATCATTTTCTCCATGGCACCTGGACTATTTCTCTGGAAGTTTAGACACAATCAGGAAAAGTTTCACCAATGCATAAAGGACTTGGAGAGGCGATATCAAAAAGTAGGTGGAATATCAACATGATAGGCGACTATTGTTGGATATTGAATGGAGGCAATGTGCGGCAAATTCACCAGAAGAAAAGCAGAAAAGGAAGTTTTGAGAAAAAGAGAAAACTCTACCATAAAGATTCGTAACGTTTTTATAATCTGATTTCTCATTTAAATCTCATTTATAAAAAGCTAGGATATAAATGTAAAATATGTATTTATGAGGTGATAAAATAAAAATAAAAATGTCACAATATATTGATTTAACTATTTCTGACGAAATATAAAATCGTCTTGTGAAAGAACCTTACGTAAAAGAAAAAAATCGATATCATTTTTGAAATCAGCACTGAAAATAATATAAAATCTTAATATATAAAATTCATTGTTTGTGTGTTTGAACCTTATACAATTTCACACCTCTTGACGGATTAGAACGAAATTCGGCATATATTTTCCTTTGCATCTAAGAGGATTAATAACACAATTAAAGAGTTTTCACCTCCATCTAAAGGGGGTGAAAGGGGGGTTAAATGTTTTTGCGTTTTAAACCTGAAAGAAACACTTTTATATAATCGTATTGTGCACAAGAAGGGAGAATATGATGTTTTCTTCCATGTATATTGTACTTCCCTTTTTCTTTTCCATTTTTTCATATTTAGGGGTTTTTTGTATTTTTTTATTATTATGTTGATGTTTCCTTTTCAAAAACCGATACTCTAAAGGGTAATTATGTTTGCTTTTTGCATCACTTATATTATTTTTTAATGGTATTATTATTCAAATATTGAAGAATGCACATGTTACTATTTATCATACTCATACAAATAGATATAAAATATATATCCATATTAGTAAAAACTTAGTTGTTCATATTCTTTAAATTTCGATTATGTTCAAATACGTAATAATTCTTCATTTGCCTTTCTCAAGTAAACCTGTAATTTATGAGAAAGTAATAAACTGAATTAAAATTTCGAAGCCAAATAATTATAACTCACCAACATTCAATTGAAGATGTACTTTTTCGAATATCCTGTAGTAAAATGAAAGAGAAATTAATTAGGTTGTTGATTGAACCCACCCTTTTACATACACATATAATATACTTTATATTCATTGTGAAGATTCACTGTTTGTAGCCTTTGATTTGTCGCATTCGTGTAAAAAAAGACAAATGGTTTTTTTATACGTTCTTACAGTCTACATAAAAATTTTGACTACTTTGTATTAGGAGGAAAAGTTATTCATTTGAAGAATAAATTTTTCACAGTTCACACTGTAATAAACTACAACACCATAAACAATTACAACAGCTAACCTGTTAATACAATCCAGCCTTTTACACAATACTCGGTAATATTTTATATTCATTATGTGCAAGAATTGAATGTTTCCATCCTTTGGCTTGCCTCATCTGTAGAAGAAAAAACATTTTTTCTTTGCAGACTTATTGACGAAATAAAGCCTTTGAATGCCTATTATTAGGATTTACAGGCATTCTTTTGAAGAATAAATACGACACATTCCTTCCCGTAAGACGAAAATTACATTAGCTAAGGTGTTGATGCAACTCACCCTTTTACATATTCTCGAAACATTCAGACGTGGATCGATAATAATGGAAGAGGATAATTCCTCAAAGAAAAAGGGCTCACAGTGGTGAAAATCGTTGAGAAAATCTATGCAAAATTGAAGTCGTTCTTCTTTGGATTATTTTTGCTTTCTTTATTTTTCGTCCTTTTCCTTTTACCATTTACTTCCAAATCTCAAACGATGTCCTTGCATTGATTTCCATCGGATCGAAAATGCCACATGAGAAGAAAATGGCATCAATCAAAGTGACTTCTTTTTCTGAATTATTGATTTTCAAGGCGAAGAAAGTTTTGAATTACTTTATCAAGTCATGAGGATTTAGCTTTTGGGAGTAGATTCTTTCATATTTAAAATACTACTTGCGTTTGAGGTTCTAATATCGGAAACTTTACTTCGCCTGAAAAGGTCATATTTTATTCTTTGACGCAGCAGCAAATGGAATGCTGCATTTCTAAAAGAGACTGATAATACTTATGAATAGTTCATTTTTTTCCTGTCCTTCCCCCTTTTGAATACGTCTGCTGAAAATTAGTAATGGATTGCGGCGTTTCAGTGCAGAGCTGCAGAAATAGTTTCATCTTAGTATAAATAATGGGACAGAACGTTCATTTCGTTTCAAAGCACCGCATCTGGCAATTTGGAAAGAGACAGAACCTTTGGAATTAAAAGTATTTTCCTAATTAAAGAGTTTACGCGAATGCATTACCGGAAAACTCTTTAATTGTGAGACTCTCAATTAAAATGATACGAAGCACAGTTATTTATAAAAGTTATTTTCTGAAGAGTTAACGGCGAGAATTTTTCCAAAATTGTTCAAAGCGGATTCCACAAGTAAATAAAACATATTATATGAATTTACCGATTACGCGACAGTTTAAATATTGTAATCATGCTGCTCGAATTCTTTCGTATGAACTTAAAAGCAGCATTTAATAATTATTTGCGTTAATGAATTGAAAACAAAGTCGTAATTGTGTGCGGAGGTTGAAGCATGCAGATATGCTCGCTGTTAGAGATCTGCTTCAAAGATTCCTGACATCACCATTCATGTTTTTATTTTTATTTATGCTCTATATTTTTTAAGCAATGGGGTTTTAAATCCTTATCAGATATATCTTTATGCTTTCTTAAATATAGTGAAACAGAATTTCATTTTTAATTAGATATTTCCAAAAATTACTGTAAATAGAATTCTGTGATACAATTCTTGGCACTCTGTGGAGAGTCAACTAATGGCAGCCTAGTATCTCAATCTGAATTAGGTAGGGCAATCTTAAGAAAATAGTGCGTAAAATTATATCGCTATGTTGCCTTGGAATGTTATAGTGTTTTTGTTTTGTTACCTGAGCAAATTATCTCTTGATAAAATTTTTCTAAATAAATTACTTCTGATATTTAAATAAAATTATTACTCTAGACCCAATTATAAGAAGATTACAGGTCACTATCAAAGCAAGCATGCGTATATACTGTTATTTGTTTATTTTTTCAGTGCTAGTAAGAAAACGTTTTGATAAATCTGAGACATCGAAAATTCAAAACTCATTTCACAGAAATCCCTCTGGCATAACTTCTGATGTAAACCCAGCAATATCACTCGGCATACTGTCTTTTAAAGAATTTAAGCCACAATCTTGATAAACAAAAACCTATGATGACATTTATTAGGGCTTAAAGAACTAATTGAAGAAATATTTGTACACATCATGCAATGTAACTTTTAAGCACTGTGATTTACATTTTCCCTATAAATTTAAAAATCTTTAATTTTATTAACAAAAATTTCGTAGTTCAGTTGGCCGTATATTACTCATATTTATTTTCTATCAGCTATTTCAAGAGTTGTAATAAAATTTCAGTTTCTCTCTTGCTTAATCAACACTGTAAAAATGAAATATAGCAATTCACTTTTGATACATAATTACTTTAATGATAAAACGATTTTTTTTAAATCTTCTATTCTTAAATTTCAAGATTTAATCAGTTCGAAAATTTTTTCAGCATATTTTGTTAATAAAATGTATGATGTGGTGCAACTCACTAATAAATAGTTTTTAAGATCCTTGGTTTCTGAAAGGGGATTAAAATAATTACATTTATTTTTCAATTTTGCATCAGACTTAAAAATCATTCGTTCACTTACATAATCAAAAATTTAATACAGTTTCAAAATATACCATATGCGTATCCAATTAACAGTGAAATATTTAAAAATTCTAATTGCATTTTATCTACCATATTTTGTGAAATTTTCGAGCTATTAAAATTAAAAATGAAAACTCTTATCCTAATTATAATGGTTAAATAAATTATTCGGAATTGTATGTATTACTTTTATATTTGCCTTTAAATTGTTTCAATTTTATAAATAATTTTCCTTTTCTTTTTTTAATTCTTCTAACAGTTATATATTTCAGTGCTGTTATTTATCAACTATATTTTCTTATATTGTCAAAATGAACTGACATTGCCGTCTGTATTCTGCTCATACGTCAGTAAAATACCCGAGCTGCCGTTAACAATCACTTATCATCCAAAAAATATCAGAAACGAATCTTGCGGCAAAAAGAATGAGAAGCTGAAGGATATAAATGAAGCCAGAGAGAGAAGGGGAAAATAAAGTAACAAGAAAAGAAAAGTCAACGAAATCTCATTTCGAAATAAACAAGAAAAGAGAGAGAAAAAAATCACAATTTTGTCCACAAAAGATATCCGCTTCAGTAGATTCGACCGTGAGCATCATTGTTTCAAGATGGGTTAGTAAATTCTATCATCTCTCCTCTCCGTTCAAAGTACCAGTGTTCAATTGCGAGAGTACAGAGAGCAGTTTATGAAACGTTGACATTTTTGAATGAGAATTCTTGAAAAAGTTAGTTCATCAATTAATATTATTTGGATGTTTTAAATAGCTTCAAAGAATATTCTGAAGTAGGGAAAATATTGTAACAAGAGACAATGCTTTCTATTGAAATCAGTAATGAAGTAGGTTTCTTATTAATTTTTTTAAAAAACTTACAGATAAATTTGTGGGACTGTTTTAATAAAAATATTTTTATGCATGATATCTGATTTTCATATAGAAAAACGGGCGCATGTTAGTGTTACATAGAAGTATGAATCATTCATTTGATACTTTACGTTCAGCGTGATTATTTTTTTATCATAGGATCTTATTGAAAATAGGTTAATTTTTAAATTAATAACGCTTTCTTCTATTTCGTTTGCATATATAATATGTTATACAAATGCTGATAGTTGATTTTATTCCAGATATACAGTCAATTTAAATTTAATCGGCATTTAACGTGCCAAGCTCAAATCTAGAGTTTATTCCATGATAGAAATTGACGACTTGCAAATTCTTTTCGCATCAGTTTTGAAGATAATCTTCTTAACTAATGATTACAGACATACCGAATATTTACATTTCTCGATGAATAAGAAGCTAATATTACCGACTTTGGAATTTATAAAAGCAGAAGTTACGATTTGGCTTTGTCTGCTTTCCAAGTGAATATCTTCTAGTCTGTACAACTTCCGAAAATATTTTCTGTAAGCCCAAATGTATTGACGTTAGGCTCACTGATTTACTCGAAAACGTTTATTTAATGCTCATGAGAAAATTAAGAAATTATCTTGAGTCCTTCTCTACTTAGTCTGAAATATAATTTGAAAACTTTCCAAACGAAATGAAGATTGCATGAAGCACTAAAGATGGTGAGAAGTAGCAATATTTCTCAGATACGATAAATAAAGCACCCACTAAGACAAGTGCCATTACTACAAATGTTAAAAGTTTGATTTTGTTAATTTTTTTAGAACAGCTTTGTTTTTTTTTAATTTTGTGAGGTGTATCCTAGTAGCACTAAGATATAGATATATATTAACAATAAGATATATATTGTACGATATTAAACAATATTCGAAATATTGTATAATATTGTTCAATATCATATAATATTGTATAATATTGTTCAATATCATATAATATTATATAATATTGAACAATATTGCGTAATATCGGGCAACATGCTGTGCTACCTGGGTAGTTAGAGACAGTCTTCAAGCCGTGATCAAATAATGAATTCAAGACACTATTTGCCACTTTTTCCTCCAATTACCTCTTCACACCTATATGGTAAGATGCTAAACGAAGACAAACTTTTTTGAAGGAAAATATAGTGATGACAATGGCATAACTGGACCATTGTATTACTAGATACAATAAAGAATGCTAATGCAGTAATGCTAGTTCCTTCAGAAAAATGAAATAAGAAACCTCGTGTATTTTTATATATCAAGCGACTTATTACGAACTAAATATTCAAAGGACTGTTTTCATATAAAAAATTAACATCATAGACAGTTCCCTAATTTGATACCATCATAAATTTATTTAATTCCTTGAAATAAACAGAACATCAAAGGTAGTTCTATAACTGCTACAAGGATAATTTAGGCTTAATTTTACTTAGCAACATCTCCAATGTCATGCTAATAATCGAAACAGAAATTTATTGATAAGAGTTTTGTTGTGTATTGACAATTTGGAAACATAAGTAAAGTATTTTTAATTTTTTTAAATATTTTGCAATTTTTCTTTAATAACTTTTCAATATTCATTAAAATAATGTTTGAAATTAGCTGAGATGTAACTAAAGATATTTCAATATTGATTATGAATTTCAACTATAATACTGACTAATATTATATTTTAATATAATTTTGACTAATATTCATTTTAATCACAATTCCAAAAACACTGTACATTTAATCACAAATCCTATTTATAAGGGCTTTCTACCTTAAAAAAGTTGAAAATTATAATTAGTGTATTAAATTGTCCCTTATTAATGACAAAAAATCACAACGGTTAAATTACTTACAATATATAATACTATTTCCGTCATAAATGTTAAATAGATTTTTACACAAATCTTTTTCATTTTATGCTTGATAATTACAAGAAAAAATATGTATAGGAAACTGAACAAAATGTATTTACTTAGGCAAAACTGTTATGAATATGGAAAATAATTCTTCATTTTAAATTTATCCAAATAATTTTAAAACGAATGAATAAACAATTGACAAATACATTCAGATAAAGAAAGGAATCGTAATTTTAAATGAGTTCAAATGCATATTAACTCTGTGTGTTTCGTGTTGGATGGAATTTGCATTCATGAATAAACTCTTGTTTGTTTGTGATTGTGAAGCAAATGAGAAGGAGCAGCATCCTAGGAATTAATTTCTAACGCATTGAGCATAAGAATGTATAGCGATTAATGATATTTGTATAAATGGAAATTTCGCGCTAACAGTTAATTAGAATTTTCATAAACAGTCAGGAGTGTCATTTTATAATAAATTTAATTATGCACTGTGAACAGTTTCGTTTCAATAAAGATTCATAATATTTTATGATAATAATACTGTTTTGAAGAAATAAGTTATATAATTAGAGGTATTCTGTCTTTTCTAATTATAAAAGCTTATTGTTTATTTTATTTTTATTTACCAGATGCAATTATCGCAATTTTTTCAGCTTCATTTCCAGAAAATCAGTTAATTTAGGGATGGGTACATTATAATGTTTGATGCAATGATTTCGCATTTAATATATATGTAAACTAATAAAATAATAAGGAAATAGTAAATTCGCATTTCAAAATGCTATACTAAAGCATGTTTGCTAAATTCTGACACAATTTATTTCAAATATTTTGTTATTTCTATTAATATTTAATATAATAAACTAATAATAATAAGGAAGTAAATATCCACTCCGGAATACCAAAATGTGCTCGAACACGTCTGGATGTCACGAGTTGTAGCGATTTTAAGGTATATGATAAAAATGTTAATGCTTAAATAGGACCAAAATAACATTTGGTAACCAAAGGCGTTTGTGGAAATAAGATGTAGAAGACGAAAACAATACTAAGTTTACATAATAGATTTTTTAAACACTCTGGATTCTCATTTTTGGGCATATCCTCAATGTAACGGGCGTAAATGTATGCCCTTTGGAGGAGGTTTGTTAGCTAAAAAGGGCGCATATATACGCCGCTGGAAGGCTTTAATCACTTTCCTCTGCCATATGTTGCTAGCCGTATAACTCCGCGCACAGCTTTGGAATACAAAACACTGATCTTGAGGAAGAGTTTATCAAGGACATTCCTTTGTCTTAGAATAGAGAGAAAAGCCGCGACTGTGAGGGAGACAATAAAAGTCTTTCATGAGGTAGCAATGGGGAAAGAATCAGGTAAGATATCGCGGTAATGAAGGGGTTAACTCAGGTGGCAAGAAATCACATTGCCACCAGACGATATTCTTCATAAATGTTTCGGTTGGAAAGGTAAGCAATTGCTTAGAACTTTCGCATGTATGGCATCTTTCCACAAGATATCGTGCCTATATTTCTTTCTGATATTGGTCCACCACTAATTTCTACACGAAAGTGGTTCCAGCACGTTGAGGCACCAGATCAGTTCCGCAATAACGCCCAAAATTGTCGCGACGCTACTTACGTCCATGACTGTATTGAATGAGTTGTACTTATTCCGCGTCATCACGGTGAACTGATTTAACATGCATGGAATTATTTTCCCTAAGGTATATTAAAGCATAATCTACGAAAGTACCATTGACGTGCATTTAAAACCAATGGTTACAATTGCTGCTGGAAGGATAAGAGCATTTTGGCAGCGTACCAAATTTCAAAAGACGCCAATATGATGGGTAGTGCTTATTCCCTGCCACAACTCTGAACTGATTTAACATGCATAGATTTCTTCTCCATGGGGCAGATTAAGAACATGATTTACGAAAGTATCATCGAGTCCTTTGAAAATACGTGCATTTAAAATTAGTGGTTGCATTGCTGCTGAAATTGCTTGCATTGTGAAGCACGCATCATTTCATGTGAACGCCAGTCTGAAATTTGCATCAGTGCTAACGGTGATACTTTCAAGCATATATTAAAAATATGTGAAGTCTTAAAAAATGAAATTCGCTTGATTTCAAGTATATTTCTTTGTTTTCTTTCTATAATTATCACGACTTTCCAGTGTAACTCCGGTACAAATATTCCATTACCTACTATCGACCAGTGTCTTCATTTTTTCATAAATTTTACGATCACCTTCTATCTAGTTTCTATCGTATTTTGAGAAGTAATATTTCGATTCATATGCATCCTTTCTGTAGGAAAATATAATTTGCAGTAGTAAAGCCTCACCTTTCAATGAAATTTTAAACGTATTTAAATTTCGAACCGAAAACCTAAACTGTAAAACACAAATTCAGACTTTCATAACTCGAAAACAAAAGAATTTACGAATAAGAGTATTTCATTAATGAGCTATAAATAATCAAATTCGTATCTCCTATTATTAAACACATGTTTATGTTCTTATAGTATGTTTCAATATTCCAACAGACGTGAATATTTTGTGTGGGAATACAGTGGAACAAAATTACCAAAAATTCGGAAATACCATTCGTTCCGAACTCACCCAAACGAATAAAACACACATTAAATTTTTGAAAATAGAAGTACACAAGTTATTGCCAACCAGTTCATTGCATATTATTATCAATGTTCAGTTCAAGACATTTTCTATCACCAGGGTACTGATATGGTTCGCAAAGTTCAAAGAAATTGTTTGTTATACCTAAAAAGATAGATTCTAAAGATACTTTCCTAAATATATATATTGTTTATTTTTATTCTATTACTTACCAACAAGTTATAATTTGGCATGGCTTTCAAAACTATTTAAATACAAAAATATATACAACTCCTCAAAAGCATTTGAAGACCACGAAGATATGTTTGCTTTTTTGCGATAAATGGAATTATGATGGCACAAATGGTAGAAGATGGAAGCTGATTAAATTAACGCATACCGTGTATAGTAATTTTATGTAACTATACATTATAAAATGAAAACGTTGCATTAAATCCATTGATGAAAATATGTTGTCAAGTGAAAGGTAAAAATGTTTTAAATCCTTTTTACTTACACTAATATAAATCTATTACCTTATATAATCGCTTTCTAAACTTAAAAAATTGAAACATCGCAAATATTCATTCGTAATTCATTTCCAATTTTTCATTGGTAAAATGGAGATTTCTCCTTATTGAATATCTTGCATGTTTGGATGTTTGAATTAATAACAGAAAATTTGAATCGGAAAAATTATTATTCTAAGATAGTTAAGAAAACTCTGCTAGTTAGAGAAAATTCAAAGGGAATGCAAAATTACTATAAATTTACAGTTCTTTTTGCATTTATTTTTGCTCACGGTAAAAAAAAATGCTTTATAAGGAAAAATATGCGTTTGTTCTAATTTTTTATCTGTAAGTAAAGAGCAATCAGAAGTTTTGGGATAATTATTTGATTGAAAGATGCAGATTGAAATGACATTTAAAATAGATTAGGCTGTACAGACCTACTATTTTCTAATGAAGTGTGGAAATCTTCTTAAAAAATGCACTTTTCAAGCTTAAGATACTTTTTAGAAACTTCCTCAGAGAGATGACGATGAAACTGTGGCAGTGCGTGCTTTTGAATCTAGGACCTTTGGGTCCCGAGTCGAACATCTTAACCACTAGACAAAAGGAATCCCCACTGTCCGGAGGTGGATACTGACTTATAAGCTGGCTTAGCACGTTGCACTACAGGAGCAACCCCAGCTTGTTTGATATTATCTGAATATCAAGGAAGCGATAATTGCACTTCCGTGTGCTGCGTGCATATGCGCAGATTGTTCCCCGGATTGTTTGTGAGCAGGCACGTGCAGGTTTTGTGCTATGAAATGCGTTATAGACTTTGTGCTGTGAAATGTGTCATAGACTTTGAAGTGGGAGAGTTGCGTTGCTGTAGCAGTTGCATGCTGCCATCTGGTGTATGCAGCGGAAAATGGAATTGATGTGATTAGTTGAAAGTAGGTGTTGCGTGTACTTCGCCAGGTAGTCACCACTGTGGTAGTACGTAGTTTAGAACCTGGGCCCTCTGGGTCCCGAGTCCAGCATCTTAACCACTAGACAAAAGGAATTCCCACTGTCCGGAGGCGGATACTGACTTATAAGATGGCACAGGCTGGTGCACTACAAAACTATTGAAATTTTTCTCCATTTAATCTATTAACTTTTAGATAACTTTACGGTTTGCTATCTAATTCACTCGTAATCTGCAAGGTACCATTACAGATTCTCAGGTAATTCACTCGCTTATAAAAAGAGAGGATTACTTTATATATAATCAAATTGAATCGCAAATAAGAAAAAGCAGAGTTCTCGCACAATTAAACCTCAATTTACACGACATTCGATTTTCATCACTGTACTTTAGCATGCCTCAGGAAACGCTGAAGAGCTTTAATTTACACTGCCTTAAATTTTAATTTGATCCGTCCAGAAAATGCAATCTTAAATGTGCGTAAAAATTAAAAACTTTACTGTAGTGGCAATTTTTCTTTTTTTTTTCGTTCTAATAAATTTAATTTTGTTACTTTTAGAATACATTTCATTGTATTGACGAATAAATTACACACATGAAAGTGGTTAGATAAAAAATATAAACTAATAGAAAAACAGTTATCTTTAGAGTGAGATATCAGCAGGACTGAAGAAACCAGCGCCAATTCCGGAATTGTTAGTAAACAAACTCGACAGAAAGAATTGGTTATCGTTTTATTAAGGTGAAACACATTAAAATAATTTAATCATTTGATTTTTCAAATGTTGTGAATATTTTTAATATTATAATAGCAATTAATAAATTCGTTCTCTTCAATTTAATATATGCATAATAGTGTTTAATAGCGACATTTCAATTCATCAATATCTGATAGTTTTTAAATTGAAATTTGGATTCGAACTGCACTAATTCGATTTACACTGACTTTTAGAGGCCATGAAAATAGAGGTCTGAATGTCTTATTGAAAGAATTTACTAGAAATCCGTATCACAAATTCATTTGAGTCATATATAATTGTGAATTATAGGCTGTTTACTGGAAACTGGGAGAGAGTCGAGACATTTAATTGCAATTAAGTTGTGCAACATCTTTGCTGCAATAAAATTAAAACAGTGACAGAGTTCTCTCTATGAATTTCTCATATACTTCCCGATTTTGGTGCGTCCTGTATAAAGATTAACCCTTAACGTCCGAGAACTTCTTTTGTAATACTCGCCTATAAGACGACGGAAAATTGGGTGAAATTCTAAAACTTTATAAGGATAAAAACTTAAACTAACCATTTAATCTGGTTATTTAGATATAAGTTCAATATATTCAGTTATTTTATAATTTTATATAGGAAATAATTTTTTATAATTTTTTAAAGTATAATATCATCAACAAACCAATGATGTAATAAGTTGCATTATTTGATAAATAAAACTATAGCTATGATAAATAAATGAAATTAAAACTAAATTCTTTTCATGTCCCCGTAGCGGGGCCTTTCGTTTTCTACGGCATAAGGGAAGTGGGGGTAAGAGTACGCATGGATTTTTTTCCTGTTAGCAACAGTGCAAGAAGAAGCGAGTGTGATCATATCAGCACATGTGTTTTCAGCTCTCTTAAGAGACCGCCATTATTATTTTCATCCTTGCTGTCTTTTATTTATCAGGTAAGATATAATTTCGTTATGTTAGAATGTAATTTTTCTGTGAAGAAATCTTCATTTTTTGTAAATAAAGGACTAATGCTTGCTTTCAAAGTAAATATCATTATGAGATTTGTTCCCTTCCGAACAACGAGGCTACATTAGAATTTAACTTTAGTGAATGCTGCGGTCATCTATGGACGATTTAGAGAAGCAATACATCAGCGGCTAAGAGTACGCACAGACCAGATATGCGTACTCTTATCCTCTCTGTAATTTGAAGCAGCCATTCCAACAAAATTTTGCATTTTATTTTATCATTATTATTATTATTATAAAAATGAGATTAGGAACAATATTTTATGAATTGTGGGTTTAAATTTTATGATTTTTACTTTTTTATAATATTAAAAATTATGATTTCTTAATTTCGGAAATAACAATATTTGAATTAGGTTATTTTTTTAGGCTTTTTTAATACGAAAAATAGTGCGTTTGTAATTTTGTATGTTTCAATGGTTTAATCAAGTTTCTATTCGCATTCTAATGATATAAGTAAAATGTGCATTTATTTAAAAATGCGCCTTTAGTTTCCAATATTCAGCGCCGTTGAGGCGGCAGAAGATATTAACCTATAATTCTGAAATTTTGTAAAGGTGTTGTTGTTAATAAATAGTAACTTTTAAGCACTACCGCAAACCGATCAGCGAAATCTGAGATTTTTTATTAATTTTTGAATTGTAACCATTTTTAGTCCAATTTTCACAACTTTTTGGCCCATTGAGGTGACAGAAAATATCAATTCTGAGTTATAAGATTTTACACACTTTTTAATGATAGGAGTTCGCAACTTTTCCGCACTACAGCAAAAAGATCTAAGAAAGTTCGACTTTTTTGGCCCGTCCTAGTGCGTAATCTTGGTCTCAAGTCCTGCGTACTCTTACCCGCCACGTCGGGTAAGAGTACGCATTTGGCATTTTTTTCCCTTGCGTTTCGCAATATATATTTTTTTAAAGCTAAAAATTTCAATAATTGTACCTTTCTTTCTAAGTTAATAAACTATGATTCAGTGTATTTTCGAGGCTCTAACTTTTCAATTCTCATTTTTATAACGAAAATTCCACTAGGTGCGTACTCTTACCCTCCTTTCCCTTAAGTGTTATGTCCCCGTATTGAGGTCTTTCGGCCGTTAAGGGTTAATACGCGTCAAACGATGTATTTTAGCTCTAATTAATTGGCCATAATTTGTTTTAAGATTAATAGTTTGTGAATTTAATCGAGTTATGAATTATACGCCTCATCGACCTAACAGAAAATTACAATATTGTTGTCAACACCATGTGTTAAAAGTTTTCCCTCCAGTCGGTTGAGTACTTCAGTTGTCGTAGTCATTTACATACGTTTAGACAGAACGGCAGACATTCAACCTGTTGGTAGATTTTTTCTAAAATTGGAAGCATAGCTACAATTCTAGTGATAAAACTATATATCAAATGCTTTCTGTCTTTTATCATTTTTTTCATTATCGTGTTTACATATACTATGACAGACTTCTTTTTGATGGATTAAATGTTTACAATTATACAGATCTACAATTTCAATGCAAAGTCTCAGATTTCATTTGTCTAGATCGCACTGTTTTTAAAATTATTGTGTTCATAGACAATCAAACGTAAATACAAAAACGTTCTCTTCGTACCTAACCCTAAGACGTGGAAATTAATTACATTTTCAGATGATTGCATTATTTTTTCTTTGTACATTTAATGGACGAGAAAGGAAAAATGACAAAATAAAAAATATATTATATATATATATATATATATTCTACATTCTTGTTATATATGTTAATGAAATATTAATAAAAAATATCTTACTGTAGGCTAATACTGTTTCATGTTTACGTTTCTACATTATATTGCTCTCTTATACTGATTCTTCTTAATACTTATGCTTCTCTAATTGAAGTGAATATTATATGAGATAAGCTCTAAATAATGTTTTCAAATTCTGAATCAGACATAAAAAATATAGCAATTCTCTTTCTTCTATTTCATATGTAAAATAGAATAGAGCAACGCTCTATTCGAATACACATGAAGGCTGTAATGTAATCATTTTTATGTTTAAGAATTTATCTGCTGAACGTCAGCTAAAGCATTCGTTTTCATATTAGCAAAGTAATGCGACAAGACTGCTCAAAATGTATATATTGCGATTATAAAAATACTTTATATCTCTTTATAGCTTCTCTTCATATCTATCAGATATTAAACTCCTGAGTTTGTGATATTATATTCTAAACTTGTAGATTTATTTATCTGAAAAGTTTTAATTAGTTGAAGAATTTCCTTGTCTTGTATTTCCATACATCTTTCATATTTCTTTCATATTAAATCTTTCATATTTCTTTCATATTAAATCTTTCATATTTCTTTCATATTAAATCTTTCACATTTCTTTTATATTAAATCTTTCATATTTCTTTAATATTAAATCTTTCATATTTCTTTCATATATATTTCATATTAAATCTTTCATATATTTAAAATAATATCTTCGACAACTTTTATGAATTTAAGAGAGCGGACTTTTGTTTCATTGCTCGTTTTGGCACAATCCTTCTCAATATCTACACAGAAAACAGATGTATTAATAAGGTGATAAATAATGTATTGTTTATCGAGGAAATTATCAAAAAACAGTCACATTTTATGATATACTAGTGGAAAATTTCATTTGTTCATGTTCTCCCTCTGTATTTATTATATCAAAATTATTGCTACATATTTTTTTGTGATTACATGAAATATACATATATCAATTACATATTTGAAGGATATCCTGGAAATGCATTCTGTGGAATTGAAAATTAGTTCAATTTTCTAATGATTTAGGCAAGTTTATGTTTTATAAGGTGTCCTATTTCACATATAAATTCAGTTGAATGTATGCATTTATTTTGCATGAGAACCAATGTAACTGCTTCAAAAAGAAGGAAAACTCTTTTTAATAAAATGCACACCTAATCTTTCCGGGTTTTAAATATTTTCCCTAAAATGCCGAATTCTCAATTTTTTTGGAAAAATACATTAGCTTTGAATTCAGGGAAATTTCATCCTACTCCTTGAGACATTTTGGAAATAGCTCATGCATGGTTGAAAAATAAAAGATTAAATATATCTATATTATTTACTGAAAGGACTAAATTAATGATATTTAAACTCTAATGAGATCTAATTAAGGGACATGGGAGTAATACAGAAATATGTAAGAAGATGAAAGAATGACTGTTTTTCTAACATAATAAATATTTTTCAAATCTAAATGTCTGCTTCATATTCCATGTAGTAATTAGTAGAAATATAATATATATAGCAATTTTATTTAATTAGAACCGTTTTATAATAAAATATTTATTTACCTTGAGTGGTAATTCCGAAATCAGATAGTTTTATAATAACTTGAACTGCAACTTGTTAAATAAAAGTAAGTTAGAATTTTCAGCAACGGAAAGAAATATCATGTTAGCAAATGTCATTGCACAATAGGTTTTTTAATTGTGACAGAACCTTAATAATAATGAGGAGACTCAAAATCCCAATTAATTTTGATAAGAATTAAAGAGACAAAATGAACCAAAATTAATTTCAAGAAAAATTGCTGCACTTAATTTATATCGCCAAAGGAAATGTTAAAAAATTAACGGACATAAATGGGTTAATTTAAGTTGAGAAGAAATAGCATTTACCACTGATTTTTCTTAAGGCCTCCAAATAAAAGCAATTTTTTATTTGTTTGTATAATATGACTGATTATTTTACTGTCTCACCAAACAACTCTACATAGCTTTGAAACAAAGAGAATTACTGTTTATATAGAATACTCTTGTGGGATAGCTATGAAATTGCATGAGATAATTCAGGCATGATTTCCATGTATTGTGAAAAACGAAAAAAAAAAGTTAAAATACTCGTGGAGAAAAAAGGGTTTCATATAAATTCATAAATAGTATCAGAAACTAGTATTTAGTTTAAATTCATTCTTGATTTAGCTTAATTTCTTCCATAAACAGAACATTAAGAATTCTATTGATCGATAAGTACAGATAATGTTGAGCATTGGAAGATAATCTATTTGTATATTCAATGAAACAGGTCAATGGCTTTATTTTTTAAGGCGGAATCATTATCAAGGTAGTAATGCGCGAAATTTTTCTTTTGGTCAAAACTCATAGGATGTAATATAAAGTATCATATGAGTAATATCTCGTATGATATAATATAAAGAAATGCTAGTAGTTTATATGTACTAGCATTTTATGCTTCTTTACTCGTGATGTAAAATACAGATTCTTATCGAAGCACCACTTGAAGAAGGTATTAATAACATTGGTATGTAATTGTTGCCATTAATTCTGAAATACAATAAACGCAAAAGATTAAGTCAGAATATAGTAATTTTATATGCAATTGCATATCATTAATTACAATTTAATTTATTCGCTCTTAATAAACGGAAAGAAAAAATATTGACATGCTATTTTCCCAGCATATTTCAAAAGCAATAATTCTCAAATAAGGAAAGTGCTTAAAACTCAGGATAGCAAAAAATGAAATTGATTATCTTATTTCTATATCACAGATAGCTGGAAAGTTTATCAGTAAAAAAATCATTTAGATTCTAACAAAATGAAAAAAGATTTTTGATGCCATCAAATAGTTTCTTTCAAAGTTCAGCTATATACAGCTTTGAAAATTTGAACAAAAAAAACTGACAGAAAGTGACAATAATAAATTTTATCATATTACTTTCTCAAAAAATTCAATAAAAGCAAAAGAAATTAAATTAAGATATGAATTATACTCGTTTACTGAAGTTACTTATGTCTGTAACTGGAAACTAGAATTAAAATAATGCATTTTTTTAAAACGTGCCAATGAAAGTTCATATCACACTAATGCGACTATGATTTTTCTGTGTCGAGAATTAAATTAGTTGAAGAAAATATAACTTGATAAATGCAGCGTAAAAAGCAATATAAATAAAGAAAAATATTTCCCATCTTGTGAGTAAAAAAATATTTATCCTCCGGCAAGTTTTTATCGCTAATTTAGCATTTTTGACAGTTTTCCTAAAGAATTAATTTACACGGCGCAGGCACGCGCACAAGAAAACGACGGTACTTCAGCCAAAAATTCCCGTAAAAAAGAACACCTGCTCCCATCTCAATTTGACATTCAACCCGTGTTTTCCTGCAAGAAAACTGCCGAAAACATTTCACCCCCTCCCCACTCTAAAAGGTAAGAAATAAAATAAAAGTTACAAAAAATAAAATAGTATTCATCAAAGGTAAGGGAAAATTAATTTTGCGCATATATTCGGAGGCGTACATTTCAAGCACGTCCCAGATAAGAAAGCCAGGGAAAAAATTGTTTCGAGGGGGTGAAAAAGTCAGGGAAAAGGGCGAGATAAATTGTGCTGGATCCATCCTGGAGCTCCGTTTTACACCGACGTACTGCGCAGTAAATACCGACGCATGCTCCCGCTGTTCCTCAATGATATACCGCGAGCTCCGCCTGCTCCGCGATACATTTTAACTTCAGTTGTCGCCCAGGGACTCGAAGAGAATGCTCGTAACTACGTTCGCCGGATCAGTGAAGTTCGTGGCCATGTGCTCGCTTTGAAGAAACTTGGAAGAGATTCGCCTGAAAATGTTCTTCTCTGTTGTCGGAAGAATAAGTGCGCGGTAGTTTGCATAAGTTTGATAAGTTGCCTCGGGCATGTGCTTGGTTGTTTAATGAACACGTGGTTTTTGTGGACTTCTCGTTGAATATAGATATGCCACAGAGAAAACGGGGTTTTGTCGTGACAAGCGTGTTTTGCTTCCTGATCGGCTTGTTGACAAGTATGTGCAACCTTTCTTTTTTTTTAACTTGTTTTAATCATATTTTTTATGATTTTTAAATAATAAATCTACTCAAATAATAATTATCTATATTTCTACTTGTGTATAATATTTAAAGTCAATAATCGGATTTTCGGTAACTCCCAATTTACCAGTTCACCTTCCTTCATTTTTTCACTAAAAGCAATGAAACAAGCATAAAACTTTTCTGCATTTTTCACGCAGTTTCTCTGCTGCGTTAAATATGCTTACAAACATTTTTGATCTTGTTTAGATCAATATTTGAATCGGTAATATTTGGATAGATATTTTCTCAAAAAGAAGTTATTTTGCATGTTTTCTCGTTATGAAAAACACTCTAAAATATCATGTCGCATTTTTTAAAAAAATAGTCATATCTAAAAATCTAAAGCAGTTTCTAGTAATTTCACGAAAGAAAATAGTTCAATTCCAAAAATAAAAAAATCAGTTCTTTAAGCATTGATTAATTTAAAATTACTCATTTTCAAAGTTGTTTAATATATTACTAACGGCCATTACATTCGAACAATTAGAAATAATTGTGCGAAAGCTTCATTTTTTAAAAACTACTATTTTGCATTTTTTTATATTTTCACTATTATAATTTTTACTATATTACTTAATTTCAGAGTGTTGTTCCCTATATGAAATTATTTTTTGTTTCAATATTGCTCATGCTAAAAATGAATAAGGTTCACTGTCTTTTCAAAGTTTTAAAAACTTTTACCGAAATATAATGCAGGAGAACGTTGAAAAATCATATCATATCGGTTACAAGAATGATGTTTTCTCGTAATATACAACTTCTTCTGTATACTTATCAGTGGGAGAAGAAATCAATATTTGCTAAATTTCAGTAATATTCTTATTTTTGTTGTTTATCTCTAAATACGATGCCCAAATAATGCATTTTATCGTTAGAATTCCAAAATTCGGTAATTGATTCAGTAGAAAGTTTCATTTGAATTTTGGCTAACATCTATAATATATTTAAGCAATATATGGATTAATTTTTCCGAAAAAAATTTAATTTAAATAATCTAGTTACTATAACTGAATATGATTCGAAGCGTAACATGCATTAATTAAGCATTTTCAGTCGTCATCCGCAATGTAATGGAAATAATATTAAGAAGATAAATCTTTGATCTATAACAGTTTTAAAGGGAAAAATATGAATTAAGATCTTCGAAGCTAATTTTATAAAGACTTGTAATTATATGTGCTCATTGTTATGTAATAATGGGAATAAGAAAAATCTGAAGAATGTCATAAATTACCATTTAAGTCTGAAAATTAATAGCGTTTTGATAACATGGTCAGTCCATCGTTAAAAGAATATCTCAAAAATTTTAAATATAATACAAATTTACAAATTTCCTCGTATCCTGAAACGCAACTCTTAAACAACAACGAGGAAAATATTTTAAAATCATATCATACATCGCCAATTTTTCTTTATTAAGAAATTGCTTTGAATCATTCCCAAAAGTGCACAGGCCTTGAAAATCCCAAGTCTTTCTTACTTTTCGAAAAATTTAGTTGAATGTTAAAGAGTTCCTTATTAGAAATTTTTATCGACAATGAAGTGCAAATTCCAAATTAAAAATATGAAACATCTTCTTTCCGTAACAAGGAATTTTGCGAAAAAAATCTGATTCTTTTCTGAAAATTCTGAAAATTTCTGAGTCTTTAAAAAATTTTTATAATATATTCCCATGCTGCCGAAGATTCCATTAAAGTTCAGAATGCTGTTTTAAGAACGAGAGTGAATAAAAACTTGCTGTTATTAATTTTTAATTTGTGCCTTTCTATGCATTGAATATGTGCATTTATTGCCTATGATTTTACTTATAAAATGTAATTTTTTCTGTAATTGAAAGCAATAATTTTTCTGATTAGTCGCTATTAATCTATCTTTGAAATTACGTCGCAGGTCCTTGGTGAAAAATCCTAAGGTATGTCTGTTCTGTGAAAATTAAATTTTGATGATGTGGAAAACATTTTTCTTCGAATTAATGCAAAAGTAAGCATTTATTTAAAAATTAGTTTTAAAAAAAGTAAAGTTTATCTTTTTTTAAAACTGTGTGCAATTACAGAAATGTTTATTTAAAAAAACTGTTGAAATTCATTTTTGGTTGAATTCTTGCTTGGTTAAAGAAAAATAATTTTTTTCTTGAGAACCTTAGCTTTTGATGCTTCTTAAAGAAAATTGCGTATATCAATCAAGAAATAAAATAAGAAGTTATGTTTGTTGTATTATAGTGACAACACTATATAAAAATCTATATCTGAAAATACTGTAAGATTACAAATAAAACTTGAAGTGAGAAATGTTCTTGCAGTGGCAGGGGTAAGTAAGTGGATGTTCTCATCATACTTTTTAATAACAGTGTAAAAAATAGTTACTTAGTATGGCACAGCTTTACATATTACTGCAAAATTCTACAGGTTTCTGAATATATGCCCCAAAACAAAGAGAAAGTACGCACTCTCAAACTAGACGTAAAATGTCAGACTAAATATCCTATTCCTAACCTGAATATTTCCAGGAATTAATTCATGTTCAAAATATATCGATTATGTTAGGTTGCAAAATTTAAAAAAAAATGTATTTAATAATTCCAAACTAGAAAAATACTAGTTAAGGATTAGTGGAGGAGTTTCTTTAAACGGAGGATTTTTCGTAACATTTCGGCGTTTATTACAATATTTTATTTCTTATTAACACATAAATTACATAAACCAGCATGATAAGTTTATGTAAACTATCTACTCTTTAACAGCTATTAATTGAGACGAAAAAAAGCTTCAAATTCTGCTACTTTTCTATATATAAAAGGATACAGCTTATAGTGCTTCGTTTATATCCATGACAATAACAGTAATATATGAGACATTTTCTAGAAAACTTTTGTGCTAAATAAACTTAACGGATGAAAACGATTTGAGAGAAGTGTAGATAAAGTATTCCAAAAATAATACTTTCTTTCGTTTTATCTGAAATATGCTATTAATACAAAAATAAATCAGGAGCTCTAGTGAAATGAAAAAAATAAACTCCTTAAAAATATTTGTGCGAAGCATTTTGCATTTTATAGCACATATAATGTAGCCTTGACTTTTTTGTAATTAATTAATTAATGACATATATAAATTATTTCATGTCATTGTAAGAATTAATTAACTTGGAAAAACCAAACTATTGAATAAAACTGTTATTAAATAATATCATCACTTAATCTAAAATTAAATTCAACTAAATGTTTTAAACATTTCGGCAATACAGAGTTTACAATAACCTACGTAAAGTAGAGTGACCCCAATAAAATCCTTTCATATTTCATAATAAATAATTTTTTTCGTTATAATAACTATTCCGTGTCTGAACAGTGCATTTAATTTCTTTTCTTGATGAATTAATTTTAATGTCCGCACGTAACATAAATAAACATTTTCTTCTCAAGGCGAATGTTGAACTTCCAAGAGAATAAAAGCATATCTTATAGGTCAATAAGGCCACCGTATTTCAAGAGGTGAGTCAGGATCCTATTGAGAAACACAGAGAAAACATTTTATTAATTAAGTCCTGTTTATAAAAATGTCTTTCAGCTTTGGAGCTAAGAAGCGTTTCCTAATAACACTAGGCATCACCCTACTTTTCAATGCAGTAACATAAGGAAACTGGTTCATAGAAAAATATCTAATAAAGAAAAAGGAACAAAATAGAAGCAATTTCTCTGGTTCGCGCAAATGCAGCAGCAGCCAGGAAAAATTGCTTACTTACTCTCTTTTTAACATAGTCTGATAAAAAGGCTTAAAGATAAGATTTTTAAGACTTTTTCTCAGACTATGTTTAGACTATTGTTTTGAATTTCTTCTTTTTGATTAAAGTTTTTCTTCCTTATTTTGTTTCCAATTTTTTCGGAATAGGTTCAGGCCACAGAGGAAAATTATTTGACCTTAAAGTCGTGTTTCCTCGACATAAAACCTATTCAAGTTTTGAATCTGTATGGATGGTGGTCTTTGAAGAAATCATCCATCGGATTCTTCTTCTTTCCCGTTCTTTTCCATTCGTTTATTGTTTATCTTATTGTATTTTATCACAGTTTTAATTTTCTTTAATTTGTTTTATATCTGTAACATAAGGAATACATCCATAGCAATTGCCTGTACGAAATTGTGCTTTTAAATAACACAATAAGATAATTAAAATTTTAAATAACATGATTAGTATAAAACTGTCTGAGAATAAGCCAATTAAACAATTAAATTAGCAATTTCACAGTGTTCTAAATCAATTGTGAGAAGTATAAAAGAATATTAATCAAAACGTTTGCATAAAAAAATTTAAAGGAATGTTGATTAAGTTCACTGCAAAATAAAAGACCAAACGGTTAATGATATAATGAAATTATCATTTGAAAAGTGATGAAAGTACTTTAGGTGCGCGTAAAGCTATGAAAAGTTTTCTTAATACTGAAGAAGTAGCAGGCTCTAAACGATGCTATAATCTCGAGTTACTGACAGCAAAATGTGTGGGCGAAATTTGTGTGATTAATGACATTTTAACTGCCAAAAAATGCATTAGTGACTATTAATGCATAAAGAAAAGTCTTTTTCAACACATAATCTTTAAAAGCACATTAAGTCCTTTTTAAAACAGTTATATTGATAAACTGACTACCAAATGCAAAAATCAACAGACACTGAATTTAATGACTAAGAGAAAAACTCATCTAAGGTGATTATTTGTAATTAGTCCGAATTACTGAAAACGCGTTTTCTAAATTATGAGCAAGAATGTATAGTTTTAATAAGTATTGCATGGATCTTTTCAGCTTCCATTGAATGTAGATAAATACTAATAATAACAAAGCAAAGTGATCAACGAATAATTTTATAATGGCTTGAAGTTATATCACAAAATGAACGGAGGAAACTACTTTAAAAGCCTATACGATGAGCTGAAACAAAAGGAAGCATATCCAAAAATATAAAGTTGATATATCTGTTTAAACCTTCTTTTCTTCCTTCTTTTGGTAGTTCATCTAGACAGCTAACTTGCATAATGGGGCGCGAGAGGTTTGCTGAGTAGAAGGTATGAAACAGTCAGTCAGTGAAAGTATATTATCTCTATTATTATATTATTTATATATACTAAGTACTCTTTTTTTGTTATGAATCATTAATGCTTATCACACAATAATATTTCACTAGCCTATAATGCTATCCACTACTGAAATTACTTAAAGCTTTTAAACCTAACCATTTATTTTGTACTCTTATACGCTTTAACTATCATCTTATGAACAAAAAAAGACATAAAACTAACCGTTAATGTTTGTGTTGTTAAACATTTATATCGAGCTGTACTTAAAATGGTGTGTATAGCATGGACATACCTATAATGGAATATACATATAACTCAGAGATGCATATAATGGTATATACAAATTTGAAATTTCTACAGTCAAATCTGGTAGTACACAGTTTGGAAGTAAATTAGATCTAATCTTTGATAACGATAAAACCTGTAAATACTATAAAAGTGTTTATTTTATTTTTAGCACTTTTTGTGTATATCAGGATTAAAATAACGTGTATTATAAATATTGATCTACTATAGCTGAATAATTCCAAAGACCATATTTTATTTAGATATAATTGTATGCTTTCCAACGCATTCAGCGTTCTAAAGTGATAAACATTAAGACATGCAAAATGAAAGTTTAAAAACTAACTTATAAAACAAATATAAATAATTGGGCTACAAAACATAGTCCGAAGAAAATACAATGTTTTTGCACCTTAAAGCAGTTTTCAATGAATAGCAGCAATGATAGACTAGCAGAATTCTCTTTACTTTCTTGTACCCAATCAATGCAATTATTTTAAACTATAGTAAATCATCAAACAAGATTTATAGACAGTTAAAATGCCATACCCAACATTTTAAGGAAAAAACAGAAACATGCTTTTGGCTTAACCAAATAAGAACATAAATGCACATTGGGAAAAGTGGTTTTAAAATGTTTTCATGGATTATTTGGCTGAATAGAATAATGCTTCACTATCAAATGCGAGGCAAACTCCCAAACCTTTTATTTTCAATCTGCCTCCCTAGAACTCACTACCATGAACGAGTATTCCTACTGACATGGTATCTATTACAGAGTATTCAAAATATCCATTGAATCAAGGTTGTTTAATTAGACGTTGTCATATTGAAGCGTCTCTCATGGCTAAAATGAAACCCTAGTTTAATGTTTCAAATTTTATTGCGAAAACTTTTAAAATTGATTTGCATTGTAGAAAAATATTTTGCTTATATATTTCATAAAACAAAACATCTGTACATATGAAATACTTTTATTTTATAGAAATATACTAAAAATTCATAACCGATATAACCTGTTTCTTCAGATCGATTATTGGTTCGGTGAATGAATGGAATTCAGACTAACGCGCCCTAATAAGTTAGAAGAGAAACTGTTTATTTACAAATAGGGGAGAGTCACCGAAATCGGGCCTCCTGGATATTTTTTGATATACAGTCATGTGAGAGGAATTTTAAATAAAACATGTAGTAGAATTTTTTGTAGTTTATTTATCTTCAGAACAGTGTAATTAGCAGTTTTTAAAATTAAATACACATTAAATAAGGAAAACAGCAACATAAAAATATGTATCGGTTTAAACAAGGAAACCAGTAGCCTAAATTGGACCATTATCCGCCCATAATGGACAAAAAAAATATTTCAGCACAATTAAAGCAAAAATATTTTCTGATTCTCAAATTCAAACCAACACGAAATGCTTGAACACAAGTATGGAATTTTATCTTTTGTATCACTTCCTCTTCTCATAATATGTATCCAAAGTTTTTATACTTTTTGATCCAACATTTGATGTTTTTATTGTCTTTTTCATTCGCTTTGACTTTTTCCAATTCTAATTTATGAGGGCTAATAGCGATGATAACAAAATTATCCCATTGATTTAAATTATCCAATCTAGGCAGCATTTGGACAAGAACAAATAAAATCCCCTAATCTCATTTTTGAACTATTTTAATAAAATTATTATAGTCAATTGTTGTGAAAGAAATTTCCTGGGTATATAATAACAAATTTCCCTATTTAATTTAAGATGCTTACCTTTTAATACATTTCAGTCCCCAATTTTATATTTAATTATGATATTGTTCAAATACATATGCAGTCAAGATATAAAATTTGTTGAGCGATTTTATTCATTTGTATTATTAATTATTACTGCAATTACAGCGGAGAAAATTAACTCAACTTGATTTTTTTACGAATCATCACTAAAAGTGATGGGTGGAAGAAATCATATCAAATCTAATATTATTTACAGTAACATTTATTTCACTTTTCATTTTTGATGTCACAAATTCGCTCTTTCTGAAACTATACGTACATCTTTAAAATTTTCATAGAGTTCAAGAATAAACTTTTAAAATATCAGGTTTTGAGGCAATAGAATTTACAGCCACTGTAGAAAAAAATGCAAAGAAAAGAAACTCTAAAGAAAAGTTAAACGAATTTCTTTCTCTGATAGTCAAGAATACACTTCACTTGCTCTGAATACCTCTTCAAAGAAGGCTTCAAGTGAAGAGGGTGTTTTAGGATAAAAGGCTTTGTTCTTCGCCACTATGGAGTTCGAAATTTTCCTTAATCCATGAATCTGAAAGCGCTTTCTACTGAAATGAAGGTATTGTTCATTGGAGATAAGCCCTAAGCGGCAAATAAGGTGGACACCTTCTAGGGTCGTATTTTCATTGTTAGGTTTCTATGTAAAGGATGCTACTCTAAGAATGAGCTTGCCGATAAAAAAAATATTGTTTTATTATTCTTTGGATTACTAGAAATTAATCCTTTAACGCAAAAGAACTTCCCTAATGGATGCAGAAGGTAAAAGGGCTGATGAGTGTGATAAAGAGGTTGTGCATTACATGCTCGAAAATACTTCTTACGTTTATTAGCTTGAGCATGTTTTCTATATTCCATAATTGTGTAGATTATAGGTTGTTAAAAAATGTTGCTACTTTTCAGCATTCTGAAAGAACTGACGAGTGTGAGGAAGAGGGTCTGCATTACATGCTCGACAATACTTGTTAAGTTTATTAGCATGAGCATATTTTTTATATTTCATAATTGTATAGATTATAGGTTGTTCTTTTCAGCATTATGAAGAAGCTGTTGAGTGTGACAAAGACGTGCTAAATTACAAGCTGGAAAATGCTTGTTAAGTTTATTAGCTAGGCTAGAGCATATTGTTACGAAGATGTAATGTTGCTTTCCTGCCTAGCTAGTCTTATAGTTCGGGTGGGAGTTTTATAGGGGTTAGCATGGAGTGACGGGCAGCAGCCGTTCCAAGACCCCTGACCTTGGCAAACATATTTTCGACTTAGCGGCAAATCGAAGATACCCGAAAATGCTATTACTTTCTCGATATTTCTATTAGGGGCCGAGGTCTAGGTTTTTCCTGAAAATTCTATGTGACATCACGGTCTATCGGGGAGAGTATAAAAGACCGTTCTTTGATGAGTGTGATAAAGAGGGTATGCATTGCATGCTCGAATACTTGTTAAGATTATTATCTTGAGCGTATTTTTTATATTTTATAATTGTATATATTATAGGTTGTTAGAAATGCTGCTTCTTTTGAGCATTAAAAAAGAGCTGATGAGTGTGACAAAAACGTGCTGCATTACAAGCTCGAAAATGCTTGTTAAGTTTATTAGCTGGAAAATATTTTCTATATTCCATACTTGATCGATTATATGTTGTTAGGAAAAGTTGCAAAATTTCAACATCATTTCAAGAGTAACTACTTAATATTGGATGTAGTAAATTATTTTAATTATTCCATCAGTTCAATGATAACAATAATTTTAACAGTGTATAAATATAATATCTAAAATTCGATTCGCAATGTTAATTTTAAAAAGTTATGTGGCTTCATAGAGCTGCATTTTCTTCTTGAAAGACATATGAAGTAAAACGGTTGGTTTTGCCATTTAAAATCTTAATTAAAATTAAATGGATTTTAAAGGAATGAATTAAACTGATGAGTGTGGTTCAAAAAACGATTTCATGTCATGAAATGAAAAGACATGTAGAAAAATGGTAAGCACTATAAATCGCATTATTTGAATTTTCTTTTAAATACTATATCTTTCGCATGTATAATAATCCGTGGTTTTATTAAATGCTAAAATTGCATTTAATAGAGATATAGTTTAGAATGATGTCTAAAAATGTTAAAATACGAAACAAGTTATAAAAGAGAAAATTCTGTAACTGCAATGGTGTAAGGTTTTTGCACGAAAAATAAAATCAAGACGAATATTTTAAGTTATAAACATTCGTCATGATTTAATTTTTCCATAACATGATTTAATAAATCCATATTAATATTATCTATGCGAAATCAGCACATATTCTTTCCTATTTTCTCGTAAAACTGGAAGCTTCATGAAGTTCATTGGAATTGAATTTAAACTCTTATTTAAATGCCTAATACAAAACATGACACTTTAATTACTAAAGCCATTATCTGAAAAATATAGAATGTTTACAAATTTTAATATGATTTTAAATTTGTGTGCATGAGACGTAAAGCATTTCAAATTTTTTTAAATTTTCAGTTCAGTCGTGTCTTAATATCTTAAAAGAAATTACTCATTATTCCACATTATTTCCATGAAACCTATAATGTAAAAACTTATAACACGTCATTTTATACAACTATCATATTCATCAGCCCGATATTCAAGCTAAATTGTTTGAATGTCATTAAGATGAATTTTCAAACTATAATGGATGAATTCTGTTATTAATCGGCAAATAATACGAGTTTGAATTAAATGCCATAAAAATGTTTTATAGTAATTATTAGAGCTTTCAAAGTAACGAATATGAAAGTATCAGGATTTAAGAGAATGCATTTGTACTAGATTGGAAGAAATTAACTTTAAAATTTAATTCTTGCTAATTCTTCAATTAACGTTACAGATTTGATTGATACATTTCAAAAATAATTAAGCAAATCTGGGCAAATATTTATAGTAATAGATTATGTTTAAATAAACTTTAAATTATCTTATTTTAAAAGTTTCAGTCAGAAAAAGAACGTTTTATTGAAAATTGACACTGTAAAAAAATTTAAAAGAAATGTCGTGAAGAACTTTTTTGGTTAAAAAGAAAAATAATTATTTTTTAAGGCATCCAAGATGTTTTTGCTTAAAGTACTAAATGTTTCCCAGTTTATGTAAACTTTCATACAAGGAGAAAAATAATGATTTAAAAAAATTCAGAATTTATCAGATTTAACAATGTATTTGGGAATTCTAGTTTATTTAACTCCATTATCAGTGGCTCTGTACTCTTAATATTCTTTTTTATTCCAAAAGCTATATTTTTTGCGGAAAAAGAGTCCTCTTGAGACTTTATAGTCTTACATTAGTCTTTTTTTTTTTGTCTCCTAATTCAATTACTAACATATTTACATTGAACAACAAAACTACATATTCCATTTATTTTAATCAAAGTTTTTATTTCATACCTAGATTTTCTTCTACTTTTTGCCTTGTTTTTATGTCTACAGACTTTAAAATTCCTTTCATCAATTTATTTATTATATTCATACGATGTATTTGTTGTCTAGTTACAAGCAAACAATAGCCGTTAAGATATTTTCATGAAATCCAGGCAAATTTTTGATTGTATTTGATACATTGTATCTGTACCAAAAATTATTACCTTAGAGATTTCTATTGGAAAAGTTGAAAAAATATATATAATTTTCTCACAAGATATATAAAGGAGAAAGAAATTAATTGCGTCACATTTACATGGAATTGTGTCTGTCCACAGGAGCAAATTATTTTTGTTTCATTAATTTTTATTTTCTTTATTGAAAACTTCATGAACTTTTAAACTATTACTTCTACTAATAAGTGAAATAAAAAAATCTTTACTCTTTGTGACCCTTCCTGACTTCACTTTGTAGCTTTTTGTGACTTTTCCCTTTCTGACTTCAGAAGATTAATTGCTTTAAGAGAAAATTGTAAATAGAAATTTACACTCATAAAGTATTTATTTTACGAATACAACAGATTTATGCTGTTAGAAGAAATTATTTAAAATTACAATAGTATAAAATAAATAGTTGGATGCAATTATTTAGTTAACCCATATTTTACCACACTACCAAAATTACCAAACGCCAAAATTACCACTTACCAAAATTCTATCACAGCCTAATGAGACATCAAGCAAAAGTATAGAGTTAAAAAACTTAAGAAAACTTTATCGGTTGTCTTTATCCAAGCTATCCACTACTATATGCTTTGTAGTCAAGCATCTTGGTTTACATGAAATGGTAATAAACATTCAAAGCAATGTCCTAAATTACATTTTTGGCAAATAGTTAAGGGTTTTCTTATACAGTTTTTAAGCTGTCATTGGCGTTGTTTTCCATTTACTAGAAAGAGTTCACTTTGGGAATTTGAAGTAATCTGGAATTTTTTTTCGAATGGACAAACTCATTCTTGCAACATTGCGAGGTACACACAATCCCAGGTAAGCTATTGTAAAATGTCGAAGAAATTCGAGGAGTTCTACAGCTTGTTCTGGAGAAAACGCTTTTAATGTTTCTAAACCAGTGCAACCAGTGATGTCTCAAATGCATTTTTTAACAATGGTCAATACCACTTTTTTCTTGCATGGATGAAAAATATGTTTTTATGAGATTTTCCAACAAATCTACACCATTTTTGTACAAATTATACGAAGCAACACACAATGGTATATCTACTTTCTGCCTTCCACCCTTCATTCTTCTTTCTACTTTTTTAAAGCCTCTTTTGTTGTCAAAATTGGTGATCAATGAGACAACTCTATCGTCAATCCATGGAACAGCTGCAATTTTATTAAAGGGCATTTTGTCATTCTATTTTCCTTAATTGTTCCCGTAGCAAAGAAGCGCTTGCTTCTGAGAGACCAAAAAAGATCACACGACGTAAAAATGTTATCCTTATAAATTTTGTGGTTTGCAGGAGTTTCAACAAAATACATCAAATTTTCAACGACTGGTTGGGCTAATGATTTCTTTTCATAGTCATGCCACATTTGTTTTTTATAATTTGCTTTACTGCCTGATATGGTATAATACGAGAGGGATATACATCGAAAGATGAGAGTATCCTTAGATTGTATCCAAATTTTACTGGTTTTTCTTTCATGTACAGTTTGCATCCATGTCTTCCAAAATAGCGGACTATTCTTTCATCATTATTTAAATGTGCAGAAAACATACCAAACTGTTAAAAAACTTTATTCAACAATTTCTAATTTGGACGTACTTTCTAATAGCGATCTGAATCAATAGCAGTATTGTCATTGAAGTATAAATAACTCTTGATATCTAAGTATCGCTTTCTTGACATTATTTGACTAACAAGCGTTGTTCCAGTATGAGAAGCATTTAACCAGTACATTTTTCTCTGGGTAAAATGTAACATCCGCTATAAAAAATAATTCCCAAAAATTGTTAAAGTTCATCGAATTTTAGACAAAAGTGGTGAATATTTTTCTGTCAAGCACGCTTTTATCTTCTACCATAGCTGGACAATCACATTTTCAGCCATCATCTCGAGAAGTTCCAAGGTGATTTTCCTGAAATCTTATCCATAAAATAATTAGGAGCTGCTGAAAATTTTGGTGCACAATTAGTCCATGTAGGTGTTGAAACATATTCAGCAGCATCTTTTTTCCTTTAGAATTTCAATTATTCCATCTACTTCTTCTTGAATCTCTTCGTCAAAAGCAACATGGTCATGTTCAATGCTGCTGCAGGCATCATCAACTTTTTAATCATCAGTGACAATTTCTGGAACAGGTGGTGATATATAATTTAAAAATCACTATCATCATATTCATAGGCCATTGGCATTAAATACTCAAAAGCTTCTTCAGTTAAAAATCTCCGACTCATTTCCAATACTGTTCTGGAAGTAGCGGATGTGAAATCAGATCACAACTTGAACAGTAGTATTCTTTTCCCTACCAAAGATAGCGTCAACACGTGACCAAAACTCTCGACCAAAGAAACAGAACAAATATATTACTTAAGACACACCTACAGGTTCATGTTCCAAGCAAACTAGATGCTATCGAGTTTTGCAATAAGTAAAACATAGATATTCTAATCCTTGTTCCCGAAATTTCAAACGCCTTTGTATGGGTGTGCATAGTAGGAGATTTTACTATCTTCCTATATATAGGACGGCACCTAAAACCTTTGTAAAACCAGTTCAAATATAGCTTTTTGTTTGCAAATTTTACTCAGAAATAACATATAAGACATGCCTTGAATAAATGTGAAAAAAGAAATTGTATTTTTTTCTGATAATTATTTAAAAGAAAAATATAATTCTTGTCAAATAAAGTAGCAAAAATTAGACAAATTCAAAATTCTTAAAAAAATTTAAAAATGATCAAAATTGCACTTAAAAAGATAATAAATAGCACTTATCGATCTTAAAATATACTTTAGAAATGGAATATAAATTAAAAATGCGATATTGGCTATGAAAATCCGACAAATCTGAGCTGTCCTATATATAGGACGATGGTAAAATACGGGTTAACAAGTTTATTTAGAAAAAGTTTGTTTAGCAAGAATATTTAAATGCCGTTTAAACTAAAAGTATTTAAATATTTCTATTTAAATAACGGATATTGATCGAAAAAATTATTTATAATCCAACATTGTGGAATCAGACTTTTATATTATATATAGACTTATAAAAATATTTAAATTAGAATATTTAAAAAATGGTTAAATAAATTACTGCAATTAAAACAAAATACAAATTTCGCAACATGGTTTTAATGTGAGACCTGTTGATGAAAGTTTTCTCAATATCTGTCTACCCTTCTGCCGATGAAATTATTTATTCAAAAGGAATATGTATATAATTCTAAGTCACATTATCTATAAATGAAAATATCAAGCACATTTAAAAATTTCTCATGCTTGTTTGTAGACATATATTTGAATATTAATTTTTTTAATTTCATTAATTCCATGAAATCTTTTCCTCTTACTAATAAGTAGAAAATTATCATAAATTTTAGTTTGAGTTTTTTGATTTCAAAGAAAATATCATGTTAGCGCGGAACTTTTGATAAAAGGTATTAATGATTAACATAACATTAAAGATACATAACCACATAAATATAGTTGATAATAATAATCAATTATATATACTGGTTCAAGGAAATTTTTACAAATAGAATAACGTAAAAATGGTTGAAAGATATCACTTCACATTGAACGATTCAAAAACTGTTAAAGGTAACTATTAAAATTATAAAAAATTTGTTTAAAGAAAAAGTTTCTTTTATAATAGTGTAAAAAAGTAAAGAAATCAGTGAGGTTAGAAAACGAATGATTTTTCTAAGAAAAGTTTAATATATCTTCCAGCAAATGATTAAAAATAATGTTATGCATTAAACTTCTATGATGGTGAAATGTATTTATTCATACGAAATAACATTTCCTTCTTAAAGCTAATTTATATTTTATGCGAATATAAAATAATTTAAGTATTTCTCGCATTAAAAATTAGAAAAATAGCGCCATATTTTATTTAAAACTTCTTTCAAAAAATGTTATAAAATAATAAGGTAAGATGATATGAAAAAAAATTCCTTCTTTTTTAAAAATAATATCTATGCATATTCACAATCAGTTTTATTTACATGGATCGAAAACATCACTGTAATTTTAAAAAATGCAAAATTGGTTAGAGAAAAGTATTTTATTTACTTAAAAGTAATATTCCTCAAAACAAAGATTTTTGAATGTGACATATAAAATATGACAATAATGTATGCATTTTTACAAAAGAGGTCTAACAAGATATCTTCTCGTTCTACCGTGAGATCAACTTTTTCTCAGATTTTTTTCTTCTTCAAAAACTTATTAATACAGATTCCATATATTTAACTAAACTTGTTGAAGTAGATCTTAATTTATATAAGAATCAGAAATATTTGGTTCATTTACTTGTTAAGATCAATTTAAGACATTTAAAAATTGTTCATTGTCAGTATACCAGAACAAGTATGTATTTTCATGTAATATGGATTCTGAGAGTTAATCAATCATATTTACGTCTTTTATATTCTTGTTTCCCCTATCAATAAGGAAAAATAATATAAATTGCATTTTATGACAATTTTGGCCCTTCACGATTGTTTTTAACTTGGATTTAAGATCCCTACGAATTGTATTACTAATATAATAGCACAGATCTGTCTCTCGGTAATGTTCTGACGACACCAACAATAAAACTCACGTCATAGCACTTCGATTATTTCATTGTTAGAGAACCTAATTTCAGTAATTTTAAATTTCAAAGAGTAATTGCCTTTCTAATTTCAAATTTAATAGCTCTAAAATAGTGAAATAATATTTTCTATCGATCGCATAAAATTTATCTCGCTATGATCAATAGTTCTCGAGAAATTTTAAATTATATTAATCATATATTTCAAATTAATTTTTGTTTTTCAATAGAAAGTAGTAAATTAGTCATTGGTATATCATGCGCGTGATATAGTTTGGAGGCCACGATGTATCTCATTATTTATTGCAATCGTGATAATATAATTTGATAATATTTTTTGGCAACGTTTGACAAGCAGAGAAGTGTTTGTTTTGATTAGAATTTCGAAAAAGAATTCCTTTGAAATTTTAACTTTTAACTTGCGTTTGACAAGCTGAGAATTTCATGGTTATTAAATTATAATAAAATTGTTAAACAACGAAAAATGCTTCAAGCGGAATGCTGTTTACTAAGAGGTTTTTTGAATAAAGAAATATGTATATAATATGTAAATAAAAAAATACTTCCTGTCATAAAACATATGTTTATTACATTACTTTTAATTTAATGTTAAACATTTCTCTCGTATATATATCTATTTAAAACATCGAATTTGGCCGGTAATCTCTCGAATGAAGAGGCAATTTGCACCCGTCATACCATGTCGGGTGATTTTCTAGTAACAATATAATGTGGATATTGAGTATTAGTTGTATTTATAAACCTAGAATGTATCAGACAATAAAAGTGATGTAAAAATGGTTAAAAGAAATTACTCTTACTTGAACGATGTAGAAACTTTTGCTTTTTCATAGCCACAGGGGTTGCTTACAGCTAACTTGACTCCTGAGATTTCTTCCACAGTGAGAAATAATAGCTTTTCTCTAAACATCACGTGCAGGCGACCACTGAAAATTACCACACCATAGCAGAAAACAGAGAAATTCAATCAGCGTAATGACTTATTCATAAGAATTCCTCTTCACTGCATTCCGTCTGCTAAAAAAGAGAGAAAAAGAGAATAGGAAAAAAGAGACCTTTAACTTGTTAATGATGAAGGGCAAACGCCTCACGAAAGGCTTTGTTATCATCCATGTCAATTAAATCAAACGGAAGAAAATGTTCTTAGTATCTTCCTAAATGTTTGCTTAGCTAACTAAAGAACAAAATCTGTTAGCTTTTTCATTTGTTCTGAGATGATATTTGCGATAATTTTTGAGAGGTTTTCTTTAACTGCTGTAGTTTCTGAAGCGTGTTAAATAATTGCAAATTTAATAGATACAAGAGGTGTATCTTTTTATTATGGAACCCTTGTTAAATTTGCAAATTGTGTCTTTGCTAAGTATTTACCCATTTATACTTGCCGTTTGCTTGTTCTATTTGTATAGTATTTTGTTTGAGCTGATTTGATTTAATGTGCGTAAGTGAAAGTTAAATTATGTTTTTACTTTCTGGTCTAATACGATTATTATTCGAGATTATGTAGACTGCTTTTTATAACAGGGCAATTTAGAAGCAAAATTGTCTTGGATTTATTAATTTTTTCAGAATTTAACTATTGAATTATAAAAATAATATTTTACACATTCTCATTGATGTTTATTAAATAATGTACAAATCAAAAAATAATCAAAATGGCTTAGAAGAAATTTTAATGAAAGTCAGTGTAATGCCCAATGACATATGTTGATGGAATTATTGATGTTGATACTTGAAATAATATTTACAATGAGCTTTTAACACATTTCTTGTGGACAGCAAGAAGTTTGAGTCTTCTGTAGTATTTAATTGTTTTAATTTCTGCAGTATTTAATTGATTATAAGTGTCACTTTTCACTTATCCTTTGGAGTAATTTTCAAATTCAATCACAATTCAGAAAATATTTCTAAGCATAATAAAGTAATTTCAAGTATATCTTTCTTTGCAAATCACATTTTGTAATGCATTAATTTCAATTAGTAATACAAAATGTGTGCCTTCTAATTTCCCAATTTTATGCTCAGCCTTAACATCATCACTCACAAATTTGTATCTTACACATTATATTTTGCATCCAAATCTTGGGTTCGGTTTTGCTAGATCACACAAAACTCACCACTTTTTTCTTTTTAACTTTTCCTGCTACGAGGTAAAAAATAATAATAAATGAATAAATAATATTTTAGAAATTTGAAATAAATCTGTTATAAATGTTTATTCATCATACACCAACGCTATGCTGTAGTGGATAGAAATCTGTTCCGTCTACAGCAAGGCGTAGGCAGCAAAAAAGTACCTAAGGCTAGCTACAAATTGGAGCCAATGCCCAATAGATGCTCCCAGAATAGTGTATACTTGATTTTATTTGAAATTATGCTGACATTGAATTTAAATGAACAATGTATGAAAATATATGTCGAATATTAAGAATATTAATAGAATATATTAATAGAATTGTTAGTGCATAACATATGAAAGATGAAAAAATGAAAATCTTTGGTCTTGGTCGTCTTTTTCAGCAAAAATCGTTCAGCCATAGTCGAATATACTTCTGAAACAAGGAGAAAAGAAATGGGAGGAATATAATATTATTATTGTTATAATTATTTATGAAATAAATAATTAATTATTGATTGATGGTATTAATTGATTGATTATAAATTTTTGTTAGATATTTACGATTTTACTTTTAAATTAACTTCATGGTGGATATTCAGAGTATCAAATATAGCATAATTATAATATGTACATTAACCACTGGAAATGAATTTTAAAACAAAATGACTCGAAATTTTTTCTTGAAAATTACTTTCATTTATTTATTATTAATTTTTACGTCTTTCAATAAACTTGGCTTGTTTTATGTTTGCAAATACAGTGACCTCTCACTTATACGCGCTCTCTTTTATGCACGTTTTTTCCACGGTTCCGGCCAGGGATATAGGAAAACAATGATAACTCGTATTCATTTATGCGACGCATTAAAAACGCAACTCTCACTTATGCGTGTCGCAAAAATTTTCTTAGTTCAAAAAGTATTTTTTAGCAGAAAAAAATTAGAACAAAATCCCTTTTCTTCTGCTTCTAGGAATGCATTCCCTCGCCCTTCCCCTATTTTTCAGATTCCGGGAACACATTCCTCTATCTTATACACAGGGGTGTACGTGGGGTTCTTGTGATTGACGTCAGTAAAAGTCGCTCTTATACAGCAGCCAATTAGAGAGGTTAGTACGGTGCGTACTATGTGGCATTGATCGCTATCGAAGGAACCATCTTTGGAGTTATGATTAGATGGTTACGTTTTAAAATGACGAAAAGAACGAAATTTTCGCTTTCATTAAAATGGGTGTTATTAAAAAATTCGAAGAAAATCCTTGCATCTTGAAAAAGTTTTAGCGGAGCATTTTAATGTCACAGATATGATATTGAGAGGGATTGTAAAAAAACGGGAGGCGATAATAGTAGAGAATGTGGAATTTAGTCGAAGAAAAGAGGCAGAATTCAAGGCGGAAGGTTAGAAGAATTTGAGAAAGTTTAGGTGCTATGGTTTAAAGAAGCTCGTGTTTCGAACATCCCTGTTAACGTTGAGCTTCTAAGGGAGAAGGCCGCACAGTTGCCAAAGAGTTTTGAAATGGAAAACTTTTCTGCATCACATGATCGGGTTGAAAAATTTAAAAATATGCATGGATTGGCAGCATGTTTCCTTTCTGGGGAAAGCACGAGTGTCAATGAAGGAACTGTACAACAATGGAAAGAAGACTTTGCTTATTTAGTTGACGAAACTGGATTTATTTATAAACTAATGCCCGACAGAACCGTAACATTCAAGGGAGAACAATGCCATGATGGGAAAGAATGTAAAGAAAGACTAACTGTCTTACTGTGTTGCAACGCCGATGGTTCGGAAAAATTCCGCCATTGGTCATTGGCAGATTGAAAAAACCTCGTTTCTTTAAGAACATGAAGAAGTTTCCTTTCGACTACACTAGCAACAAAACGGTGTGGATGACATCGCACATTTTCTTGCATTTCTTTCATAAATTCGACAGGAAAATGGGAAAAGGAAAACGGAAAGTTATCTTATTCGTCGATCAGTTTCCTGATCACCCAGAAGATCTTCCAACTTTCAACAACACGAAATTTGTGTTTTTTCCTGCTGCACGAGCAAGATTCAACCTTTCTATCTGAAAGTCATTCGTTGTGTGAAAGTGCAATACAGAAAGACTTTAATCCGTCGAATTCTGGCTACGTCGGAAACAGAACGTGCAACGAAAGACGAATTGAAGCAAGTTACCGTCCTTGATGCAATTCATATGTGTGTGCTCATCTTGGAGAAACATCACTGAGAAGTGTATTAAAAGCTGCTTTAAAGTGAAAATTATGAAAATGGCATAAACAAAGAAGTTGGGCATACTGTATCTGATGGACTCGCTACTTTTACTTTCAGCGAATTCATTGATGCAGATGAAAACTTAATCACAGTTCAATTGCGGCAAATTGGAAACATTGCAGCTGAAATAAATGGTGGTGAAGAAGATGAAGAGGAAGGCAACGATGATGAAGACGATGCGGTAAAATTTCCCCCGACTCACACAGTAGAGTTAGAAGCATTAGAAACTCTGCGTGACTATTTCCAGTTCAATTCCGGAAGTGGAGGAAATTTTTCACATCTTGATGAACTTGAAAAGACTAGTTTTGAAAATTCACGAGAACAAAAACAATCTTCTATTGTAAATTATTTTGTGAGAGAATAATAGGAGTAAAACGAAATTTGGGTATGTAAGCATTTCCATCTTTGTGTTCTTAAAAAATAATTAACGAAAGTTATACCCGTATTTGCAGTTTGAAACTGATCTTATTTACATTTTTCAATAATATATATATAGTATTAATTAACAATATATGTACACAGTATTGATGTTTCACCTTTAAGCTCCCTTTTGAGGATTTTCACTTATGTGCGTTTTTTTCGCTGTCCCCTGCGCCCGCGCATAAATGAGAAATCACTGTATAGATTTATGTAACCAATATTTCACTCACTTCCTGATTTGCTAGAGATTTGAAATATCATGGACATGCCTGTTGTTGGTAAGAAGAAACTATTTTCATATTTTCAGAACATAATTAACTGTTAATCGAATAATCTAATTAAATTTTGATTCCATAGGCCTGAAGCCACCTAAGAATAAATTTCAGAAAAAAATTATTTCAGTGTTGCATAATATATATAATAATAAATTATAATTTAAAAAGAATATATAGTAAAGAAAACAAAAATAAAAAGTTTAAGAAAACGTTGTATTGTTCAGAATGGAATACCATTTATTAATGCAAAATAAATTCAACGTTTATCCTTCATGTATTACCTTCGAAAATAAATGTTTTAGATCAGATGATTAGTAAACTTTTCCAGTTTAATCAGGCATTTTGATATAGTATTTTCTTCAACACTAATAGTCATAAAACCGCAAATAAAGAAAATGCACTATCTTTTGAGTTTTTCCATGCAAGATTTTAAATCTTTGCCTCGTTGAAGATAATCCTTTTAAAATGAAAGCAGCTTATTTTGCTGAAAATTTTCTCTTTCAATGTAGCATGTTTTATTTGCGTATCTTCTTACACGAATGGGATTATCTTCAAGATACGAAGAATTTCTTTGATCCTTTTCTTTCTGATTCTGGTATAAAAGGCTATTTTAAAAAGCTTTAAAAACAAAATACTGACTGTTAACTTCAGGCAAAAACATACACTAAACGTGCAAACCTATGAAATGTCTGAGTAAAGAAAATTAAACTTGTTAATAAAAAAAGAAACCTTTGAATTTTAAAATCCTTTCTATGGGAAGTCCTGTATAAGAGCAAATGAACTTGGAATATTTCATAAAGAATTTGCGTTTAGAAAAATGGAGTGAAGAATTTGTCTCGTAAACAATCAAAAGATATCTTTCTTAAATTAACAGAAAGTTTTATTGCCAAGATAAAAAAAGACTTTAAGACTGAATGCTGATATTACTGAAGTTCTGAATGAATAAAAGTTTCTTCCTCTTTTAAATAAAATGTTGAAAATTTCATAAAATATTTTCTTACTTGTTAATATTTTTTAACAAGCATAAAATACATATTTGTAATTGTCTATCGTAACTGTGGAAACTTCTATAAATATATGCAAATATAGGAAAAAATTCAAAATTACACATGGCCCTTAAATTTGAATTATATTTAATTCGCTGAAAAGCTATTAAAGTTTTGTTAAAATAACTTTATAAAAATTTCCTAATCTAATTCAATTGTAATTTTTTATTAATTAACTGCTCAATCATTTAATGTTAATTTTAAAATGGCAAAAGTGTAAAATATGAACATTTGCATCACTCCGCAGTAAAAGATAAATTATTTACAATTTCTTTATTGTAATTTTGAATTTGTAACGAATGTTGTCGTTAATTATTAAAAATATTAAATATTTTTATTAAAATGTATACGCTTTCGCGCTTAAATTTTAAATGAAGCAGCACTTTTGTCATATGTTTTATGTCATTTTAGTCACAGCGTTATGATTTTGCATGGACTAAAGGATTTCAGTGTAAATAGTTACAATACAGCTGCATTTCAAATTTTGATTTTTTCCTATTTTGGGGATGAAATATAAACAATTATTTCTATTTCGTATAATTTTCTCTAAGAAATCGTCAAACATCAAAAACAGAAATTAAAATATTTCCCATTTTTCATTAAAAGCAAGTCTTTAATTCAAGTTTCAATCAGGTTTTATTCAAAATACATATATTTCATTAAAATACGTCATACAAATGGACATAAATTCAAATATGTTCATTATCAATGATTACTTTAATGTACCATTCTGATTGTTGTGGAATGTCCGTTTGTTGAAGATAAACTATTTTCAATATATTATGTGAACTTTTGTTAGCTCTCACACATTTTACTATACTTCTATACATTTGTCTGATTTTGCACGCAATTTTATATACATAATGAAGTTTATAAATAATTGAATAAACCTAAGCTAAAACTTCATCAGTTTTGTTGCATTTTATGTTACACAAACTAACAGTTCACAAAAAAATAAAAAATAAATATAAAGAAATTCAAACATCCTAAAAAAATCAGGATGTATGTCCAAATAATTTTATCATGAAAAATCCAAATTTAAACAACCCTTTTCTGGTGATGTCATTCATAAGCGTTAAACACTGAATAATTTGATGGATTTCAATGAAAAAGTTACAAATAAGCTACATTTTATTCCGTGCTTTCTTCTGCTAGTTACACAGTCAGCCACAAACTCCAACGAAATCTTCTTGACAGTTCCCCGAAATTATTTCTAACAATTCATCACGTAATAAAAATAAACAAAAAAAGTAAAATTCTTCCCCAATTGTTGTTAAGCGTAGAGCTTTCATCCGTACCTCACTCATGATTTATTTAAAAATGACATATGTGACAGTGAATATTGTCAGATTCTTTCAAAAAATGAAGATGAAAAGACGTCCTCCGTCATTATCTGTCTGTCCCTCCATTTCTGACGCCCCCCTTATTCATTATACGATTGCGACACATTAAAGTACGTGACACACCCAAGAATACCTTTTAAGTTATTAAGATGCCGGCAACCGTGGAAAAAAATGGGAAGAATATTAGGGAGCAATTACTTAGATGTTTTAACGAATGTTCAAAATTTTATCAATGTCAGTGAAAAGATAAATTGTAATAAAGAAAATCGCACATTATTTTTTCTTGATGAAATAAGGAAAGTGTAAGACTTTTGGCCATTTGTGCATTTTAAATATTGTCGCATATAAAAATTATTTCGGTAGTAAATCTTTCATATCAGCACCATAGTGTTATAAATAATATCTCTGTTAGATCTATTTGTAAGTACGAAGGATCTCTGGTTAATAATGGCCTACGTTGTCATGATTTGGATGATGAACATGAAATGGAGAAGGTAGTATATGGGTTGTACACTTAACAGTTTATTCAAAAATTGGTAGACCGGTGTAAAATTTAGCAAATAAATTATCTCTTCTATTGGTCAGGTTGATGAAGGTATCCCTTGTTTTGTGATCCCTGAAATGAAAGATGTCTGTACTCCACCTCCTTCTTCCACTAAACCGCAGAAGAACAGAGACCGCAATTAAAAATCATCATCCCAACAAGATATCAAACTAAATAGCAACATTTTGCATCATTCTGCTGATTTTCTGCACTGTTTTCTGCGTTTTACCATTTTAATAACCAAGAATTTACTAATTACCTGTCTTTTTTAATTCGTTTAATTTTCCAAACTAGTGTTGTAATGTGTATCTAAAAGGTTTTCATAGTCCTTTTATACAATGAGTCTTTGCCTACCTATTAAACACTATTTTATCCCTCTTGCATATTATCATGGATTTTGTCACTGTTGTTATTCTTTGTGCCAATTTCCTCTCTAAAATTTTAATCATTGTTTAAGATTTTATATACATTTTAATAACAGCGTCCAATTCAACCACATGTTTGGCGCAACATAGCTAAACTTGGCTCTTGCGCCATTAAACTCACTAAACCTAAACATAACCCAGAAATGTGAGACAATTTTCCTTGAAAATCCTCCTGGTCACAACCTATCCTTGTATATAGGAACTAAGTCAGATATTTACATTAGGTGAGCCAAGTGCTTTTGCTCAACAGAACATGTCACACTTTCCTTTTATCATCCTTACGCTCGTGATCTTGGTTACATATGATACGTCAAGTGGGATTAGAACTATTAACATTTTCTGTAACACATGAAAAGGATATCTGATACATTTAACTTGAAATTACTGTTTATTATTAGAATTGAATACAAAATACCACAATTTGGCATCTTTATATTTCTAGGACATAATGGAATATTACATTGACAAAATATGTTAATGAATAATATATTGAAGAATACATTAAACATGCGCTGTTGTTCCTTTCTACAAGTTATTTTCTATAAGATTTCATCCCCATGAAGCATGACATTTTGAAAGTAAAAACTATATTGCAAACATAATTTTTAACAGTTAAAAGAATATATACGCATTTCTGTACTCATATATAATTGAAAAAAGAAATTATTTGAACTGAAGGACGTAAAATAATTAAGTTAATTCAATCTTATGGATTTTAAAATGTATAATCACTTATAATTTTTGCTTTTCGAAGTGATCGTTTCCGATGGAATTGTGGTTTATCCTGTTTTACTCTTGTAAATTTTATAAGCTGTTTCAGCAATTCAACTCACATAATGCACTTAGAGCAGTATATACATTTAGTAGGGTGTTCGTTATTGTGTTAACAGAAAATAAACCTAATAATATAACTATATGAATGTTTTGAATTAGTTAGATAATTTACAGAAGGAAAAACCCATTGTACTTAATGCATGAAATATATTAAAATGATTATAAATGTCAGAATCCTTAAAGAAGAAGAGGAAAAAAACGGAAACATTTTTCATAAAATTATACTAAAACGAAAATATTTTCATCAATCATAAATACTACAAGAATATTTTCATTAGAATCAAAAGATCAGCTCTTGTTTCCATGCATTTATTCCATTAGCTTGCTTTGACCAAAACATCCATCAATGCACAGTACAATGAAATGATAACTTATTTTACCGTTTCAAGGGACATGGAAAGCATTTCAAGTTGATTGGCGTCTTAAAATTCCCACAATGCAATCGCCAAGCTACCCTTAATTCTAATTTTAAATGCCTTCGCAACTTTATCGAAGCTGAACTACTGGTTTCTTTGAATGCTTGTCATGAGTGTGGTTTATTATCTTCATTTTATCATCAGCAGCTCCATATGTTATACATATAATACTATAAATATATGTAAATATAAATGTTATTATATAAATTAAATACTATATAATATTATATAAAAATACTATACAAAATACTATAAAAATGAAAAATAATTGTTATTTCTTAGAATTTTTTATTACAGAAATCTAAGTGAAAAATCCGAAACTTTACATAATTAACTATAAATAACATGATGTTCATCTATCAATTGATTATCTTAACACTCTTTATGTATTTTATGTAATGTTCGCATATATGATCTTCATACTTCCAGAAAGTTTGAAAATATGAAAATAAAATGACTAGATTTGTTTCCTGCAGTTTGATTTATTTGCGTCGGCAAACAACATAACATGTAAATAATTCATATATAAGTAATGCATATTTCTTGTTTAAGTTATCATTTTTATACTTCTCCTCTGAATCTCTTAAAGGGCTTAATGGAATAATATTACATGCAACAAAATAATATTCAATGATAATTTTATTAAAAAGTATCTGTTTAATAGATTTATGCAGCGAATAATACTGCTAAAAGTATTAAAGTGATGGATTTAAATCTTTCCTGTCTTTAATTTAAGTTGCATAGATGAAAATATCTTCAGCATTTAATATCCTCGACAGTGATAAGAAAATACCTTAATCATGAGCATGTAAAATATCAAACTGATTTAAGAAGATCCGAAACTATAAAAGAGGAAACTGAGGAAGAAAATGTGAGCTTCATACACGTTTACCCTCTAATTAGCGTTGCAAATTTAATATTTACTCATTGCCCTGAATTAGCATTTCCCTTTCTTTAACTAGCTATAAAAGTCTGTAAGCGAATGTTCCTAAACACCCATTTGCAAATAAACTACTTTAAAAGCAACGCAGAACAAAATCGCATGCACAGAACTTCCAAAATTTCAGAACTTCTCTTATCGCAACGGAAAGTCTTAGAAATCAACATTTCTGATCACGATCGCGCTGATACAAACTAGGCTAGTTGCTCAGGTGCTCTCTTCTAGTAATTGCAATTCAAATACTTTCCTCCTCGGATATAATTGTCCTTTAATTAGCATTTTGTAAATACCCTCCACTCTTCTAAAGCAACGGATGGAGGCTATTGTTGCAATTTCCTTCTGCAGCACAGAGACCAAATTGAATCCGCCATGTGAAGGAAATTCCGCTCCAGCGGACATAGTGCAAGGGGGGCGGGAATAGAAAGGTTGTTAAAGCCGACTATTGAAATTTCGTCGAAGGTAAGCCTTATTATAAGGCTTCAAATTTCATGAGTGACTTTGTTTCGGCTTCAGAATAAACCCATGGCAGGGAGAAATCAGTACTGCTGGAGTTACTTAGGTGAAATTTAAATTGAAGATTTACTTTAGAGAATTATTTTACTTTTCATAAAGTATGTTATTATAATCTGGTATAAATACGAAAGAAAATGAATATAAAGAAATGAAAGAAGTTGAAGGACGATCGATGGAATTAAAGAATAAGCTTTTGTTTGAGGTTGTAGGTTCTGAGAACAGATTACTGCCTTTTAAACAATATAAACTATGACTGAATAATGACATAGAAAGGAAAATATGTCTTCATGGAACAATTTTTATTATAGGAAACATTACAAAAGCGTATTCTTTCAGCAAGAGCTGATGGTGTTCCATTTGTCGTGTTATTTAAAAATTCGCTGTTCAATTTTATTTTAAGAAAATAGACGGTTGCTTTAGAAACAGTATTAACCCTCCAGGCGGCAGGCATTGAAATTGCTAAGTTTAACGAAATGGTCAAGCCGAAAGAACAGCTCCTCTCTCTAAACTGTCAGGGTTTGGACAAAGAATTGCATTCCCCCTTCTGCGGTCATTACGCGCCGTATGGGGGCTATTAGACCTGTCACCGGGCGGCAGTGACTGATGACTTCTGTTGATCTTTGTGAAAGGATCTATTGTGAGAAGACCTCTTGGTAAGGAGACCCCCTTTTTGAGGTCGCAATGGGAACCGGGGAACATTTTAAGAATTTTATCTTAAAACCTTACATAAACCTAAGTTAGAAGAATAATTTTTAAAATTTTTTATAAGAGTCTTATTGTTACAAATTAAATTTGTAAGTTTCATGGGATTCTCTTGAATACATATTTGTAAAAATATTTTTATTCTGTCGATTACGATATAACTATTTCTGGTATTTATCTATCTGCATGTGAATAAGATTTTTTGTTAAATTTTCATAACTTAGTACTTGCAATCAAGGGTGAATCTAGGAATCCGTTAAGGGGGGGGGGAGGACTACTATAGGAAAAAAATCAGTGTTTTGAAATCTTAAAAATTAAGAATAACGTAATTAAAATAATCATTAACTTTAAATTAATTTATTAAGTTTTAATTGGTTAAATTTTAAATATTTACATTTAATTTACTAAATATATGCTGTGTAGGATCCTGGACTTCGTGAAGGATACTATGGAAAAATATTTTTCAGATTATTAACTTTTAAAGTTTTAAAAAATGCTTTATACTTAAATAAAATTGTTTTGTTTTGATTTTTTTTCTCAAAAAGTTTTGACTTCTTTACAAGATTGCCAATTTGTCGTGGGCAATCTTCTTGACATTTCTTTGCAAAATATATCAACCTAATTACACTTTCCCAATTCGCTAGCCATATTTTGAATTCTGATTTTAATTGAAACACCGAATTTGGGTTAAACCTTTACTCAGTACTGAAATAAAATGATCGACTATAGGCATAAATATTACTCGTCTTGCAGTGAGTATCAAAAGCTTAAGCACAACAATAACCTTAAGATAAAATTATAAATATTCACTTTCCCACCTCAAAACTGACTCTCGAATTTCAGTACACCCCTCGCTACGCCACTGGTTGAGACATGCAACGTTCTTCTGTCAACAATGTGCATTTTCATTGTATTCGTAACTTGTGTTGAATTTGTGAAGTCTGGCCAGTTCTGTTTAATCGTTTTCCACCTTTATTAACCGAAATTTCGTACGACTTTCATATTTTGTTCAACCAAGCTTTTCATATGCAATTCGAAAAAATTTTATAGTCTGTTAATAACAAAAGCAGCGTTTGTTCATTGAAAATAAAGAAAAAATATTTAAAAAAAATCGACTTATTTATTTCAGTCGGCATGTTTCTAGTTAAAATTACTTTTTTTTATGCGACTGACTTCCATAAAATTGTTTTTTTTCACAGTCTTGATTGTTTGCCTACTAATCGCATTATGAAATCTGTTATATCTTGTCCACTGCTGAAAATGGAGAGATAATATTGAAAATAGCTATATGAGCTTTGCTCATTGATACAAAAATGAACTATTTTTGTATCGATTTTGCCATAGATGCAAAATACTATTTTTGTATCTATGACAAAATGTCAACTCAGACGAGGCGCGTTCATGTAAGTCAGAATCGATATTTTCTATGAGCAACAAACATAGTTTACCAATATCGTAACCGGCAAAATTTTTATTTCGAGAAGTTTTAACTAAATGTTAGTAATACATTTCTCAAAAATGCTGACTTGGGAAATAAAATTTAGCGTTGTTTATTTACCGCTGAATCCAAATACCGTTGAAGCTCAAAATAAAATATCACATTCGATTTTTTTTTTTTTTTACAAATTTGCTGACAGATCTGACCACATGTCCCCTTCGCCATGTCCTGTATATATGCGATGTACGTCTAACAGGTTTCCCCCCCCCCTCCCCGAGTCAGCTGCTTCTAGCGTCTTTTGCGGCATCCGACCTGTTTACGAGTATTATATTCGTTCTTCCTTTATTGCAGACTACTAAGGGGCCATTCATTCAAACGCTCTTTCAACTACTTCTTTTCCAGAGATATCTTTATTGACGAGCCGCTTTGAATAAGGTTTGTTTTCACTTCAAACTGAGTGGGAACAAAATCTATACAAAACTCTATTCTATTGACCCCCTTGCCTTCCACTTACCCTGAATAAATGGTAACTGCTCTTAGAAGTTTCTGATTGTGGAAACATAGATTTAGAATCCATGAGAACATTTTAAACTCTTTATGGAAGTGACAGACGATTTCTAAGTAAACGACAGCTTAAAGAATTCTTTTGCTTTTAGCATGCCGACAATAAATCAGATTACAATTAAAAGAGGAACGACATTTGAATTGCATTTATTTTTATTATATTACACTACTGCATAGTCATTCACAAAATAATTATCTTAAAATATTTGTATTTATATCTTTCAACACTTTTGCATTAACCTAATTATTTTATACTGTTCTGAAGATTTCCCATAGAAGCCTTTAGGTTATACATTTTTTTGTAATTTTTATGTAGGGCAAATTTATTAGTTGTTCTGTCATTAAAATACTTGTATCTGTTCTTTTGCGCATTTGCATGAATAAGTAAGACTGGTTTGATTTCATAAATCTGAAAAAATGTCCTGCTGGAATCTTTTATAATCATTAACTGCATTAAAATTATAATTATATATTCGGAGTTTTGCATTTATTTTTATTATACCACATTGCTTCCTAGTTATTCATAAAAATGTTATACTTTTTATATCCTTTAGAAAAAAATAAATCTTTATTGTATTTAAATCTTCCAATATTTTGTTTAATCGTTTGTTTTATAATACCATTCTGTAGGTTTACCTTAGATGCCCTTAGGTTATGATCTTTTTTATAATTTTTCTATGGGATAAATTTACTTGCTGAGTTATCATTAAATTAGTTTTATCTGTTCTTTTGTGCGTGTTCGTAAAAATAAGGAAGAAATTTTTTTTGATTATATTATTCAAAAAATCCCAAGCTGGAATCTTATAAAATGCTGAACTGTCTTAAAATTTCGATTGATAACAAAATATTATGTTAAGCAAATATACGATTTTATATAATCAGTGTTAATCTATTCAGAATGAAACAGTACAGCACTTTGGTTACATACATTTTGAGTATTATTCTTTTTAAATACACTAATAAATGAAAACAAGGAAAGTTTTCATTGAAAGGTATAAACTTATTCGCATGTTAAGCAAATCTTGTATATATGTATAGTATTTTATATTCAAAAATTAAGTTTCAAAATGAAAGCAATCTATAAAAGAGAAAATTATCAATTTTTTAATTTTTAATTTTATATTCCTCTTGCTTTTTAAATTAGAATCTTTTCTTAAGACAGAAAATTTTAAAATCTTATAGATCAGGCTAATAATAATGCGTATATGTGTAAATTCAAGGTTTATAAGCGTTCAATTTTATGCTCGTTAATTGACACTCATTTTGGATACACATTTACTCTCTAAATCTAAACAGCAGCAACTTAAAAGTGCGCTTTCGATTTTACTCCTGGGCCATGGATATCTCGTCCTAATTTTACGCTGCTAAACGAAATGTGTGTTGAAAGATTAGATCTATTGAAGCTGACACTCCCCTAACCGCAGACACTCCTTCTCATTGTGTCGCCGCGTGAGACTTGGGGGGAAGAGAAAAACTGGTAGAAGGAAAATCTCGGGACTGACACTTATAAGGGACTTTTCTGTCCCGAGACAGTATCGGGTCTGCCGTTATGGGAGGAGAAAAGTTCGCACTGATTTCTCGGGCCTGACCCCAGGAGGGTTAATGCTTGTAGAAAGCATTTTGTGAAATTTATTTTATCGCACTCAGTCCAAAGAAAAATAAAATGGTTTTTCACAACGTCATGTAGCTATGAAAAGAAAGTTAATACTTAAGTTTTTCATAACATTTTAAATGACCGTATTTTATATTGGAATACTTGTATTTCTTTATTATTTAACTTTCTTCTAAGGTGACCTTATCTAACTTAAAGTATTTGCTAAAAGAAATATGTAAAACCTGTCCTCTTTAGAAATTAGCAATCAACGTAACTTAAAAGTATCAGGTTAGAAATTAAATCCTTTCTGCTTAAATCTGCTGAACTTTTAACTAAAAAAATATTTATAAAGCACAATTTCTTCAGACACAACTATGGGACATTTACTCTTAATAATTTCTTTTGGGCATATTTCTCTATATTGAAACTAATTTAATATGTTCATCAAACACTTTAGAATTCCACACAGTTTACTGATTAACTGACAAACTGAAATCCGAACCCAATATATGCCTCATTATAATGCCCAAATTTCCCAAATGACTGTTTCAGTAGTTGAAACCTCTTTCAGTTGAATTCGATATTTTAGAAAGAATGCAGTGATAGATGTATTTGGGCGTAATGAAGCCAAATATTTGCTTATGGGAAGTATTTACCTTTTCATTATTAAAATTAATGATTTGAATCATTATCAGAATTATAAATTTATAGTGTATGATTTTAAATAGAGTATTTTAGATTAAAAATAGAGTGTGGATTATTTTTTTAATTTTATTCCTCTTAAGTTTTGAGATTCTTGTAAAAGAATCGTGAAATTTGAAAAGCAATATTAATAATATTACAAATAATTAGTGAATATTACAAATAATTAGTGAATGATGTTAAAAAAGAAAGGAATTCTTCTAATGATAGTTTTCTTACGAATTTCGTACTTAACGAACAAAATATATCTCTCTTTCAAGGTGGTTTCTTTTCCTATTAGACGTTTTAAAATTTCCATTTATGTATTTTGCATTTTCCAAGTAATGAAAAATAAATTTTTACTTCAATATTTTAGTTTTGTTATGTAAAGAATTTTTTCTAAGTTTATTTAAGAGTTTCAAGAAAACATGTGGAGGAAAAGGAAAAGAAAATCCCTGTCTTCAGCTATGTCATGTAAATTAATATAAAAGTAATGTTGAAATTTATGATAAATATTCTTATTTTCCCATAGAATTTTTTCTTCCTCTTTTGTTTGGTCTAAGAATATTTCTACTCTTTTTAATATTTATTTTCTTTCTGTTTACGTGCATAACAAAGCTAGTTGAATCTTGATTTTATGCTAAGAGAATGTCATGGATTTTTTTTTCTCGCAAATAACTAATGCACATGAGAGAATTCTCTTAGGAAGAGTATCTTATTAGTTGCCTTGTTGTCACTGGTTTGAAAATTTTCGAAAGCATTATTATTATAAGCAAGCGTATTAAGCAAATTTGCTCCTTTTAATCTAAAGAAGTATATCAAGAAAACGTTTAATCTTATAGACTAGTGTTTGTTTTAGCAAAAATAATTCTGTGAAAAAACAAATATTAATACTCTGCAAAGGTGACTCTTATTATCATGTTTTATATTTTATAATTGTCTTTATTTTACAATAAAAAATGGGAGCGGTACAGCTTTCTCACAAGAAGAAATAAATTTCGCTAGAATTACTTCAGTGTTAATTTTTTACTTTCAAGATTTTACTTTTAAATATGTTCATAACTGAAAAGAAGTTTTCTAAAACTTAAAATAATGTAAAAGTTCAAATATTGCTTTCAGAGTATACATGTTTGTGCATTTTAAGCAATATGGCTCTACAACTAAAACGCAGGAAGGGAAAATTAATTGTAGTAATTTTATATACCGAATATTAGAAATTATATTCAATTAATGTCAACTTTCTTATATCTTCTATTTTCCGAAATTGTTGAAATAATTGGCTTTTCAAGAAAAAAAAATCGTCTAAGCAACGTAATTTTTCCTATAGAAATTCTTGTGATCGATTTCATTAAAATTTAAATAAATTGATACTTCTTTAATTTAAGTGACTATAATTAGAAAAGTAGTGCAATATTTTGTTAAAATTATATAAAATGTTTCTGTTTTCAGAGAATATATAAAATTTTATTTATTTTGCAATTCGCGAATTTTATCTAACACAAGCTTTCTATTTAAAAGTTTCCACGTCGATGTGCAAAAGAAATGAATAATAAATGCAACTGAGGAAGCAAGATAATAAGAATTCTGTCTCAGATTCTGCTGTGCAACATTCAGTTTGGGTTCATTGAATCTCTCATATCGTATAATACAAATGTAGTTATTACTTATTGAAGGGACGTCTTTCATGGAGGTGTTTCTCTGAACTAAAACCATTTTAGATTTCTATCGAAATTTTTTTAATTACACATCACTATTACAACGTTTAAAATGAAGTTATTGAAATTTGTAACGAAATCATGCTTTAAAATGAGAACTAAAATACCATGAGTGACTCTGTTTATGTTTTGGAGTAAATCTAGTAACTAGAGTTATTTATACAAAATTCTAATCATGACATTCACTCATTCAGAATTATTTTGTTCTCACGAAGAATATTGTTTTTGACATAATCGATTGTAATTTCGAAATAAGGATTTGAATAGTATTAAATTATTATTTTTTTTCTTTTTTGACACTTCCGAGGGTTGTTCGATAAAAAAAATGTCTAATTTACAACATTGTATTCTTTGAGTACACTAGTCCAACGATACTCGAGGTCTTTTTTTCTTTTTTAATTCCGTCCAAATAGTACGATTTGTTTATCCCTTCAAAGTAGGCGCTTGTTTCAGAAATCACCGCATCGTTTGATGAAATTCTATTTACTACCAACGATTTTTTCATGTTTGGGCATACGAAGGAGCCAAACCGGGAGAATAGTAGCAGGGGGTAGGACAGAAAAACTTAGTTGCGAAAATCGTGTAGTTTTCAGCTCACAACTGTACAAATGTGTTGGTGCATAAGCATAGTCAAAAAGTATCTCCTTCTCCGCTTGGTTAGGTCTCTCTTCCTTTATTTCATTATTTAAATGATCCAACAAAGAATCATAACACTGCCCGGCAATTGTTTTATCCTTTTTCAAAAAGTTTAAAGAAAGTCATGAAAATCGCAGAAGATTGTGGCCATAACCTTACCAGCCGATGGAAGTGTTTTTGCTTTTTGGGGAGCAACATCTACTCTGGTAACTTATTGTTTTGAATGCTTCTTTGTCTCCAGCTGATAGTGGTGAATCCAAGATTCATTTACTTTCACAAAACAAAGGAAAAGTTCCTTTGTATTTAGCTAAAACAGATTCAAACTTCTCTGGCAGCACTTCTTTGATTCGTAATGAGCAATCCCGGCTTCCATCTTCCGAAGAGTAAACTTATGTATGAATGTTCATACATAATATCATGTAAGCAATCATTCGATGTGCCCGCACTCCCAGCAATTTCACGTACTCTCACTGTAGTCTCATCAGTCACAGCATCATGGATTTTTTCTATGATTTCTCGATTAGTAATCTCAATAGGACGTCCTGGGCGTTCATCGTCACATATACTCATATGCCTATAGCCTAAATTACCCAAAAAATATAAACTGCTCTAATCTAAAATGCAAATTGACCATAATGTTTAACAAGCTTTACTTTTGTTTCCTGGGACATTTTCCCTTTCAGAAATGATGTTCCATCACTCCATGAAATTCTTTTTAAAACCATCTTTCAGAAATCTTGGTGCGTAATCGATTCACATAAATAGCAAACGCACTCTAATAGAAATATCTGAATAAAACTCTTTAACCCTTTGACACAGAGCGAGGCGGTCCTTGGCGGTCAAAAATTTCCCTTTAACAGTGAAGAAGGCCAGTCTGAGGCGGTTGGCTTCTTTTGAGGTGAGGTGAGGTTCTGATATCCCATAGGAGATAAGCGCGGTAGGAAGGGTCAAATTATCCTTGAAAACCGCAGACGTGCGCCTTAAGGGAAGGTAATAGCTGGGGTGGTGTGGCGGGGTAAATGGCCACATAGGTTGGGAGAGTCCAATTCATGTCGCTTCCTCCCAAAACGACACGGTTTTAAAGGAAAGATAGAAGAAAAAAGTCGCCTCGGGTTTAAAAAGTTAAGATACACTGTGTGTGACTTTGTGAGTTACCAACAACTATAGATAGTCTCGATGCCTTTTAGTGGTGGCGTTTTACCTTAGACTTTGCATTGATTTAGCCAACAACTCATACATGGAATATTTTTGTGTGTTTTAAAGAATATGAATTAGGACTCTAAAATAGCGTACAAATAATCATGTTTTCCAAGAGTCATTTTTACATGCGGAGGAATATAAAGACATTTCACGGAAGGTGATTTTATTCCTTTTAGTGAATTCAGTTCTCTAAAAATTGCTTTTGATTATTACTAGACCAGTACTCTTAAAATTCTCAATTTAATTTGAATTTCAAGAAATTATTTCCTAAGCAGCACAATTAAATTTTTATTTAATTTCCGAGTAGCTTTCTTCTGATTTTCAAGAAATTCATAGCGAAATAAAATATCTTTTTAAAACCAAATCATGCAGATTTTAGCAAAAATATAATACTTGAATTTTGTAAAAATTCATGTGAAGTATTTATCTCTAAAGGACGCTCTAATTTCGCTTTTCTTCGCTTTCACGCAGTTTTTACATTTTGTATAATGTCTAAGATACGTAACACATATTTTCTGTTTAAAATTCATAATTAATTTTTAGTTAACAGATGTTTAAATTGTTTGTTTAAAATAAAACTTGCTCATAAAATATAATAAATATAGTAATTCATTATAACAGAATATGTATGTACAGTGTGACAGTGTATGTTCAATTTGTATGGATTTTGTTTCCAAAATGAAAAAAAAATTCCTTCCTGAACATTAAATATTTCAAACATTCGAGCTAACAGAGTGGAGAAAATTCTTAGACGCTTAGTTATATTAGAATAGATTACAGTGGGAAATGGATGAAATATAACCTTTTGTCTCACCATATCCCACATTTAACATCACCAGTTTAACTCATATCAATTTAAAATCTTCAAAAATTAAATAAAACATGTTTTCTAAAAATATACAAAATTAATCATATTTAAGCTATAACCTTTCACAATAACAAAAAACATATTAAAATTTTGTTCATTCAATAAAAAAACTCCACAATTTCATTTTTGAAAATACTTTTCAAAATTTATTTTTTGGAATTGGTTCAAAATAAAGGAAAATATCTTATAATCAAACAGACGTTTTAGATAAAAATATTTTCTGAATTTTGAGGCTGCGTAAACATAGTAAATAGGGAATTACGTAAAGTGTATATTCTCATATCTCTAACAATAATAACAAAAGTGTGTTCATTAATGCGTTCGTCTGTTAACGTCCATACGTATGGATTGTTGGACTTTGAACTTCAAAATCCGATTCAAACACATTTTGAATATTGGTGATATAAACCTCAGAGTCGCATTTAAAGAACTGTAATTTTTTAATTAAATTTTAAATCAACATATATTTCGACAGTTTTCATCAAATTCTCAGGACCTATTTCCACTATCCCCTCTACGTAGGGGAAAGTCGGGAAAGACGGCGACCTTAGAATTTTTCCTGACCACAATATTCATTCCAGGAGGAATAATGTTTCTGCAAAGTCTTCCTGTAAATCTTTACTTTTAAATAATATTTTTTTAAACTTTCATTTTCAAATTTGAGACCCCAAAATTTCATTTTAGAAAAAACAAGTCATTTTCATCATCTTACCCGGCTGTGCGGGTAAGATGACGAACTGAGATAACAATTTAATTTAGCAACTTGTGCTATCAAAAAACTATTTAAAACTGTTGAGATCACATTTTGATCATAACAAATTGCATATAATAGAAAACAAACATAATCGGACTAAACTAACAGCATAAAACAAATTAAATTATTATCAATTGAAATTTTAGATTCACACCTTAAGAAATGAAATCAATTACAAAAGTCAAATTGCCATTTGCTTGGATTTTGTCCTAGCCAGTACAGATGGAATGTGACCAGAATTTGCACATAAAACATTGGAATCCAATTTCGTTTTTCTTTGCTCACAGCAAATGACGCATTCTTCATTATCGAGGTCCTCCGGGTCCAGATTGCCATCAGAGTCAACGAAAGAAAATTCAGATGAATGAGTCGAGTCTTCAGATTCAGATCTTCAGAAGTCGATTTGTCGCTTAGCTACTTTCTTATATTTTGTAGAAGTTTGTTGCATTTAGTTTTATTAAATTCAGCCTTCTTTAGCTGTCACAGTTTTTGTTTATCTTCTTTTTCCTCTTTCTCCCTTTTCAATGAGATGCTCATATTTCAATGGAGTGCCAGTGAGGTGCATGAAGGGCAAGTGCCGTCAGGTAGCAAGACAAACTCATGAATTAGCGTGGAAGGTTTCGTTATCTTACACTCAACAAAATTCGTCATCTTAACCGACTTACACCTTCTTATTCCAAAAAACATTGAAGTACATCAACTCATCATAAAAAATTAAAATAAAGCATAATTGAACACGTTTAGATTAGTTCTTTATGAATATCACATTTATAAATCAAAAATGTTTACTCCTTGAACGCTATCCCCTACCAAGCAGCAACCAAAAGTTGCGTAAGAACAACTGAAAAACACAATACCGCGTAATGTGAATCACACTAATAACCGGGTAGAATCATTTGGTGTGACACGGGTAGCTGGTCGCTACAGGTCTTTCCTGATGCAGAATTAATGGGATGCTCATTTTTCACTGGAGTGCCAGTGACGTGCATGAAGGGAAAGTGGTAATCAGGTAGCACGACGAGCTCATAAATTGGCGTGGAGGTGTTCGTCATCTTACCCTCCACCAATTCTTCATCCTCCCCGCCTTCGCCTTTTTATTTCATGAAAAACATTAAAGGATATCAGGTCATCAGAAAAATTAAAGTAATACATCATTGAACAAGTTTTGATTAGCTCTTTATGAATATCGCATATATATAAATCAAGATATTTACTGCGTGAACGCTATCCTTTACCAAGCAACAATCAAAAGTTGCGAAGGAACAACTCAAAAACACATTACCGCGTAGCGTGAATCACACTAATAACGGGGTGGAATCTTTTGGTTTGGCATAGGTAGCTGATCGCTATAAGTCTCTGATGATACATAATCGGATCATTCTGGGATAATTCTGCAGAAAAATTCAAGTCGCCATCTTACACTCTTCGTCGTCGTCTTACCCAACTTTCCCCTACTTCCGCATCCATGTCCAAAAGTACTGTTAATTAGCCTAGCTTACGTGGTCATCTATGAAAATATTATGTTTATAAATTAAAATATCTAAAATAAATAATTTTTTATAAATTCTATTTTTATATAATTATCTGTAAAAGATGAAACTTGAGAAATATTAAAACGTTAAATTTAGCTCTTCAAGAACTAAATTCTCTTTTGCAAAATGTCAAAAATTTAGATCAGTTGCCGTTTCCAACAGAACACATTGTGTAACTTCAGAAGAAATTTTATTTTCAGTGATTCCGTGCCGAATATTTATTGTTTTTAAGTGAAACTATTTTATGTCTTCTAAAATCCATAAACAAAAGTGTCTTACTGAATTAATGAATGAAAGATAAACTTTTCTGCTTTGGAAAGAATCTTCCTTCGTATAATATGAAAAATATATACGTTTTAGAAGCAATAGATTATAAATGAATGATAAGGTCATGAGTAAAATACACATATTTCAATTACCTCTCAAAACCAGACATTTAGTAGTCATTTAATTTTCAGTAATAATCAGAAACATATTTTAAATTAGTGAATTAAACGTATTCACATGTACAAATAAAATTTATTTCTGTTGAAGAAAATGCATTTGATTACCTGGAAGCACTACTAAACTTATTTCAAAATTGGATATAATTGAATGAATATTCATTACGTCTACTTTAATAAGAAGTTCTAACTCAAATTTCTTCAAATAAAATATTTATATAAGAAATTTATAAAATGAGACTTAAAATTGTCTGTGCTTTTACATGAACCCAATTGTTATTTACCATTTAATACTAAATTTGTGTATTCATGTTTCGTAAGTCTGAAGATAATAAATCAGTTTCATATATTCTTTATATTATTTTCATATAAAATATTTACCAATATTTTGCTTTTCAAGAGTATGAACCATGATTTGAACTAAAGTTAAAGAAAAATATTTTTTGATATTACTTTTAACCAATGTTTAACAATAATTTAAATCGGCATAATTTCAACCTTTCAGCATAATTTTCCCAGCTTAGTGCCTTAAAAAAATGTAACACAGAATTTATTTTAATCCTAATTATTTTTTCCCATTGTTCCTTGAGGTATCGTCAGTTGTATGCATATTTGAAAGTATTAGCATCTTAATAGATAAATTGTTATAACACTGGAATTCTTATTATTTTGAGATTTTATTGAGATTTGTAAAACTATAAAACAATTTACTAACTTTATGGAGCTATAATTATGGTATTCTTTTTGCTACAGCAATGAATTCTATTATATTTTTCTAGCCATGTAATGCACATGTAGATATCAGATAAAGGTTATTGAGCTATATGTCAAGAAGTAGCTAGTTGTTCAGAAAACGTATTTTCGCCTTATTCCTTTCTTAAATAACATAATGATTAGATGACAGAAATTAGAACTGAAACGTCTTAATATTTCCATTTTCATAAATTCTTAAATATGAATCTATACATCACATAACACAAAAATTATATATATATATATATATATATATATTTATAATAATATATATATATATATATAATAATAATTTCATATATATAATATTATTTTGTATATATAAATATATACATAATTTTTATAATTCTTAATGAAACATAGTAATATATATATATATATATGTGTGCGTGTGTGTGTGTGTGTGTGTGTGTGTGCGTGTGTGTGTGCGTGCGTGTGTGTGTGTGTGTGTGTGTGTGTGTGTGTGTGTGTGTGTGTGTGTGGCAATTAAACCGCATTACGTACAAAGTGAACTGAGCCAAAACCGGCTGTCGCATTACTGTCTGAAAAGCACTAATTTTATAATTTTAATTTTATATTTTACACCCCTCACACCTCTCATCCCGAAGAAACATTATTGCATTCATTACCTTTTTCATTTTATTTAACTATACCTGATTTTAAAAGATTTATAGTTCGAAGTCTGTTCTTAACCAAGGTCTGTTGCATCCGCATTTGCAAAAAAATTAATCCTTAACATGCCAAGATTACTCATCGCATAATAAACATTTTAATAACATAATATTTTCATTAGTAATTAGGACATACCAGCATTAAATTAATATTAATTAATAAAACAAACTAAACATTTACCTTTTTCTACTTATTTGCTAATCCACTACATTGGAAAAAAGATGTTATTTTTGGTTGAAAAGTTTTCGATTTTATATACAACTCGTCAATTTTTTTATCCACTATTTTAAAGAGGTCCACAACAAGTTCTTCGATGTTTACTGTGGCAGAGAAAAGTGTTCAAAACGTTTTTGTATCCGCAATTGAAGGCCATGGTTCGTCTTGTTCTTCCTCCATATCTGAAGACGAATCTACAATAGAGGTGTTTTTTCCCTTTTACTAATGCCACTATATCTCCCTCACTCACTTCTCCAGATCCAACGACATCGTCGTCACAACATTCGAAATGTTCGATTTCATTTTGCGAAAAAGCATTCACTCCATGCTTTTCTGCTCCGATAGAAAAAGCTTTTCGCTTCCTAATGTTAGCCATGATCACTGCAAAGTTCACAGAATGATAAGCTAAGCAATTAAACAAAAATGGCAGAGAAAACACGTGATTGTTCCTGGGTCATCTGACCAGAACGTCCCCCCCTTCCCTGGTTGACACTAGGCCAGGTGTCCACTGGGGGGAGGAGGGGATATAGAAACTGTAAAGAGCCTTGCCTGTTGTTCCTTTGTCCCACTTATGGGGTTAGCAACGACTCTAACTAAGGTACAATAGGTGAGGAATGTGGTCTCTGAACCAGAATATATCATGCAAAAGGGGTAACTCTTGTAGAAGTTGGGTTGACTTGAGCACAATTAGTAAAGTATGTCACTTTGGGCAAGTGAAAAGTTTGAAGTTTTAGAAATTTTTAGTTCGCTGTAACCGAGTCTAGCGTTTGCTGTTCGTTGTAATCGTATAAAAATGCATTATTAACATAGGGCTTCAGTTGGGACCATGTGAAAGGTTCGCTGTAACCGAGGGATCGTTATATCCCGGGTTCGCTATATCGCGGTTCGACTGTATATATATATATATATATATATATATATATATATATATATATACAATTATGTTTTGAAAACAGAATAAGGCTAAAACCTTTTGCAATATAGTTGAAATAGTACATGAATCAATAACTTAAGATTATCTGCACATTTTTAATTTATGAAGCCAAAGTTACGTAAATTAATTTAAAACTAGAGAATATAGCTTCCAGTTACTTTGAATACATTTTTCATATAATTTTTAAATTTTATATAATAAATATATTTCCTATGATTTCTTATTTCTTTCATTTTTCATTTATTTAAGCATATGCCACAGTTATTTTTTGTATTTCTAATCTGATTGATGATATTTCGTTAGAACTATTTCAGTCTGCTTAACTTAAAATTTCCAACTAGCAAAGCAAAATTTAAAGTTATAGAAGGTTTAAATTAAGAATTATCATCAAATTCTCCAAAAACTATTAAATTCAGAAAAGGAACTGAAGTCCTTTTGCTGGTCATAACGTCGGGTAAAAAGCAATAAACATCACTTGTCCCCAGAAACGGATTCTACTATGAAAGCTTTCCATAACTTCAGCTACTTAGAAACACCGACTGGCCGAAATTAGAAGCATCTTTCCGGCAAATCCATCAGCTCCTAATTTGGCACTTGTGTCTCCTGACGCGCGAAAGCTATTCCGATAAGGTGCTAGCTTGGATAATGGGAATTCCTTCACTCCCGCAACTTGCCCTGAATGAATGGGCCACAGTGTCCACGCTGTCCCAAACCGCCGGCAATATACTTGACAGTTGGACGTTATCTACTTGATGAATCTAAATGGGCAACAATTCAGATGTTGCCCTCTAGATAAAATGGGACGCCAAGTGTCTTTTTATTTATTTATCGTTTTAGGTTTTCCGTAAAACTTTTATTATGCAGCATCTGATTCATGATAATGGCGGAAAAGGAAAAGAAGAATACTGTTTTATCTGGTTAGGTTAAAAACGAATTGACTTATCAGTGCCCTATTGCATTAAGTGGGAGTAGCTAATATATTTTGAATGATTATGGACGTTTAAAGTTAATTTGTTTCCGTTTGTATTTTTCCTCTTCAATTAAATGTTCATGGACATTATAGATTTGATCGGCTAAAAGCTACTCTTTTAGATTTTGATCTAAATATACTATATACTACTAACATTTGAAATGAAATAAATATCTGTATTGAATCTCTAGCTAGTTTAAATTATTTTATTTAAGTTTTTATTAATATCTGTGTTTGAATGTTTATTTAATTTACATTTATTATTGAAATTCTTTCAAATATTTCATTCTTGCAGCCAAGACAATACTTAACAAACGAGGTTTCATTAAATTTTAGTTTCTACAATGAACTTTATAGATAAATGTAAGCAAAGAAACAACTTTAACTGCAAAATTGATCCAATTCTCACATGAAAGCTTTTTCTCTTTGCAATATTCATCATGGTGGATTTTTTGACAGTTAGTTGAAATGAAAAATAATAGTTTACATTTCAATTTATGAATTATTAAACGAACAAAAATCATTAAACTTCTAACATTTTTAAAGTTTTAAATTTTTGCTGATATTAAACATTGAATTAATTAAGATTAAATGAGTATTTTTGCTCCTATTCTTCTGATTATTAAATATTGGCTATTTATATTAAATAAAATAAATTGAATGAAATAGATAGATACTAAGTGCATCCTCTAAATACGGTATAAGGTTAATTATTTTTAAAATATAAATGTTTGAGCATATTTCTAAATACGAAATTGCGTATATTTATTTATGAAACATGAAGTGAAAAAATCACCATTAAGAAAATGAGTATTGAATGAGGATTCAAAATTTGATACCAATGAAATTTACTACATAAACAAATTAAGTCATTCTTAATGAAAAATGGCTTTTATTGAAGTTTCTGATTAATTTATTTAAATTTAACTCTGAAGAAAAAGCTATGAGTACTAAAAAGAGTACTATTTTAACATTAATGATTTCGTGAAAATCGAACTAATGTTAACAAACTTCACTTGTATTACAATCAAAAATATATTATAAAAAATTATTCCGTTTCAAATAATCCAATAAAGTCTTTAGGATTTCTTAACTATGTTGACTGAAATTTATTGTAATTTGATATATGAGCAGGTAAGTTACACCTCCCTGAACCTATGTTGAATATTCAAAGCGAAATTTCCAACTAAATTAAATTGCAAGTTATTATACTTGTTGTTATTTAATAATATGTAAGGATCTCAAAATCATATTAAAACATTGAGTAATTTATTTGAGCCTAAGAATAAAATGTTTCCTATCTTAATTTTAAACCTTTAAAGCACAAACAACAATGCATAACCAGCCTTTGCTAAATATTGATTAGGTCTCAAAGGTAAATGTTAATGAGGTTCATAATTATCTATGTAAACACATTTCAGAAAAGAAATTTTCCTGTCAACATGGGACACATTTTGCTGGCGGAGAAGGTTTCTAAATTTCAAAAATTCAGAATATCTTATGCCCAAAAGCAGAAAATAAGGTGTACATACTCTTTTGATGATGACATTATGTGTTTGACACATGAACGGTTCTTCCTAAAATTTGCTAAAAATTTATTTCGTAAATATTTAGGTGACGTAAACAGTGACGTTTATATTTTGGAATTCTATAGCACTTCTAATCCTATTTGATTGATATAAATCTTATAAAACCTATAAAAATTATTTAGTATAATTGGACGCATAAAACTTATTTCTCTCAGCAATAAAATATCATTTTATAAGGTTTGTTTTCTTCAAGCTATATTAACAATTGTAATTTCACTGTTAGAGGGAAACATTTCCAAACCATTCAATGAAGTTTTTAAAAATGTTAAGTGCGCGGAAGTGTAAATGTAAATCCAACATTTTGAAACTCATATATAACAGTGAAATCTTTATTATAATATTTAAATGTGAAAGCAAGAAATATTTTAATTCCATATATCAGTTGCTTCTACTCAACTAGGAGAAGCAAAATCCGGTAAAAACACAATTCTGAATTTCTTATTAGTGCTTATTTCATTATGAGGGGAAAAAATTACTTTATATCTTGCGATGATATCAGGCATATTTTGTAGTATATTAATTTTCAAAACTATATGAATAATTTATTGCGTTATGTCAACCTATGACAGCTCTAAAACCCATGCTAAAGAATGGAAAGAAAATTTCGAAATTGCAGTAAAATTCGAAATTTCGAAAAAATTGAGGTAAAATTAAATAAACGAGAGTATATGCCATGAATTAGTATGTCACCTTTCTATGGATCTTATAGCTTAGTGTTGATAATTTTATAAAACTTACATGTACTTCCCATACACATATTTTTTTAAAAGGTAAAAAAAGTTTTACAATTTTCATTGCCCTTACATACTGATAACACTTTCGTCATCAAAAATTATTCATAGTGTTTTACTTGCTGTTTTTGCTCACTTCACTCACTTCAAAAGCATGTGCATTTGGGCACATACGTTTTAATCAGTTTCAATCAATTAGTCAAGCATATCCCATCAATAACAATCTTCTGATTTATCACTTTGGCCCTGTGTCATCATCGAATTGAAGTGGCTACCAGTTTAGTAAAAGCAATCTGTATAATCTTTGAAACTTCTTACTTCTCCATGAAAATTATCTTGGAGAAGCAGTTGAGGTGTAATCCGGCACAATACGATCTTGGTCGTGTAGAAAGTTGGAGGAAGTTGCAGATGATTTCTCTCCGCATAGTAAAACTCAACACAATAGAGTTGGAATGACTACAAATTTAGTAAACTCGATCTGCATTTTTTATTCTGGAGCTGTGTTGTATATTCTAAGATCATAAATATTGTAATAAAGATTTAAAAAAACGAGAATACAGAATTATCTTCCATTATCTTCAACCTTTCGTTGCAAACGAACAAAAATGTTTTAACTTTTTCTTCCCACAATAAGCAGGAAATGAATATGTATTTCAAGGAAAGTGATAAAATATAACTTAGGGACTTTAAATTTAAGAGTTAAAACAATTAAAAGCCTTTTTTGTACTTTGAAGATCCCCTCTTTTTTCCGTGATTTTATATATTCGATGAATCACTTCGAATTCTGTTTAATGTAGAATGGAATCACTTACTTCATTCTAAGCATTTAAATAAATATATGCTCAGGATTTCTGAATCAATGTATTTGCAATGCAATTGGAAATTCTGAACCACAATACAAACATTGCTTCGCAAAAAGATGTATTTAGTTTCTAAAAAAATTATTTATGGGAGACTAAATTTTGTAATTAATTGAAATATAGCTCAATAATTAATTTATACTAACTCAGTATATTTATCTAGAAGACGAATATTTCTAGCAGCTACTACGTTTCAAGTCGTATCTATAAAAATGGGAGTTATTTTTTAATATCTGGTATCGTTACAAATGCGTGTAATGATTCCATAATAAGTTGCGCTCTCCCGGAGAATCAACCTGCACTCTAAAACCAAAAGGTTGACAAGTCTATTCTGGTTGTTTAATGAAGGAATATTAGATGTTGTTTAATTAAAACAATATCTAAGACAATTTTTAAAAACCACTTTCATTGGTTCCCTAAAATTTTGATTTTTTTTTTAAATGTTTGTTCTTTTATATATTTTAAGTTGTGGTATCTTGAAACCATTGTTCTTCTCGAATTCATTACCAAGTGACTCAACTCATGTGCAATCAAAATTTAATTCGATTCATCTATTAACGGATAAGCAACTTCTGAAAAAAATAAAAAAGTTAATTGTCATAGATAACACACAACTGAGCAAAATTTCAGGACTCGGGTATATCAAGGAATGAGTAAAATTTCGATTACAAGTTTTCATCTTTGCAAACATGAAAAAAGTCATGTTAAGTAAATGTGCCAAAATGAAATAATCAAATGTACTTTGTAACAAGCTTTGGATGACTTAAGAAAAAGAGAATTTAGTACTCCTTAGTTCACAAATAGATTTAATAATACAGCCAAATATTATGTCAAACCATGAAAATATATAAAAGGAACAACACTCTCTTCCAAGAAGAGTGTTTGAGATAAAACAAGGACCTAATCCCTTTTCTATCCAGCTTCTTTTATTAAATATCCCAGCACCAATGCAATTAAGTTTTCTCTTAGTTCGCGTAAGCTAAGATCTTGTTAAAAGGATTTAATTTTTATAATACTAGAAGAAAAGTATAATAAGAATTTCATTATCTTCAGTGAAGAATTTCATTATCTTTCAAGTTTTAAAACATCCGTATGTTTGAAACATGACTGCAATATTCCATAATATAAATTTTATAATTTCGTTTCATATTGAACATTTCTGACTATCAAAACACTTAATGATCGATGACATATTATTTATATCTAATACCAGGGCTTAATTCTTTGTGTTTCAGGTGTCAAATGTGACAAACTCGACCGCCGAACGCTTGCTTTTGTTCTCGAACCTCCTGAACACGTAGAATTTTACAACACAACCGGAGCTGTCGTTCCGTGTACTGCAAGAGGAGATCCTCCCCCAAACTTACGCTGGGAAACAAGGGACGGTAATCCGGTCAAAGATGTTCCCGGACTCAGACACATTCGTCCAGACGGATCTCTTGTCTTCCCCCCTTTCCATGCGGACAATTACCGCCAAGATGTCCACGCATCTGTTTACAGGTGCACCGCTGCCAACACAGCTGGTGTCATTGGATCAAGAGATGTTCACGTGAGAGGAAGTAAGTACTTTCATTTGTGCCTCCAAGACATAAATATGGTGATTCTGTCTGGACTGCTTCGCGAAATGTCCTCACAGAGCTTAAGATATCAGAAAGCATTTCTGGTGACTTGAAGAGAAAGTGCTGAATTGTTTGATAGTATGAAATGAATAGGAATTGCCCAGATTTTGAAGAATTTGTTCAACGAAATTTCATACGGACGAATAAGTGAAAATATCTAGTGTGTTAAATAATAATATATTGATGACTTAAAAATTTAAGAGAAAGCTAGTAATAAGAAATAAATTTAAAGAAATGGGCCAGATAAGAGCGAAATTTTAAAATGCATTTAAATGAAGTCTCAATTATTTAATATTGTTTGTGAATCATATTTAAATATTAATTCCACTTCATATTCACAATCATATTTAAATACTTTAGAAGCTAAAAAATCATGAAGAATTAGTTAAAATGTGAACATTTGTCATCATGCAGTTTTTCTTTTTAAGTTTAAGTGATTATGATTAAATACACTACTTTATATTGTTTATTATTCTCCCCGACGTTCTTCTTTCTTGAATTTATCATTCAAGTACTTTTTTTGTATTATCGAGTTTTGAAGAAAAATATCTGTATTTCTTCCTTCGTTCTATACTTTGATATGATGGATTTCTTGTATCCACACAACCAATTCAACGGAATTGTGTGATTTGATATATCAAGTCACCATAATATGTATTTTGGATACTATAATGACTGCGACTTTTGGAAATATTTTTATTTATAGAGATTTAAAAAGGCCTCTGAAATCTTTAATAATAGTAATTAATAAATACTATTTTCGTAAATTTTTTTAACTCAATATAAAAACATTATTTCTCAAATATTTTGGATACTCATAAAACTCATTTACCTTTATATCATGTATATATTAAATAAATCCAGTTGCAGACCGTCGAAAAAGGATAAGAATTTAAATACGATACTCATTTCAAACAAGTCAAGTATTTATAAATGTATCTAAGACATACAAAAATAGAAAGAAATTTTGTATGAATTACTGTATATTATGAAATTATTTTAAGCTGGTAAAATATATTTTGAAAATTTCTTCTTGAGAAAGCTGCAAAAGTATTTTATATTTCAATGAAATATATGTGCATCTCAATATACGCCTGAGGTAACGAAGCATTATTTTAAACAAAATACATTTTTTTGCTGAAGTGAAAACGTTCGAGAAACGTTAGAAACTGTGTGAAAATAATCATATCTCACATGTCATATGTCTAAGGAGTATATAAAAGAGGCTTTCTAATTGATTTGAACAAATAACGTATTTCGTAAGAATTATTAGTTTTCCTACCAAGACTTATATTTAATTTCCGTGGAAATAATTTTTATTAATACGTCATTACTAGAAATTTCATTCAGTTTGCATGAAGAAAGTAATTTTAACAAAGAGTACCACCGATATTTCAAAATATTTTATCCTCTTTGAAACCTGTATGGGCAGTATTTCTCTATTTCGACTCAAACATAGTAAAAATAATCTATAGATTTGCTTAATTATTTCATATAATGTTATTTAGTTTGACCCGTTTGATAGTAATAATCAAAATCAACAACCGATAATTTTGAAGATTTCATAACTGTATTGTTTCTTTTGCTTTAATTAAATTACGCTTTTTTAAAAAAATATATCATAATTTCAAATTGTATTCTCCACTATTAATTCCTATATTAAGAGGAAATGCTCTAGAATATATTCTTATTATAATAGTTAGTTAAAACAACATTACGAGGGACTTCGATGGTTTTAATTAGAAAAACTGCTCGTGAATTAAGTAAAGAGGTTTCAATTCTAAATGAAGTTTCTTAGTTTTGAAAAGAGATTACAGGAATGAGTAATATAATAGAAAAATATAGCTTAGAGCGGGGGAGGTCGTGAAACACTTTTGAAAATACTTACATATGTAACAAAATGGTAACAACACATGAAATTACAACGGAAAATATTGTTGCGAAAAGATCCATTTTAATAGTATAAGCATTTAGTATTATTTAAGTACTAGAAAATCACCCGTCATGATGTGACGAGTGCAAACTGCCTCTTCATTCGAGAGATTTCACGTGAAATCTGACGTGTTTAAATAGATATACATGCGAGAGAAATGTTTAACATTGATTGAAAACAAAAAAATAAACATGTATTATGACAGGAAATATTTTTTTATTTACATATTGTTTAAATATTTCTTTATTCAAAAACCCTCTTGGTAGACAACATTCAGTGTGAAGTATTTTTCGTTGTTTAACAATTTGTCTTGTACTTCAGATGTCTTTGCCTAAATTTTAACGCAGCCAAAAAATATTATCAAATTATATCGTCACGATTGCGCTAAATAATTAGATGCATCGTGGTGTCCAAACTATATCACGTGCATGATATACCTCTGGCGTAATTTACTACTTTCTATTAAAAAACGGAAATTAATTTGAAATATATGATTAATATAATTTAAAATTTCTCGGGAACTATTAATCATAGCGAGATAAATTTTAGATCAATGGATCGCAAATTTTATTTCACTATTTTAGAGCTATTCAATTTAAAATTAGAACGACAATTACTCTTTTATGTTTAAAATTACTGAAATTTAGGTTCTATAACAATGAAATAATGCTGTTCAACGTTTCGCAGTGCTATGGCGCGAGTTTTAGATTTGGTGACGTCAGAGCGTTACCGAGAGATCTGGGCTATTATATTAGCAATACCTTATTCATAAAATAAGCATTGTATTACAATAAATCCATTATTTATTCGTTTAGAAATATTTGATTATAGAGGCTTTAGTACATTCTTTTAAAAACAATAGTACAAATTTTTGCTTAAAATCTTTTAAAGATTCGGGCATTTCAAAAAAAGTCCGAAATATGACTTATTCTTATAAGTAAATCACCAAACAATAAATACCTTGTCTGAACGCCTATATTGACTCTCATTTCTAATATACCTTTGAAAAACTTAGCAATATTTATAGAATTACTAGCAATACCTGCACAACGTTGCCCGTTACATGGTTATTATCATGTCTGTTATCGGAACATGAAAACATCATAGAGGAAAATCTAGTTTTAAGATTGAGTCCCTCCACTACCCGACATGACACTGGCATGTCGCCTCATTCTTTCCTCCTGAATTATCACAGCACAGATGTTTTCTTTTCTTGCTTAAAATGTTTCGCTGCTGAGCTTCAGGATAAAAGATATTCGTTGTTCTTCCGTTTGGAGCTAAGATGTACAGATTGTCGGCTTTTCCAACTCTTGAACAACCCACATAAAGTTGTACATGAGAGAAACGGGGCTTGTGAAGATCGAGTCCTCCATCTTTTAAGGATTGTTCTTGTGCTTTGTTGATGTTCATGGCGAAACTTAAACGAACAGTGAACTGAATGTGTTTAAATTGAAATGGGAAATCTGAAGGTATGATCTGCATTCTAGGAATGAAAACATCCTCACCAGCAGCATACCCAGTCTTAATTGTGGCTTCAATGATATTTGGCATCAGTTTCTTAATACAGAGTCTTGTTCCATTGCAAAGTGAAGGTGGATGAAGATTAATGAAAAGAATTATTGGTTCCCTAGACTTAAGCTCCAATGTATGCGAAGGTACTCCAGATGGCTCCCAGGTGTTTAAAAACACCACTGGGTAGTTAACAGCCTCATATTGCCAATATATTTGTAAAATTGGAACTTACCATTCAATTCTTATAAAAGTTGCTTATTCATGACGCTAACATCTTCGTTTCTTAGGGCAAGAATTGTTCTTTGGCATAACCATGAGTGGTGAAAAAAAATCTGTGAAACATTTGAAAACACTGCTTCCTTCAGTTCCTGTTGAGTTTTCACAATCCTTCCAATTCTTTGTATCGCTATCCTTCCATCTTGATTATACGGAGTAATGGCACCATTTCCTAGTTGAAGTAGGATATCTGTAAATTTCTGGGCAGATGGATCACCGTTGAGATGAACTTGCATGCTTGTTGTTAGTTCAAGTCTCTGAATGTCATTCCATAGGTAAGATGATATTGTTGGCATTGTTGAATGAATGGCATATGAATGTTTGGCATTTCATCCGCTTTGGTCCCACGGAGAAATACTGGAAGTGTCTGTCGAAAGTCTCCAGCCAACACCATAGTAACGCCTCCCATTCTGTTATTATTAAGACTAATGTCTTTCAAAGTAACATCTAGCGCTTCAAACGCAGCTTTGTGGGACAGAGTTCATTCATCCCAGACAATTACTTTACAATCTTTTAGAATATTTGCATTTCCTGAATTTCTAGAAATGTTACATGCAGGAGTCTCTCTATTAGCTAGATTTAAGGGTAATTTGAAAGCCGAGTGAGTTGTTCTCCCTCCATTCAAGAATGGTGCGGCAATGCCAGATGAAGCAACGGCCAGGGCAATCTCGTTTCTTTGTCGCACTTTAGCAGAAAGAAGATTCATCAAAAAAGTTTTCCTTGTACGACCAGGAGCATACAAAAAAATATGCCACCGCGCTTATCAAAAACTGCTTTTGTAATCTTGTCAAATGCTTTCTTTTGATCTAGGACCACTTTTGGCTCATTTTCCTCTATATATGCTGTGAGTACATCTGTGTCATAATTCCTTTCATTACGTTTTGGCCGGGTTGTGAAAAACCAAAGCTTTTTAGATCTGATCCGCACAACAATATAATTTTATCCTCAAAGTCGATTAGAGCAATGAGACGCTTTGAATTCCTTTGCAACAATAAAAGTATTGCTGTAAATTATACCAAAAATATATTTAAAAATTTATTAAAATTAGAGAAAATAATGTACTACAGCTTTTTCGTTTAAAAGACAATTTTAGACGTTTAAAATAAACTTCATTAAAACAGAAATTGTTTGTTCTTTCGCATGGTGCATCTATTTTCTTGCTACGATTATTGGAAAAATGTAAAAATCAACCAAAATACCACAAAATATTTAATACAATGTTTTCTAGATTCAATTTTAAAATTTTGGCTTCGAGGTGCATTGAGTAAGATTCATATTACCTGTGCTCCAAATTTCTGGGCTGTAAGTGCTATATTATACGTCTAAACATCGCACACAGAAAAAAAACATTGCCTTTTATATACAGGGTGTCCCAGAAAGGTGGAATAAGCGTTCATTTCCTTAAATATTGATTTTAGACATCTGCTTCCAATTACAAAGTATCATCAAATAAGGTAGGAATTTATGTGAAAGCACTTTGACTTCTGTGGAAGTTGAAAATAAGAAGTTGAGAAAAGTAAATTTTTATACGTGCTCCATAGAGCAAAATTGCCAATGAATGAAATGTTCCTCTTACCCTCATCTATGCATAAACTAAGTTTCACAATTCTGTCAGTAATACTTACAGAGATATGTTAATTTTTAAATTTCATTGGCTGCTCTCAAATTTACATTGAGATGCTCATTGCAGAAATGCAAATTTAATCAGCACAGAAAAACAGCAAAATGCAAATGTTTGTTAAGTAGTATATCAGCCGATCATCACGGATCGAAAATAAATTCCCAATGAAGATAGTTGCAACTATCGACTTGATAAAGAATGGAAGGACAGCCTGAGAAAATGAAAATTTAAGGTATAACAGGAAAATAGCCTAATATTCAACCAGAATACTGAATTATTTGCTCTTAGAATTGTGCGTATTATTAAACTTTACCTAAAAGCAGTGGCGACTCGTCCTTTAGGTCTGCAGAACTCACTAAAATTATTTTAAAATTTTGTATTTTTCTTTTAATTGCCTTTTGATTACTTCTCCACGCTAAGAGATCTATTGTTAACGAAAAAACATAAAAACAAGAAAATAAAACTGAAAATTAATTAAAAAGTAAGACAAACACAGGATAGGGCTGCACGCCAAACAGTTTTTGAAAGCACTAAAATTCTCTCAATGCGTACAACTAAGCAGCATAATGGACGAAAGGTAATAGCCATTCTTTCTGTCTTAGAACTTAGCCGGAAGTGAATTTTCGGATGCTCCTGTTTTGCTTTCAAAACCAACTAAAGTTACTTTTTTTTTCTCCCTTTCTATCTTACCCATGGTTTGCCTTCGCGTTCTTGATTTTTCTTCATTGGCTGTTTTCAGGTGTCAGATTCGCTTTCATGTTGTCTGAACGGGAATTTGGCTGGTTTCTACATATTTGATTTATCTTATTAAAACGGAACTCACAGAAAAAATGTACTGTAATTATCGGAAATACAATTCAGATAGTTACAACTACAAGTTTGCACTATTTGAAGGTAAAGCTATTTCTGAAAAATTGTATTTTAATTGTATTCTAGTGATATTTTTATAGCACTGCTTGTTTCTGGGAAGATGAGCCTCACTGCTGATATGTCACCATAAATGTTTTTTGAAGGTCACAAGATGAACTATTTTTGTAAATACTTCAATTAATAATTTATTTGACTAGTTTTTAGATTTACCAAGAGTTAGCAAATACATTGTTATTTCCTGATTCTGCCGTATAAATAATTTTTAAATACATGTATTATCCTTAAAATATACGTCGAAAGAGTAGATGAAATCGCAGTGAGTTATGGAAAAGTGGTCTAAGTCAACAAATTTGACTTCTTATATATCTGTAAGTTTTCCTGATGGAAGTGTGCAACTTTGTATGTGAATAGATGAATTTAACAGAAACATGTTACTCATTGACATGTTTGCTCTACATATGCCGTTTAAAAATTTAATATTTGTAATTTTTTATTATCAATCCTCTTCGACATCAAAATATTTTTATACAAATTCTTACCTTATTTTATGAAACATTGTAATTGGAAGTATATGCCAAAAATCAATATTTAAGGAAATAAAAGCTTGCTCCACCTTTTTGGGACACCCTATATAGGGAGATAGAAGATTAATTTACGTAATGTCTCAGAGAGCTTGGCTTACAGATTATAGAAAAATTTTGGTGACATAAGATACGAAAGTAAAATGTATTAGGATTTAGCTCAGCTTTCAACAATGAAAGATAAACACGCAATTAAATATTTGTTTACACAATGAAAACTATTTGAATGGCGTTGCAAAAATGAAAAGTATTGTTGTAAATCATACCAAAAAATATTTTTTAAAATTTTTAAAATTAGAGAAAATATTGTATGGCAACTTTTTCGTTTAAAACACACTTTTAGATGTTTAATATAAACTTCATTAGAACGAAAATTGTTTGTTCTTTCTTATGGTGTGTCTATTTTCATGATACGATTATTAGAAAAAATGCAATGTAGAAATGAGTATGAAAAATTACTCAAGAAACTACAAAATATAAAATAAAAAATTTTGTAGATTGAATTTTAAAAATCGGGCTTCGATGTGAATTGAGTCACCATTAGTACTACCTGTGTGCCAAAATTCAGGGCTGAAAGTGCAATATTTTAGGTCTAAACATCGCAATCACAACTGCACACACGCACAAACATTGCCTTTTATATACAGAGAGATTATAATTATTACTTTCGAACTTCAAAGACCATTCTCTACTGTGTTTCTAAATGGACCACACTTTGGTATTTTATATGAATGCATTTATAAAAGAAATGAACTGTTTCATATAAAAGGCCTTTTCAAATTCATTATCCTTGTTCAGTGTTTAAAGATACTTTAATTCCTCCCATCTCCTATTCAAAACTAATGGCATCATTTCCTTTTGCATTACAAAATTTAGCTGCGCTTTTAGTTACATTACCTTCAATGGCAAAAGAAGAAAAATTACGGAAACGGAAATGAATCGTAGAAAGTGTGCTTGGAGAAACTTTGAAAAGATCTAATAAAATTCAAAACTATTCCTTTTAACTAATTAGCTCTTTGCAGCTGACACATGCACATGAAAAGGCATACTTATCTAAATTGGGTCCTTTTAAACTTCTTGCATAAATTCGTTTTAAATTAATAAATTGGCTTTTTTAAATGGCTATGAAAGTAAACTTAGATAATGGTTGTGGAGTTGATAAGTCAACTAAAAGACAGGAAGTAATAAAATTAAAAGCACTCGGTAAAATTTTGAAAATTTTTTTTCTCGAGTAAGATGCTTTGAAATTCCATTCATGAACCTGAGCGCTTTTCAATCCACACATTTGCATATCTGAGATAGAATTTCATTATTATGATATGCAGCAAGATTTTATAAAGTTATCACTTGAGATCTTTCCAATATTATACATTTTATTGCTAGTTTATAAACGCATGCATGCTATGCTTTAAATGTCTACTGCATGCTCTATGATTTTGTATTTGCTGCGCCCTAAGTTAGTCTTTATCTCTATTGGTTATTTCATTTGTGGTTTAAATATCAATAGCGTGATTAATTAAGTTACTATTTTAAATTTCTCACAGAAATGATTTTAAAATTAATAAAACAAGACTTTTTAATGTCTCTAAGAAAAATAGTAGATAATACTTCCAATAAGTAAATAAATAATACAAAAGCATATTTAAAGCATTTTCCAAAACAATGAAGAGCACTTTTATAAAAGAAACTAATTTCTATGCCATTGATTGCCCTTTTCATGCATACCCTTTCATGCGATTTGCATATATAATATTCAATAGGTTTTGATATTTTTGATGCGAATCAAAGTTTCAAAATTCAGTTCAACATATTTATTGATATTTTATTTCATTTCTCTCAACTAAATGCAGAAGCCTCATTGATGAAATTTCGAAGATGTTATGCATTTTAGTTTAATAAAAATACATTTTTAAAGGAAACAAAAATTGCAAATTATGGAGTAGATAATTAAGGAACAAAATTATGATTTAAATACTTTTTCAAACGTGGAAGGATGTTTTTATCGAAGAATGTGTTTATGCTCCACTAATCAATACAATGTGCATATCTCGTCATACGATTCGAATACTTGGTGATAAATTTATTTTGATAAACAGCAAGTGATAAATATTCATTTTCGAACTTTAATTGATTATTTGTTTCATTTCTTCCCGGCATGAGCATCACTGTTGGAATATCCGGATTTCTAATATTCTATATACTTCACAGCAATATTTTCGCAGCCAAGGTAAATGTTCGTCATCATAAACTTTATCGATTGGGTTATTGATTTGGAGATGAAATTACAATATTTGAATTTATTAACTCAGTATCCAGGCTTGTAGACAGTAGCATTAAGTTAACTTACGCATAATGCCATGCTTCATCTGATTTATAAGCTCCCATATAATCATACTTGGCACCATTTCAGTGAGATATGTTCTTAAGATAAATGATATCATCAACTGCTCCGGGCACAGAGACCCCCCAGTGTAATTTCATAAGCTAAGTAGATACCCTATCATAACACATTTGTCTTACTAGAGTGTTTAACTTTGATAATCTTGGTAGTTCTGTTTAGCTGAGACTATTATCAGAGCTCTCTTAATTTATTGATTAATTAAGGGAGTTAAGAAGGCGTTCGAAGTTAAATAACTGTATAATTTGTTCAAATTAGAGCTCTTTAAGCGTTATTATGTAACAACATATTAGTGACTTGGAAAGTATTAACTAAATATACACTTAGAGCTTATACTTTTAACCGGACACTGCACAGTAATTCATAATTTCATCGTTGCCATTTTTTTCCTTCTGGTCGAAAAAAATGGAACAATTTAATAGTTTATCAATTATTCAAAATTCTCGAAATTTATTCATCAATTAAAATTATTTAATTTTTGACTTCAATTAGGAAAGCGATTTAGCTAAGAATTTTTAATGAACCATTAATTAATGTTTAAGCTAAAACTTAAATTTCTTTTATTATTTTTCCTGTGATACACGCATTCATTTACAAATAGCTAGACAATATTTATTGAAAAATAAAGTGCCGCGCTCTGTAGATTTTAAATCCTTTGATTTTTGAATAAATTTACAAATTTATTTATTTATAAAAATTAAGTTAACAAACATTGAATTATCTTAGAAAGAATAATTTGTTAACTCTTCCAATTAAGATTTCTGCTTGTGCATTAGTGTTCATATTTTAGTCAAAATTTTCCGAAAATCTCATTTAAATGAAATGCAATTTATTAAGGAATCTTAAGCCATTTATAACAGAAATGGGACCAAAATTTTAATGGATGAAAAAGGGGAAGAGAATAACTTTATAATATTCTAATAAAAAATATCATGAATGTAAGAAGATTTTGTGAAAGAGCTCACAACTTCCAGAAAATAAAAGAAATCTGTAATTAAATTTAAACATCTATTTATTGTTCATTATTAAGTAAATGGAATTCGAATCAGCTAAGCTTATTTAAATGATTACAGGAATTATTTAATGTTAAACGAGAATAAATCTGCAATGAAATGAAACGATTTCCGTAATTTTATTTTCTATGATGTACTCTAATTTACAGAAAGGTATTTTTATTTACGTTGTAATTAAATGTAACTTCAATTTCTAATGATATAGTCGGATATATTTTTGTTGAAAAAGTCTATATATTAGTAAAAATTATAAATAAAATTAGATTATAATCAGTAAAGACAGTTAATTGTTTTAGTTTAACTGTTAACAGACAGTTTACCCTTTTTTACCCTCTGAATGATGGATAATTTTCTTCTGTTTTAGTAACATTTATATAATTATAAAATATTCTGCCTGTATTATATTTATGTTCTCTATAAGTATTTTTATGCTCCTGATTCTTTAATTTGCAACAAAATATACACTTTTTTGTATAAAAGGTAGGATAATTAAGGCAAAACATGATCTGATATATGCTAAACATACAGGGATGTTAATAAATTTACAATCATGCGTAATTTCGATGAGTTTGTGCATATAATATCTATAAATGCATCTAAAAAATCCTTGCTTTTAATAATGGTGCGGACTATTAATGATAAACAAAAAAATGACTTCTTTCGAGGAGTATTTTTCATCATTTTTACATGGACTATTTCCAAGAAAAAAGTAAATGAAACTTCAAAGAAGTTTATACCATAATTAAACCATTATTTTTGTTTTATAATAAATTCTGCAATGACTATAAAATGCGTTCAAGTGCATTTCCTGCCAATGCTGCTGAGTAAAAAATTGCAGTGACTCATATGTGAATTGTGCATGTTATTGTAAGAATGCAATACAAACCAATAATGATATTTCTAAAGCAATAGAATACATAGTTCCTTTGCATATTATGGCGGTATTATCTGAAAGTAGAGAAAATGCGAGAAAATATCGTTATATCATAAAGCATTCAGCGAATAATTTCGCTTGATTTCATACTTTTCGCCACCTTGAGATTTCCTTAAAATTTCATTCGTAAGACTTCATACTTCCCTGGAATTCAGATATTTTCATTAGTTGCCACTTCTACCGAGGGGGGGGGGGGCAGTTCTTAAATCTGACATGCAAGTGAGGGCCTAAAAGCACCAGAATTTTTTTCTTTCTAAATTCGGCCGAGAATATCAAATGCTCGATTAGTTTCTTAAGAGATTTTTATCGTACCTCAGAGTCATTTGAAATGAACACTCAAAGACATCTCAAGACTCTGCATCAAATCCATCAACAGAAAGAGACAGAAAATCGAGTCCCTGTACCTTTTGTGAAAGCGACGAACTACAATGACAGCGTGATCGCAACTGTATATGTCAGAATGAATATGAATATTCTGAAATTTATATAGACTGACACACAAATGAGGTCTCAATATCAAAAGGAAACTTTTCTTTCTAAATTTGGCGGTGGATATCAAATGCCCGAGTAGTTTCTAATGAGATTTTTATCATGCCCCATCGTCATATAACATGAACACTGAAAAACCATTGTGTCTCAAAAATCCGCATCAAAAGTATCCACAGACAGGGACAGAAAATCGTATCCTTGTACTTTTTGTGCAAGCAACGAACTGTAATGACCGCGTGATCCCAATTATATATGTCAGAATGAAAATGAATATTTTGAAATTGATATAGATGTGTTTTTCATTCTTATAACGCATGCGATTTTTTATACTGCTCCACACGTCCGTCAAAGAAGCATTTCCATTACTTATTTGTGCACTAGAGATGTAGCATTCTGTTCCAGCCTTTGGGATCTTTGAACGACTTGAATTTTCCTCTCTGTTAAGGAAGAATCGCATCTTAGATAGCTTTGCACTAGAAAAGTGGCATTCTTTACCAGCCTTTGGGATCTTTGAAGGACTTGAATTTTCCTCTCTGTAAAGGAAGGATCGTGTCTTAGATAGCTTTGCACTAGAGAAGTAGCATTGTCTTCCAGCCTTTAGGATCTTTGAAGGACTTGAATTTTCCTCTCTGTAAAGGAAGGATATGTCTAGATAGCTTTTAATTCAGAGAAGCAGCATTGTCTTCCAGCCTTTAGGATCTTTTAGGACTTGAATTTCTTCCTCTCGTCAGGAGGATCTGTCTAGATAGCTTCTGCACTAGAGAAGTAGCATTGTCTTCCAGGCTTTAGATCTTGAAACCTGAATTTTCCTCTGTAAGGAAGATGTGTCTTAGATAGCTTCGCACTAGAGAAGTAGCATTGTCTTCCAGCCTTTAGGATCTTTGAAGGACTTGAATTTTCCTCTCTGTCAAGGAAGGATCGCGTCTTAGATAGCTTTCGATACAAACACTAAAATGTTTTCCAATCAGAAAGGGATTTTGAAACGTTCTCAGTGCATTCATTCCGCTTCATTCGTATTTCCGATTTTTGCTCAGCATATGAAAAGTCTTCTCACCTGTTCACTATTTAAAAATTGATCTGTCTTTCTACACGTCGGCGATGAAAATAATAGTCTGTAGCCATATAATCAAAATTTAACTATCCCTTTTCAAATATTCTATATAATATAAACTCGCTTTTAGCATCAAATTTTTCTCCTCTTTTTTTAGTAAAAATTGTCCCTACAAACTTTTGCTGTAGTTTGCCAAATTCATATTCGAGAATTCTAATTTTATATCCAACAACACCAAAATTGATTTAAACTTGCTGCGATATTAAAATATTTAAATACTCTTTCTTCACTTAAAATATATATTTCTCTCTTGATAGAACGATACTCCCAACTCATGCAATATAAAGTCGTATAATAAAGAAAAGATTGTATGGCTTTGGGCTATACGGCTCCAGTTTCGAAGGCCGATTTTCCAAATATCCACTCTGCTTGCGGGTCTGATAATGCTAAACCTGGAGTCGAGTGTCAAACACTCTCCTGTTGGTGCTGTTTGGTATTTTGGAAAAGCTATACCGGCTCAGGTGTCTGATCACTGTTAAATAGCTCAAGGTAAATCTTCAAATGGCCTTGATTTCTCTTAAAAACTGTATGTTAGTATAATTAATGTTCACGAATACAAAAAAACTTAAAAATTAATTTCCGAAATTTTGTCCCAAAGATTGCAAAACTGAATTCAATAAGCTCATGAATTTTTTAACCCAAGATTTGTTTTCTCGAAATAGAATCTCAAAAAGCAGAATCAGCTTATTAAACGGAAGTTGAGTAAAGCTAATATAAAATAACATTTATTTACCTTTTTATTGACCTAATCATTTTCGTTTGATTTTTCTATGAAACTTTTTATTTCCTTACTATTACTCAAAATAATAATCAGAACCATATTCAGTTCCTGCTGAAACTGATTATTTCTATCATCAACATAACAGAATTATCAGCTGTTTTTTGTAAATACTTCCTTTGTTTTTCTGTTTATAAATGTACTCAAGATCTCATTGAGCCTTGGAACCTTACGAAATTTCTCAAGCTAAGACAAATCTTATTTTTGTATGATTTATGCTACACAGAAGCTGCATTAATTAATGTAACTAAATTTGTGCATTTATAGAAAAAATAAATGATTATATTTACTATAACAAGGCTGGTAAGTTTCTTTGTGGATGTTGGCTCCTTTAAACACTTAATGTAAAAACTGGTAATTGGATGTTAAAAAATCAATGCAGGCTGTTATGTTTCAAATTATTAATGAAATCTGCTAATTATTTCATTTTAAAACGTTACATGATTAGTTTATATCAATTGTAAAATTATTTTATGTAGCAATGTCATCAAGATAAATTGATTAAAACAAAAATTATGTAAATTAGTTTATTCTACGTATCTAAAATAATTATTTGGGTAAATGTTAGTTGTCAATGACAACAGAATAAATAGGAAAAAAGTCTGCAATTTTTTATCTTCAGATCGTCATGTCAAATTTTAAGTCACATGTGCGCCATAAGTAATTTTGACTGTTCTAAATGATAAAATGTGAGAACAAATGTATACTACTCATCTTTGCCGAAAAGAAGAAAGTTGAAATTACCTGAGAGTTTTTCGAAATCCGTAACAGCAAAGACAAAAAAAGAAGAGAAGCGAAGTGATGAAAGGGATAAGTTAGAATTTCAATTAATCGCAAATGTTTTTTATAGATAAAGATTAAAAATATGTGTTTAAGCGAATCATCCAGTTTTTGCAGCAAAAATCATGCTTATTTGGAATTGAAATTATATCAGCTGAAGTGGCAAAAATACATTTCATCGGAATTATTGTTCACAAGGCAGAAATTCCTTGAAAATTCATTCATTAGATGCATCTATTAATTTCATAAAAAATTAAAAATACCTTTATAAAATTTATAAAATAATTATAATTACTTATGAAGACATTTAATTTGTATCCTTGGAATAAAAAGCATTAAAATTAAAAATCAAAAGAAAAATCATTTTGTATTAACTATATTTTTAACCAAGTAATTTTATTTATTTTACCCTTGTGACAGAAAAAACTTGTTTCCTTTTGAGAAGAGTAACTTTAAATTATTTTTTAAATGCAGTTATTTACCAAAAATTAATATATGCTCTAAGAAATGAAGTTCTTATAACGTATGATGGTTTTTAATTTATATTTTTTTCACATAGGTTATTTTTTCATCGCTGAACTTGTCTTCAATTTTCAGCTGACGTTCACAAACAATGAGCTGAAATGTTAAAGCATATGTATTAATGAAGCAAGATTTTAAATGCATTTATTTTTTTAACTAGTCATATTTAGATTTGAATTGGAAGGCAAATCAATTTAATCGCGTCTCTCTAAATTTGTGAGTATATATTTAAATCTTGCTAAGATGAAACAATTTGACTTATTAAACCACTTTCAATGAGAATATAGCTTCAATTCTTTATTGATTCAGGTTGGAAATCCAGTATTTGATATACAACTTGGAATATTTTGAAACTTTCTACAAAATTTTCTTAGATATTCTTAGGTGCTATCTATACAGCTACAGGGTGACAATTATTGAGCTATATAAAAAAAAACATTGATAAATTTTGAACCGTTGCACAGTGGTGAAATATGCCAAAAATGGTTTTTGAAACTTCTTGGTAAAGCAGTAAAACTTAATTATATTGATAGTCTAATACATTGCGATACTTTTTGTGTACTTATCGACATGTTAATGACGTGCAAGCAACCATGGCACTTCGTCAAACTTCTGAATTCTTTTCAAAGCTGTAAGTGTTTCTACATTCGAATTAAAGTTTTCTATACTATATTTCATCTAGTGGTTTGTTTTCGATATGGAAACTAATCAATTAGGTACGCGCGAACTTTTTATCTCCTATTGATAGGAAACAAACTGTTTTTTAAAAATAAAAACTCGTCTTTTAATTGCAAAATAATGTTTATATTTGTTCTGATAGAATCATTGAAAGTAAAAGAGTGGGATTCCAAGGAATTCGGGCACTATAAATAGTTTTACACAAAGCTTATATTAGTACTTTTCTATTTAAAACAAATTTTCTACTACTTTTTGCTACTCAAAATTTTTTTTGTTGTTTTATTGCATTAGTAAATATACAGTTTTTCTATTTATGTTCTTTTAGGGAAAAATAACTTAAACATAACTTACAATTTGTTTAAAGCAATCATTAAAAACCATCTACAGTTCTGACTGACCACGCTAGAATTCCGGATTAGATTCTTCTAGTGCTTATCATATGTTTTCCATATAGACTTACGTTATGCAAATGGCAAACACGGAGGGGGGGGAATAAAAATATTGTTGAAATGTTGAAGAAAGAATCCAGTATAAATTTAAATTTCAAATAGGTCTCGTGGTTTTAGAACCTGAACCATGAATAAAGGCAATACTGCATGGGCGCGAAGTCGACTTCTTCTATTTTACTTATTTTTATAATGATTAAAGAGTAACTAGTAATTTGACCTGTCCTTACGGACATACAAATATCTAGACACTGACAGTTTCGAAGTACGCCAGCAAATTCGAGTACAAAATTTCATCACAAAGTACACTGCTTCATAGGAAAAAAGATTAAAATAACCAACAGAATTTCTCACAATTTCAAATTCCTAAACGCACTTTCAAACTTTCCTAAACACAAAATCTTGATTGATTACCAAATAATATAAATTAAAATACAATCATAAGAAAAATAAAAAGAAAAAAGAAATTTTAAAAATATATATATACAGGAAGCCACAAATTAAAACCTAAACATGTAACACACTGCATAACAAGAAAAAGGCTAAATCAACCTATACACAATATTTTTCTATCACATTTTCACATTTTCAAATCTTCCTATGCATAATTTCAAACTGTCCAATACTCAATTTCTTGAATAATAACCAAATAACATTAAAATAATAATTAGAAGAAGAAGGACAAAAAAAACAGGAAGCCACAAATTAAAACGGTACCAAACAACAAATCAAAATAAACAAACAACACAATTGCTGTTAGTAAACAGGTACGAGTATTTACAAAAAAAAATAGTTAAAACATAGAAAAAATCCCAATGCCCCTCTATCGTTTTCTTTCCATTTAAATTGCATTTTCCATCTCTTGGGCTAGAATATTTTTAACAATCAATTTCATACCTTTTCTTGAATGGCTGTCCTGCAAAAGTTCTTTAAAGGAGCTGCTGTTTTCTTTAAAAAGTAAGTGTCTCATTTGTCTTGCCATTCATCACATTTAAGGACAGTATGTTCCACAGTTCCTTCATCTTTTCAGCAGAAGCACCAAGGAATATTGCCGAAGAATCTGTTTTGATAGGTTTTAAATGATCTGTGGCCTGTAATGATCTGATTTAAGTGAAAATCTCCTAACACTCTTTTTTCATCAACCTTGTCAAATAATTTTTTAACCTGTTTACCTTTTCTTGAATGATTCCACAAAATTTGCCAGTTTTGCCTAATATTTTTTCTCATTTCCGTTTCCCTCTGTTGTTTGGTCTTGCAAACCTAAAAATTGATTTCTTGTTTTTCAGTGGCTTTCTTAGCAAAGTAATCGGCACTTTCATTTCCTTCGTTACCAGCATGAACCTTAGTCCACCAAAGCAGAACGCTACTGTTAGTATCTAGCAAACTATTTTTAATATCCAGAATAAATTTCCTGTTTTCTTCTAAAGACTCTATTGAAACTAAGGCCGATCTTGAATCCGAAAGAATATTTACTTTAGCTATTTGCCGTCGTATACAATAATTAACTGCTTCTCTGATTGCTACCATTTCGGCGATAAATACTTTTGTTTTGTTATTTAATCTCCATATTTCATGTTCTTTTTCATTTCCATCTTCAGAAACGATCATTGCACAGCCAACTCAATTATTAATCTTTGAACCGTCTGTAAAAACATTTATTCCAACGTAATTTGTTTCATTGAATGTTCTCCAAGGTATGGAGGTGATTTTCCATGGGCTCACTTCTGTAGCATAGTCAAAGTCGAAAGACATTCCCATTTTTTCTAAATTTTTAATTTTTTGTTTTGCCAAATTTCGTTATCTTCTTTGATATTAAAGTCCATTGGTGTTCAACCTTTCAAAGGATTCCGAGCAAATGTAGAAACTGTTTTGTACGTTTTAGCTATGGCCAAAAGTCCCGTTCTTTGGATTTGAAATAATTTTCTCTCTCATTGCCACATTTACTTTAAACCAGATTTCTTTTCCGTAAAAGATCATTCTTTCAATAACTCTCAAATAAATCTCCTTAATAACTTCTGGCTTTAAACCCCAGGTAGCTCTTGAAATTCTGTCGATTTTTTTGTTGCAGCTTCGTTATTTTTTCTTTAAGCTCATTAAGATGAGGCATCCATGAGAAATTTGTATCAAAAGTCAAGCCTAAATATTTTAATTCTTTTGAATACTGAATTCGTTTTGATAAAAGCTTCATTGTAGGGATATGTGTAATATTTTTTCTGTGCTTAAGCATAGTAAATTAGGATTTTTCATGTCTGAAAGAAAGACTGAAATCTTCAGCCCACTTTTCTAGCTTAGCCAAAGCTGAAGTTCCAATATGAGAAAAATGATAAGACTCAGTGGAGCCTATTAGTACAACAAAATCGTCCGCAAAGGCCTGAACTTTGACTTCAGTGTCTACTCGAAATTTATTTAATGATTAATTTTCTATTAAAAGCCAAAGGATTGGCCCTGCACAAGATCCCTGTGGAACACCAACATTATACACCCATGGTTCCTTTTCATTCTCTAAAAGAGCACTCCTATTCTGCAGAAAGTCTCCGAAAATCTTGCAGAGTTGTTTCGGCGCATAATATTTATTTAATAAAATTTTTATATCGCTACATCTAGCACTATTAAAGGTGTTTTTAATATCCAGTGAGATCATAGCAACAATTTTAACATTCACTTTCATGTCCTCAACAAGTTCAATTGCTTTTCTAAATGCGTCAATAGTTCTTCTCTTTCTCTCTGAAATTAACTTCTTATTTTCCAAAAGGTCAACTAAACGTTTGGTAATTAACTTGTCCAGGAACTTTCCGCAGCAGGACAGTAAACAAATGATCCTGTAAGATGAAGGAAGAGTTGTATCTTTGCCTTTTTAGGAATTAAAGTTACATTAGCAATTTCGCACTTAGTTGGAAAAATGCCATTATCAGAACAACAGTTCATCACTTTTGCAAACCACCACTTGTCTACATAGAAAAGTTCTTTAATAATTCCATTTGTAAGACCATCCATACCTGGATATTTGTTGTCTTCGAGCGAATCAATAACAGTCTGAATTTCCTCTATTGTAAACTTACATTGATTATCAGTATTGAGACTTGTGGATTCAATTATAACATCTTCCGAAATGTAAGGAAAGTGGTATTTAAGAATTTCATTTCTTGAGTCTTTTTAAGTATTCATATAAATTCCATTACCTCTACTAATTCTATTTAGGTTCAACTTGTTGCATTCTTTTTCCTTAATGATGTCATATGGAATGCCAAATAAATTCTTTTTAACCACGTTATCTAAAAATGTCCTGAAACATATGTTTTGCAATCAAAATTTCCTTTTTGTATTTGGCTAATTCTCTTTTGTAAATGAGCCTCCTGGCAGTTATTTTTTCAAAATCCACAATTGCTTGAAATCGCCTTCTCAAGGCTCGGACTTTTCTTCTCTTGATTTCAAGATTGGATTTGCACGAGATTGCATTTTCTTTCTCTTGTTTTCAGAAATATTTTTCTGATCAATTTCACATATAAGGTAAAATCCTTCATAAAATTTATCAATGTAATCTTCCTGAATTTCATTTGTAATATCAGCTTCTGAGAATGTATTGATAAGTTCCTTGAGGTCTGTTTTAAAATCTAATATTTTCATATCCTGTAACTTCAGAATTTTCCTGAGCTCTGTTCTTTCATTTTTCTGAAAGTTTACTTCTGTGAGTATTAATCTATGGTCTCTCAATGTTTCTTGATCAAGAACTTTCCATTCCCTAATGTGTCTGTCATCTATGTTCCTTGTGAGAGTAAGATCAACCGAAGATTCGCGTTTTGTGCAACTGTGTGTTGGAATACTGTTTGGGTCATTAACAACTGATATATTCCATCTCGAGATAAAGTTCAAAGCCTCTTCTCCTCTTCTATCCGTTTCCCTCGGACTCCAAACATTTGATTTGGAGTTAAAATCACCCATTGTAATAGTTCTGTCATTATCGTTGTTGTTTAAAATCATAATAAAGTGTGTGGATCTTTTCTGCAATGTCTTCTGAAGGAGATCAGTAAATAGTTATAATTAGCAGTTCATAATCCATCCAGTGAATCTTGTTAGCAATTATATCTCTGTGTGTTAATAAAGGGATGTACTTAATATTCTGGTTGCAAATAATAATTGCAGCTTTTGGATTATCCTTATTTTGTATTTTATTGAATCTTTTGGAAAAACCGACGAACTTGTTTTCAAATTATGCATTTCATTAATTAGCATTAAGTCTATTTGTTGTTGCTCAATATCTTGTGTCAACATCTCTGTGGCTGCTCTACTATGATTTGTGTTCAAAAAACCAATTTTTAAATTTTTTCAGCTCTATTAACCTTTCGGCTTCTCGTAAATTCAATCTTCTTTTTGTAAATTGATCAGCATCTGTTTCCCGGATCATGATCTACTTCAAATGTGATTTTGTATTTTTCATTGTGTATAACACAATTCCTGCAATGTGGATTATTTGGGCAATTTTTTACTTCATGTCCTTCTCTGGAACATCGGGAATAAATTTTGTTTTTTCCATTTCAATTTTTTGTCGTGTGTCCATATTTTGAACATTGTTTTGGCCTGATAAACTCCTTTAAGTCTATTCTAGACCATCCAATGTTCACCTTTTCTTTCCTTATAATCTTCTGAAAGGTTTTTGTGTCTGTAGAAATAATGACGTTCTTTCCTTTCTTGGTGTTCATAATAAAATCGAGAGTAATCGTTGATTTTCCTAAATCGTCATTTTGAGCCTTTAGTCTGGCTATTACTTCTTCATTCGTCAGATGTTCTTCAATTCCATACAGTATTATCTTTGGGTTTAATTTCGGCATTTGTTTAAAAGCGTAATCCTTTTTCAAAGTTTCATTAGTCTCGAATTATCTTTTTAGAATATCAATATCTCTCTTGGTATCACATTGAATCCCAAGACCACCTTTCTTCAATTTTCTAACGTCTTTAATGCCCAGTTTTAATTTGGTTGGGTTGATTTCCTTCTGCGACTTGGTTTTTGTTTCATCTGGTGTGTCTTCTTTTAAAAGGAAGATGGTCACACTATGTATTTCCTTTATCGTCTCCGTTGGCGTTTGTAATGCTTTAGGTTCTTGAAGAATATCAGCATAGGTTCTTACATCCTTGATTACCTCGACTGCTCTTGTTCTGCAAAAAGATCTCGTCTTTTGTTTTCGAGTTCTTCTTTGAGAATAGTAATTTTCCCATTAAGATGCGAAATACTCATTGCTTGCGACGTAATGATTCCAAGCAGGTTGTTAAGTTATTTCCTCACTTTTTTTCTGGTTACCATTCAGAGAGTCAGTTTTGTCCACAATTTCAAGGATAGTTGCGATCCCCTTTTTTGAACGTTCCCTTTTTAGTACAGGCGTATTTACAATCTTTCCAGTCTCCTCAGGACTGTCAGTAATACGATCATCTGTGCCTCCCGCCATGACTTCTTTCCCCTAGAAAAGCAGTAAACTCTTGTTCATCCCTCTTTTCACAAACGGGAGGGAAGGGTGACGTTCGAGTGAGAAAAGGCTCCTTGAGTCCCGCAAGAAGAAACAGGGAGGGGAGAGACGTTATACCCCACGCCTCGGGTAGCGATGAGAAGTCTCTATGAAGAAGAGAAGCGAGAGTCCCGAAAGCTACTCTAGATACTGATGTTACAAGAATGCAATTAATTCATCAACAGTTCATTCAGTTTAAAGCCAGGTTACATAGAAATGATGCCCATGTGGAACTACATCAAACAACATAAAAATCAGCAACAGGGCGAAGATTAGGCAAATGAAAAACGAAGTTTTTGCTGTGCCCGTAGAACAACCAACCGTACTTGAAAATGGCGGCCGCCTCTTCATGATTAAAGTGTAAGAACTGTTTAATGGTCTTACAATCTCCTAATTAATTATGAATTTCTTAATTTTACGTCTACCCAATATATCCTAAAGTTCTTAACACAAATAATGATATAATTTTAATGTTTAACAATTTTGTCGAACTTTTTCGCATATTTCACCACTGTGGGTTGGTGAGATTCAGTTAAAACTTGGCGGTTGAATGTAGGGCATGTTGGGATTTGTTTTGAACATGCGCACTCTTATTGTTGTTGTTGTTCATCTTTCGTTGAAAATGTCGAAATACAGATTTTCTGATCGCTACAGATATCGATCGCTAAGGCCTACTATTCGTGCAATAACAGCCCGATTGCGGCCTAAAGGAAATTTGCTACCGAGTGCAAGTTGAAGACAACCGGTCCAAGTGTTATAGCAATAAAAACTGTGATTGAAAAGTTCGAGAGAACTGGCCCCAGATAACAATTTTAGTTTGCAGCAAACTTGCACTGCAAATCTGCAAGCTTGCAGCAAGGTTGACACGACAAGATTGCAAGCTTGAAACAAGTTTCAAACAAGCTTGCAGAAGCGACGAAGTCACCACGCGACGAACTTGGAACAAGCATGCCACGTCAAACTCATTGCAAACATAGCAAAAACAGAGTACGAAAAAACCTCGGATTAGAACTCGCGACCTACCGCTCCCACAGCGGACGCTTTAACCACTCGGCCAGATAAACTCTCAGACGCGAAGATAAATTTTGCTAATAGATCATGCATACGATTTATTTTAAACTCTTTTCTTGATTTCATTAATTTTTTAAATTTTGCGTTGAGAACATGATTTGAAATCAAAGAAAGAGCAGTTTTCGCTAATAACTACGTTTTGTTAGTAGAATAAATTATGAAATTAGGTTTCAAAAGTAATTACGTTTAAAATGGGACAAAATGTAAGTTATTATTTTTCAACAAACATTGACTGTTTTTCAGGTTTAATTTTGTTTATGAGCGTTAAAATTTCAACATTAAGGAACAGGCGATATAGTTTTCTTTAAAGCGCGAGTTCTATATTTAGTAAAAAGATGGAAAATGTTTCAAATTTTTTTTATAAAAAAGTTAGTTTTTTCACAAATTATCATTGATTTATTGAATTAATAAAAGGATGGACGGCCTAGGAGATGCTATTAAAAATCGGATGTTTTTTTAAAACAAAGACAAAGATAATTATCTCTTTGGGCTGTCATCTTTGCATCAAGCTTGTTTTGCAAACTTACAGGAAGTTTGCATTGCAAGGAGGGGTGGCGCTATTTGTCACGGCGTTGCAAACGTGTGTGACGATTCTGCATTGTTAGTTTGCTACAACTTCGCTTCAAGCTTGACGCGTCAAATTTGCTATGGCATTGGTAATATCAAGTAATATCAATTGGTAATATCAAGTAAAAATCAAACTTTCTGCAAACGTACGTGCTATCTGGGGTAGTGTCGATGTATCGACACTTCAGCGAATTTTGCAGAATTTTGCTCTTCGTCTGTGCCTTGTCATAGCCATTGCTGGCAAGCATATCGAACATGTCATAAACTAAATCCGAATGTCTGTAGTTAGTTTTAGAATTTGAATGAAATTTTTGAACTCGGTAGTTTTTGAATATTTTATTTTTTATTTCATGTAGCTCAATAATTGTCACCCTGTACTTGAACGTGTTTTGCCTTTAAGCACTCTAGAAAAAAGTTCGCTTAACCTATAGCTAAAAAATTTGCACATAGGTATTTTGGACGGTAGGAATGTACACTTAGGAATGATTTTTTTTCAAATTTTAATGAGAAATTTATTTAATGTGAAACTAAGTAAACATAAATAATGAATAATATAAGGAGAGCAGATATTAAATAAGAATATAAAGAATAAAAGTATAAAGAATCCATTATTAATTATAGTATATGAATTTTGAAGAAAGATATAAAAAAGAATGTTAAAGTAACATGTCAGTCCGGCATGTTAATGTATCGAATTACTGCAGAAACTATTTTTTTTTCTTTTTCTCAGAATATTAATATTTTTAATTATTTAAATAATTCCATTGCTTAAATCCATAAAAAATTGGCATATTTTTCGGGTTTCATTTAATTACCTTTTTTCGTAGATCTTGGATTCCTGAAATTTTTTTTAATATGTATAAATTCTCGGTAGATTCAGAGCCCGTCATAAATTCAAAAGAATTTATTATTCTTAAAAATAATTTAAAAAATTTATGATCTAAAATTCTCAAAATCATTATTCACACGGAATGGAAAAAATCTATAATCTTTGTTCTAATAGTTCAAATCTTAGATTTAAATTATATCTAGAAATAATCAGCAATCTTATAAGCTGACTGGTTAAATAAAATTTTTGTCTCAAAATCATTAGAAATTAAATATGAATTCTTTGATTATTTCCCTTTTTTTCAAATGCCATAGTAAGTTTTCGAAATGGAATTATATTTTAAGAAAAAAAGAAATTATGCTTAAATTAAAGATTCTGAAAAATAAAACATTTTTTGGGAAAAATAGATTTAATGCCTTTTTCTTCCTTACAAACATTTAAAATAATTATTTAATAGTTAAATATGTTGAAAGGGGTATTAATATCGCGGAATATATTTCAGTTATTATATACTTCCGAGAAACATTTTCATATTTATTAATGGAGATGAAGATTCATATTTGCAGTATACGCCTTGAGTTTAATAGAAAAATAGAGATAAAAAAATATAAATCATGTTAAAATATTTTATAATACTTTATATAATTTATAATACATTCAAAGCAAACCTTTTATTTAGAAGATTTATTCAAAGAATCTTATTCAAAATAAAAGAATATTATTACATGTTTATACGAATTGCTTTTCTTTCTCCTTTTGTGATATTTGATTCCTAATTCGAATTATGAAAACATAAAAAAAGTAGCTCATCATCAAAATTTTATTTAAAATATCCGCTTTAGAGAAAACAGATATACTCATATATCTCAGTTTTCAAATCGTTTCGTAGTTTAATTCAAGCACATTTATGGACAAATTGCCAATTTCTTAAGCATTACAGAAATCCATATTCATTTTAGTGATAACAAAACTAGATAAATAAGAAAATTTATTATACCAAATTCTATTAGTGCATGATTTTACAAAAAATATGCATGCAGTTATACATATTCTTGAACTCAAGCAGCACATCTGGCACAAAATCTGGAATATATTTTCAAAGTTTTGTACCCGATCCCTTCCTACGAAAAATTTTCCAACAAGTAAAATTCCATTACTTTATGAAGAGTCACGGAATACCGATTTCGAAAGGGAACACTGTGTTGTAAATATGTTTTCTATTTTGGGTATTTTCATCTTAAAATTTCTCTTCTCACCTCAAACATCTTTTACGAGGGTAACATTTTCATCGGAATTTTCAACAGCAACACGACTCTTTCATTAAAACTTTTGCAGGGATTTTTCATAAGCATAACATCCTCTGCTCACAAGGTTTCTGTTATGCCATGTAGTTTGGATCTGAGTTCAGAAAAATAAATGTGTTCTTTTTATCCAGCTAGTTATCCCATCAAACTCTCGTAAATTCTTCTAACTTTCTCACCTATAACTAGTAAGACAAATGCTTGTTTTATTTCCCTATTTGGGTTTGAGTTATAAGTTTCAACACTTTAGTACAGGATTAAAAATTTTAAAACGTATTGGGAAATCAAACTCATAGAAAGTAAGTAAGAAAGAAAGCGCGTTTTCCAAATTAGTGAGAATTTTAATTAATATGTTTTCTTTACTAAACTTTCTCAATGCGGAAATAATTAATACCACTGAAAGGTATATTAATTACCGTCTAAGCAATATATCAAATACTCTGAAGTATATATCTAATACTTGTAGTCCAATTAGAGCATGAGGTTTAAGAATAAATTAAATACTGAATATGTGATCTGCAATTTAAAATTTATTTATACTTATTAAATACACTTGATAAAAATGAGCTACAGCTTAAGGAATAACACAACCTCTCAATTATTATTTTATTCAACATTTTATAATGCTAACTGTTAAAAAAGAATATTAATCGATGAGGCGTATTTTGAAAAAATATTTCAAGTTCTTGCAAATTCAGAACAGTTTTCAATTTGCTATACACCTTCATAAACCAATCTGTTACGTTCTGTACAGCAAATTATATGGTTAATATATTATTAAATGAAAAAATCGCAAATATGCTTTCTATGATATTTTAGTTGTATAAAATGGGTTCTAGTAACTCCTTTAATTTGTAAATACTTTCAGTAACTTTTCTAAATCCAGAAAAGCCCATATTAAAATGTTATTAAAAATTGCTTTAATTAAATTTGTTATGCACAAGATGCAGAACAAAAAGAATTGGCATTAACAAATGATATGCATTAATTTATAAATTATTTTTTAAAAAACCGTAAGTTAGACTTCTAACGACAACATGCGCACAAATTACAAGGAAGGTTATGGTTTAAAACACTGACGTAGACATTTATACTTTTTACTGTTGTTTAAGTTTAAACAGTTGTAAATAAATTGTCTTTCGTCTTAGATGGTAAGTGCTACTACTCACGTTTTAATGTTCCTTTTGTACTATATTATATGTATGGAGTGAGAAATTTTTAATAGTAATTGCTTACAGAAATTTAATATATTCTTTGAAATAGATTTAAATGGGCCTTCAACAATTAGTATTATAATGTTCTATACACAGTAAGTAAAAGTATTCACTGACATTTATGCAGATTCAATCTTTATGGCTTTCTTGAGAAAATGTGTATAATTGGACGAGTATACCTCTCAAATTATTCAAAAATTACAGATACTTTCTGTAACTGTTATTCTAAATCGATATTAATAACTGATCATAATTATTCTTGCATAGCTTCGAAATCAGTTGCTATTGTGAAATATAAATTTCTCATTCTAATGCACAACAGTCTATCACTAGGACAATAATAGTGTCCTGAGAATATGAAGATTTCCATATCACGATTTACATTTACTGAGCACATTGTTATCGCCTTTAGCAGTCTTCAGATTCTCCCATTTAGAGCCTAATTCATTGACTGTCTTTCCCGTCCCCCTACTTAAATACACATTTGGATCGTATTTGCCTAGAAACTAATTTCCGGTAGTGAAGGGTAGACTAAAATGGCCGATGAGGACTTCATATCACGTCACATTCAGAAGCTTTGTAGTGGCTCTGACGTTGAATGCTTAATCTGCGTAACGTGTTTAGGTATTATGATCTGTTAAATCCTAGCTAGGATTTAGTGCATGCTTTCAAAGCAAATCATTGGATTTGTCTACCATTGAATAAGTAGATCGTTTGTAGAGTGCATTAAACGAAAGAATGAATAGTTGCACCTTGGGCATCTGGTCATCGACTGTGAATACATTTGATGAAAATGAGCTATTAGGAGATATCATTAAATATTAGCATTTTCTAATGTGGCCAATTATCGCTGACGCACATTAACTGCCTTAATAATGCACATGTGGTGAATTTAAGCTGACAATAGTATTAAATGTCATATACAGGATGCAGATTTAAAATGTATTCAAAATTACTACATTTTTTACGATGCTAAAGATTATGGAATTTTTCGTTTAATTAAGATTATTTTTTAATGATTCCTCAGAAATGGCGCTTTTTCAAGGTACCTATAGACATGCTCTGCACATGTGAAATTTCTACAGTTTCAGCGATAGATTGACTTTTTTGCTGGTTGAAACATATTATTAGATTTTTTTTATATTCCATTTATAAAGAATATCCAAAAATTCAATTTAATGTTCTTTATGGAAATAATGAAAGCATATTTATTCAGATAAGCGCTGTTATTTATGATAGGTTCGTTACAAACAAGTGTGGGACATTTTAAAGATATAAAATAATATTTATTTATTTTTCTGTATACATATATTTATCTGAGCTGATGCATATAATTGTGAGATCTTTACTTGCGTAACATTCTCCTTAATTTTAGTTGAAGCATTTACTAATAGACAACGAAATATTAATTACATAATTAGATTGAAAGAGGCCTTCTTTTCCAATCGAAAAATTCCAAATTCATGAAGCCATTGCTTAAATGCAAATGCAATTTAAAATGAACATTTAACTATAATTTCATTTATATCAATATCTAGTCATAATGATATAAATATGAATAATCAATTCCAGTTATTCTTCCATTAATTCATAGTCAGTCGATATGGAAAAGTAAGAATCAACATTTTTTCAACAATGAAGTTTATCACTCTGAAATGATTTCGTCAGTAGGTAAAGAATGATGATTTTAGTGCATTTTGCAAACTGCTAGTATATTCTTATCATCTTTAGTAAACTTCAAAGCTCTCATTTAGAGATTAACTCATTGGCAATCCTTTTCTTTCATCTACTTAAATACACATTTGGATGGCAATTTTCCTAGAAACTATTTTCCGGTAGTAAAGATTACCCTAAAATACAAAAGCTTTGTAATGGCTCTAACGTTGAATGCTTAATCTGCGTAACGTGCTTCGGTATTTATCATCTGTTAAATGCGGGCGAGGATTTAGTTCATGATTTCAAAGCTAATCATTCGATTTGTCCACCATTGACTAAATAGATCACTTGCGAAATACATTAAATCAAAGAATAGACAGCTTCGCCATACGTGTCTGACCAGCAACTTCATATGCACTTGTTGAAAGAGAACTATTACGAGGCTCCAGTAATTATTTGCATTTCCTATTATACTCTATTTCCAGTGATTACCGTTCAGCTATACTGAATAATTCATTTGTAATGTGTTTAATTTTAAAATTTAGACAAAAACGATTACATTGTTATATACGGAGAATATTGCGGCAATACTTATATTTCAGTGTCTCTAAAATTTTAACTATACTTTAAACTGCAACGGAATTTTTAAAAAAATCATTGTATAATGTTTAATGACACGGTAGCTTACTTTCATTGAATGTTGCATTGTTCATAGATTAATGTTCGTTATGTTAACAAATGTCGATAAAAGAAGCTACTAATAAACGTTAATGATCTCAGGTAGACTAATCTCTAAAGATGTATACACCGCGTATACAAATAATTCCTTGCATTTAGAGGATGAAAAAAAATTAGATATTTGTAACAGACACAATATATATGGTTTCAGTATAATCTGTAGAAGAAAGCAAAAATTGAGAAATTGATTATCAATTAATTTGTAATTTTCTTAATTAATAATCTTAAGGCGACCATGATCAACAAAATCAGTTTTTATAATTTTCAACTAATAAATTTTAAATTTTGCAAGCATTAATAGGAACACTATGTAAGACAGAACATAAAATTTCCTTGCAATATTTTTAATTATTTCTGAGTTATGGATATAAATGTAATTTGTAATAACAATTAACGGTCTTCATGATAAGTGTTCCAGTCGTTTCAATTTTCGTTCAAATTTTATGGCATTTCATATAAGTATAAAATCAAGTATGGAGAAGAATTTTTGGAATTCATATAGAAGTTATTTTGTTATTAAACCTTAAATATTTTCTTCCATATCAAGGATTGGACCTATTTTTTCCGTAATCAATACTTTCGGGTTATTATGTGTCTTAATTTTTAAATTCCTTTCTGAAACATAAAAATTAATCTCAATGTCTATTTGAAAAGGGTTAGTGTAACTAATAAAAAAAATAGGAGTGATTTCGAATAATTTCGAAGCGCCTGGAACATTTATTATAAAGGTCATTAATTGTTATTGAAATTACATTTATGCCCATAACTCAGAAATAAATAAATATATTGCAGTGAAATTTTATGTACTGCCTTATAAAGTGTTCTTATTTATGCTTTCAAAATTTCAACTTGATTAGTTTAAAATTTAATGAAGCGTTTTTGCAGGTCCCTGGTTGCCTTAATATATTATCTCTGTGACTGTGAATTCAAAACTTCTTCTACTACTTTATCTTAAAAGGATCAGTTTATTTTGAAAACATGTACCTAACAGGGAAATATAGAAAAAAAATTATGTCTTTGATTTAACATTACCAAAAATAAAAAATATATTTTTATTATTATTTCAACTTTTTAAATGTTCCAAAACATTTGAGGGTTTCAAAGTTAAACTTAATTTGTATCAAATGCTGCATAATTACACGTAATTAATTATAGTTATGTGCAATTCTGTGGAACGACACTAATGAATAAGATTTTTTGTTAAATTTTCAAAATGTTACTCGTTTTCTTTAAAAAATATATAAAACATTTCGAGCTTCAGTTTCAAAATAAGGGCTCAAAATTCTAATAACAACTATGAGTTCCCAGTAATGTTTCAAGCAACATTTAATTAGCTCTTTCCAGAGGCTTTAACCAAATATAAGATTTACAATAGTGAGATACATGTCTTTTGCAACTGTCCGGAATGTAATGACATATGTTTTAGAAAAACTGCAAAATCAGAGGCTCCTTTTATTTAAAAAGGAGTCTCGGAAATGTAGTAAATTCACTAAATATAAAATTTCAGGGAAAGGGAACAGCGCATTCTATCTAATATTTTCTTTATATTGTCTTACGTTTTGCTTTACGTTCATAACTGTTTTCCTCCTACTAGATGCTCAGTGGATTTCAAAATTAAATTGGCGACACAGATTTATATAAACATAAATGTATGCCATTGTGTTGAGACAAAACATGCAATTTTAAGAAACAGCGAGAAAATATGCTAAAATTTTCTAATTTAAATTCCTTATTTAAAAATGTCAGTATTAATATTAATACATTTCTAAGTTTGCTGAAAACTAGGAATGGCGGTTTTTGCAAAAACAATCGGTTTTCGTTTATACCGATTTTTTCATCCCCCGGTTTATCCTGGCGGTTAAGATCCGCTCCAAATAACCAGTTTTCGTTTTTCTAAAAAGAAACAACGCTTGTAGGCAAAATTTTGTAATAATAGAGCAAGTAAGTATTAATACAATAAGTAATTAACGTAATACTTAATTATTATAAATAAGTAGTTAATACAATGAGTAATAATAATAAATGAGTAATTAATACAATAAATAAGTATTGTAAACAAAATTTTAAGTATTGTAGTAAGTATTATAGTCAAATAAAAAAAGGAATTAGAGAGTACAGATGTAAATAATCGTATTTTGCGTTGTTTGCATCTATGTGTATAATAATAAAAAATAACTATGTCTAAATTTTTATACATTCTCTCTGTCCTATTAATCATATTTATTAAAATATTTTTGGCACACTAAAAATTTTAAACAAAATGTTTAACTCTTCTGCGACCAAAACTAATCGAATTATGAAAGCTTGACAATGACTATTTTAGACCCTTTTTCATTTCCGTCTCAAAGAAGCGGTGGCCGTTGATTAGAATCAGATGATGAAATTCGAAACTTCATAACTCGAACCTAAAATCGAGACTATCTTTTGATAGCTGATTTTGCCGGTATTTTTACCAGGTTATTGGATTTTAAATAATTAACCGATTTTAACGGGCACAAAAAAATAACGGAAAAAACCAGTTAAAAGAAACAAAAAAAAACGGTTTTCGGTTTAAACCGGTAGGTTTTTCCCATCCCTACTGAAAAATGGAAAACCATCGTTAAATTTTACAGGTTTATATATCTTTAAGGATAATCGTTAAGTTTCTCTAAAACTAAAGATTTATAAATAAACTCACTAAAATGGAAATTTACATTATAGGGACTCTCAAAGTTGGTTTCATGGAATACTTACCAGATACTGCTATAAAAGAAATTAGCATTGCAAAATGTAGAGAGTATAAGCTAAGAAATTTGTGAATTTCCTAATACAATTGGAAAATTACCCGAAATTTAAAAAAAATAATTTCTATTACCATTTAATCATATTAAATAATTAAAAACAATAATTCAAGGCACATATTTTAGTTAAGATATTGAGCAAGCACATTAATGGCCATTTACGAAAATAGTATTCTATCAAGGAATGCGACTTAATGTCTAAAATTTTGCACAAAAATACTAAAGCCTTTTCTTGGAAGAATTGGTTTTGAAACAAAATTATGAGATACCTTTCTCAAGATTTAACTTTGAAAGATATATTCACATTCGTATAACTACACGAATTTTTGGAAAATCTCAAAATAGCTTTTTCTAAAGGCTGCAACAAAATATATACAGCATTCGCTTCACAAGCGAGATGCATGTCCTTTTGTAAGGAACCGGAATGTGATACATTGCGCTGTGGAACGACTGCGACAACGGAGCTCATCATATGACAAGGGAGTGTCGGAATTGTGTTCAAACAAAACAAGGCTGAAAGTTTAAGGAGGAGCGGGATACATTTTCGTGCCTTTCGCAGCATAGTGTTTCCTTCTTCGTGACTTACGGAATCCAAGAAAGACGGATAGTTATTTTGTTCAGAGCATTCCTTTGCGTGACGTAGGTTCGTGACTTACAGTTTATTCTCCATCTTATTTCTAGAAAAACTGGAAGGAATTTTTGATGATGAACCTTAGGTAGTGTGATTTTCGAGCGTGACTGAGTTGAGTCAGTGCTAATCTTTTCTTTGATGTGTAGGCGGTAACAGGATGTTTCAGAGAGAAGAAAAAAGGCATTTGTCAGATATAATTACTTAAACTCTTAGTTTAACAAATTTCGTAATAAATAATTAGCTTCAATTTATGAGGCTGTTGCTGTTACGTTAAAGAAGGCAATGTGTAATATTTTATATGCCAGCAAAGAATATTAAATTTGCGATAACTTTATAACTAATACTCATATTTAAAATATAGCACTAGAAACTTTATAAAGCTAAAGTTATAAATGTAAATCTTTGCTATTTTTGATGATGAGCCTTAGGTAGTGTGATTTTCGAGCGTGACTGAGTTGAGTCACTGCTAATCTTTTCTTTGACGTGAAGGAGGTAACAGGATGTTTCAGAGAAGAGAGAGAAGGCATTTGTCAGATATAATTACTTAAAATCTTAGTTTTAAAAATTTAGTAATAAATTATTAGCCTCAATTCATGAGGCTGTTGCTGTTACGTTAAAGAAGGCAATAAGTAATATTTCATATGCCCGCGAAGATTATTTAATTTTCAATAACTTTATAACTAATATTCATATTTAATATATAGCACTAGAAACTTAAACAAGTTCTAGTTATAATTGCATATATTTGCTATAAATCTGATATATGTATATTACTTATAAGACATTCAACTTATTTCATACACAATATCATATTACATACATTTTATGTAGAAAATTGCTGTTATGTTTACTTTTCGTATTGTTTTTAAGTTTATCATAATTTAACGAAATAATCTTAAAGTACGTACATTAAAATCGTTCATCTCTGATAAATTATTATGGAGTAGGCCAAAAGAAAATTGGAAATAAAAGTCCGTTATTCTTAACCTTGCTGTTCTATTCGCATTTACTATGCACATGTAACGTTCGGGTCAATATGACCCAAATACTAAAAACTAAGAACAGGGGCTTATGTTATCCTTTCTTTCAGATGAACATTGCCTTTGGATATTTAGGAGTTAGCACATATCTAAATGACCCCTTAAAAATCTCTTTGTGACGTAAGATTTTAAAAGACCATATTTCCTTTCCAATTCTATCTTTTTTCATACGTACGATGAACAGTTATAATGGCTCCTGTTTTATTTCCGCGACTGTACATTGAAGAAAGGAAAATGAATTTTCAAGTATTATTTTTTATGATAATTATGCAAAATTCTCAAAGATATATTATTGATAAAAGAGCTGAGATCTTCTAAACTACAAATTAAGTTGAAATATCCACTGTTAATACATTAGCTTCACAAACTACAATAGATACGTATCAGAAGAATATACAGTGTGTTCCACAAGGGACTCTCTGATTTTATGATTAAATAAGTAGGTAACGAAGATACATAGAAGAATGAAACTAATGATGTTTATATATTTTAAAAACCGTAAAAATTTGATTGAACAGATTAATAATTAATTGGAAATGCCGCCAGCAGGGAGTGATGAACGATGTAGTTGTGGAACGAAGTCTGAGAAAACGGACATAAACAGACCTTTGCAAGCAATCGTTGCAATAACAACACAGTCGATTCAAAATTTGCACATTTTGCAGCAGAGACATGGCGCATACCAACAATGAAATTTTCAGTCACCTTCTTCAGTGTGTCAACGGAAATGATGGCAATAAATGATAACTAAATTTGAAACACCCAGAATAGAGTCAATGCTTTACACAATACCACATATGAAAATAGCCTGTATTGACCTCCGTACTCACCCGATCTCAGCCGCTGCGATTACTTCTTGTGGGGCACATGGAAGTACACTGTTTTCCGGAGCAATGCTGTTGAGCTCTATGGGCTTGAAGAGTTGTTCTGTGGGGATTTTGCCTACTTTTACGTCCACGCAATAATACGCAGGACGACTGAAACTTTCATTCTCGGTATGCTCCATCTCTGTGCTGCGAAAAGTGCACAGTTTGAATCGATTGTGATGTGATTGCAACGATTGCTTGCAAATGACTATTTACAATCTCTTTCCCAGACGCCGTGATACGATTACATTGTTCAGGGCCACCTGCTGGCAACCTAGGTAACTAATTATGAAACATTTCTATCAGAATTTTACGGCTTTCAAAATAAACATGTAATTATTTTCATTCATCTATCGATTTCTGTTATCAAGTTATTTAAATTTAAAATCAGGGAATACAGCGCTGCCTGCTCAGACGGAAATATTGAAAAAAAGAAATTAGGATTATGGTAGCTTAACCGTTGATTCACCTTTCAAATTCATTGGCGCTTGTAACATATGTATTTTAAAATGTGGTTTTAAACGAAAATCTAAATCGTTGAACAGAATATAAAATAATTTCTTTCCTGAGTACCTATTCAGAAAAATTACCGTATTCAATAAATAATGAAACAGTAAGAATTTACCAATAATGCCTTCTAAAAAATTTATTCATTCGCTAAATATTTAATACTATGCCGAATGTCATTTCATAAACATAAACATGGCATAATTGAAATACTTTATAGTTGAATATTAAAAAAGTAGTTACAGGTATTTGGAAGGATTTAATAATAAAAATATTTTCAAACAAGAAAGAATCGTCAGTTTTAATCATTAACGTGAAAGAAGCAAATTTTATCGACACATTTATCTTTTGGTTACATATTATATAGAAAAATAAATTAAATTTTAATTCTTTTTTTATTTTGAATATAATATTTAATTTCTGAACAAATATTTAGCTGAAAACAGTGTTTGTTAAAACACCATAATGAAATTTATATTTAAAAAATTAACCAAAAAACAAAAAGGAGCCCTTTTTTCACTAAAACGGTGTTTAATTTTAAACACGAAAATAAAATAGACACACTTTCATTAAAATGACTGTAGGATTATTTTCATATAAACTGTTTGAATCTGAAAAATAAATTTCGAGAAATAGTGAAAATGAAATTTGAAACAAGCTGTAAATAGGTTTTCAATAATAATAAATTGAATTTTTATTCAAGATTATTTTTTATCTATCTATCTATCTATCTATCTATATATATATATATATATGGATAATCTTTGGAATATTCTAGGTTTTCAAACTTCTTACGAAATGGATTGTATCTAGTTGAACAGTCTATTTTTTAAGCACTGAAATTAAATGGTTATTTTAAATATATTAAAAAACACAAAATAAAGGTTAGCCTTAAAAACAGTGCAATATTTATCTATGTAAATTATTTTTAGCGTAAACGTTTCAGATAAAAATCAAAACAAAATATCTGATACGCTCTGGAGTGTTCACACAATCTTTATATATACAAACTTTCATTTCAAAAATAAATTTAAAAAACATAAACAAACTCTTTCAGCATGATGCTCTTTTAATGGAAAAGTGACACGCCTTTGTTAAATCTACATCAGGACAAACTGTCGTCTAGACGTGGGTTACGTGACAGAAGTAAGTGCGTGCAAGTCGTCGCTCCAGAATGTTTCTCCTCCCCACAAAAGTTCCGTCCAGTCCTACTTTTGATGAAGGTTAGACTACTCAGTCCTCAGATGACACAAAGTGTTCGCTCAGGCATGCAGAAAAGTACCACAATTTATCTCATGCTGTAACACTGTTTATGTTGTATGTAGAAATTGATTAACCCTCTGACTGTGTATGCCGCGATTTCCTTGGGCTGAAAGCAAGTCTATTTTCTGCTGCATACTGCGATTTTCACAGGCTTTACTTATTTCTTTTACACCGTTGGATGATATTACACTAATAAAACTTTGCAAATAACTGACAACTCGTTTGTTTCAACTTTATTTGAACACGTTTGCAAACTTTGAACCTAAATATTGATTTTAAAATATAGCACCGTCAGAGAATTAGAAGAGTACATTTTTTAAAATGCTGAGCAAGATCAAGTACATCTTCATTAAATTTCTTAGAGAACTATTTCCGTGAGTAAGGTGAATTGATCAAGGTTTCTCACGTCTCTTCTGAGATTTAAAAATAATCCCTAACAAATCAGCTTACAGATGATATTTAATAAATACGGTGACAATAAACATTTCATAGAAATAAGTAATGTACAAAGTATTAAAAATTATACACATCTTTTCTTATTTTACACATCGCAAAATATGTATTTAAAAAAAAAATATTTTATACCTTCTAAAAAATACTCACATATATTAGTGTGAACATGGTAAAATTACATACAATCATTCCTAAGATTATAGAGGTTTAATATAATCTTAGTGATAAGAGAGTGCATGCATTTATATACATTTATTTCTAAGTTCACATTCAATAGACGTTACGCACAAAATTTTGCATTCATAGGTGATATATTTTTTCATTAGAGGAAACTAAAACAAGTATTTACGAAAAAAGTTATGCATTGAAGCAAGGCATTGGAAATTTTATCGTAAACGGCAGTGGTGTGCAAACTGTGGGTCACGACCCCTTTTGGGGTTGCGAGAAAATTTTTGTGGGTCGCCAAGTTCGAAGAAATTTATTTGACAATAAAAAATATATGGCTTATCTTCAAAAATTATCAGGTACCAGTAAAACACTAAAATGAGATAATATTATTTATAAAAATGGAATAATTTTTTTACGAAAACTATTGTCTGTTTTCTTCGGAAACCTGCAAGCATTGATTCTGAAATTGAATTGCCCTCTACATGCTTTCTTGTGTGATTCCTTTGCAACTTGGGTGGGTCTGACATTCAGTAGTAGCCATCTTTGCTGCAGCTTGTTCAATCTAGGTTTGCCACACGCTTGCATTTTGGCTTTAAACTGTGTTCACCACAAGAACCGTGCATTTCTTTAAGTCTGTGCCTCAGTAGTTCGGTTTGCTGCTTCTTACGTTCATTCAAGTGCATTCTGTAATTCTGTTTATATTCTGTTTTTGTTAATTTTAAGCAAAAACTGCAATCGGGTATGCGCTTAACACTTTTCTTAAGTATCGAGCATTACAGTAGAGTGCTCGGAGGGCAATAATGAACAATTAATGAAAAAAACACTATAGATATTAAAATATTTATGAAGAAAAAAAATTTTCAAAAATATTTTGCATGTATTTAGCTTTTTTTATATCATTTTTGATTTTTTCGAAAATTAATTATCCTCAACTGATATTTTGTTGGAAACGCTACCAGAGTAGTTACTATTTAAAACGTGTAAAGGGAGAGTTAGTTCTGTTTTTCTATTACAGATGGTGGCCCTAAACTAGGCATACTTTTGCATTTTAAGTGCGAGTACAAATTCCAAATTCCAAATCATAGTAAGCTGCATTTGAAAAAAATCATTGTAATTTTAAATAGAAAATTTTCCATCTTTGGAATAAGTAATGTTAAACATAATGATATTTTTTGAAGAAATTCATTAGCCGTGGAACGAAGCAAGAGAAACAATATTGATTGGCTGATTGATTGATTGATTAAAGGGGTTTTATGGGATTTTCAGTTACAAATGCTTTCATTCCCTATTCATTCCAAATTTCTTTTCAATCCGCTTCAAAAAAGAAAGTTAGATAGATATATACATTTTAGACAGAGATCAACCAATCAGAGTATAGAAAACAGAAGAAAAAAAAAGATTTCAACATCATACATCAGGGAGAGTGAAACAGGAAGTAAGTGAATCATGGGTGTACGATAACCGATTTAATTCTAAATGATAAAAATATTAAATCACTATAAATAATTTTGTACTCGTTTTGCATTTTTTAAGTAAACTCTGATATCTGTACGTTTTGATTCACCTGTAACCTCTGTCTACATTATAGATATATACCCGATTGGCAACACCTGTTGAGATATTTACTCATTAAATTTCAAGCGTAAATTTTTACTTGAACGTTGTATTTTTTTAAATTTTAAGTAACCATCATGTACTGTTGGTATAATAAGATGTTTCTTTTTTATGTCTGTTTTCTTTTCTTTAATTTTTTTCTGATTAAGTTACAAATCAGCATCATTTATACGGAGTAATCCTGGACTATATTTTCTTCCAACGCGGTAGTCGCAAGTGACTGACCAACTGCAAAGATATTGTATATTTATAATTTTATTTTAGCTTTAATACATTCATAATGGATAAATGGCTAAAAATTGGCACTAGCGTCCAGAAGATGAAAAGAATGACAATATTAATGGGAATTTTAGAACAACCTATAATAAACTTAGAAACATTGTGGATGAATCCAATGACACTGTTTCTACCTAAAAAAATATGAAACGAAATGTGTTATCTAATAAAAATTGAAAAAAATATCAAGAAGAGTTTATTAAATATGGATTTACATAATGCGTTGTTAATGGGGGAGAACATCCGTTGTGTGCTAACTGCAGGGATAAAATAGCAAATAAAAGAATGAAACTTGCTAAATTAAAAAGACAAAGGAATCCAAGCATAAAGATTTAGCAAAATATCTGAAAACGAGCTTAAAGCACGAAAAATCAAAATGTATTTTTCAAAAAATTTCACTACCATTCCTGAGAAGGATTTACGGACATCTTTAGGAATTTAATTTTTAATAATGAAAAATTTAAAACCGCACACAATTTCAGAATCACTCATTCTTCCTTCAGCAATTAAAATGACATCAATTACGCATGAAGAAAAATATGGTAACGATTTAAAAACGATATCATTATCTAGAGAACCGTTTCTAGCCGAATTTCCACCATTTCAAGCAGTATAGAATCAGTTTTGTTAAATCGATTAAAAAACTCTCCTGTATTTGTTTTACAACTTGACGAAACTACTGACATCACTAAACTGTCTTAATAATTGTTTATGTAAGAAAATTTTATGAAGAAAACATATCAGAAGATTTTTTTGTGTTGTAAAAAATTGGAAGGAAGGAAAAAAGGAGAGAAAATATTTGAAATTATTTATAGATATTTTCAAACAAATAACCTTACCTGGACACGCTGTGTTGCGATTTCCTCTGATGGTGCTTCAGCATTAACTTGTAGTAATAAAAGGCTAAGAGGGTTAATAAAGAAAATTGCCCCCTATAGAGATCAACCCCCAGATAGCGCGTAAGTTTGCAGAAAGTTTGATTTTGACTTGTCATGGTAAAATTTGACGCGTCAAACTTGAATCGAACTTGTAGCAAGTTCGATGTGCGCCACCTCTTTGCAAATCAAACTTGCAGCAAGTATGCAAAACAAGCTTCCTGCAAAGACAGCACAAAGAGATAATTATCTTTGTCTATGTTTAAAAAAAACATCCGATTTTTAATAGAATCTCCTAGACCGTCCTTCTTTTTATTAATTCAATAAATCAATGATAATTTGTAGAAAAACCGAACTTTTTTATAAAAAAATTTTTGAAACATTTTCCATCTTTTTACTAAATATATCACTCGCACTTTAAAGAAAACTATATCGCCTTTTTCTTAATGTTGAAATTTTAGCGTTTATAAACAAAATTAAACCTAAAAAACAATCAATGTTTGTTGAAAAATAAACTTATACATTTTGTCCCATTTTAACGTAATTACTTTTGAACTCTGATTTCATAATTTATTCTACTAGCAAAACGTTGTTATTAGCGAAAATCGTTCTCTCTTTGACTTCAAATCATATTCTCAACTCAAAATTTAATGAAATCGAGAAAAAAGTTTAAAATAAATCGTATACGAATCGAAGCGACCGATGTATTAGCGAAATCTGTCTTCTCCTGTCGTAGCCGAACTAGTCTAGTGGTATCGACCTCTGTCTACTAATCGGTAGGTCGCGAGTTCTATCCCGGGTTGTGTTCGCACTCTGTTTTTGCTATTATTTGCAATGAGTTTGCACGACAAGCTTGTGGCAAACTTGCTGCAAGTTCGTTTCATGGTGACTTCGAAGCTTTCGTTAACTTGCTGCACGCTTGTTGCAAGCTTGCACTCTTGTCATGACAAATTTGTGGTGAACTTGCACTCTTGTCATGACAAATTTGTGGCAAGCTTGCTGCAAACTAAAATTGCTATCTGGGCCATTGCTTGATACATAGATAAGTTCTTGTTGCAAAAGACATCGATGAAAAATTGCACAAAATATTACAAGATTAATTAATTAGATTAAAAGCAACAGCCTAAACAGTCGTCTCTTTTCAATACTCTGTAATGAGATGGGTTCTGTGTGCGAGACATTATTGCTGCATACCTAAGTCAGATGGCTCTCAAGCGGCAAAATACTGCGACGCATTTTCGATTTCAGAAATGAAGCTTGCATTTTTTTGAAAGAAAAGAAACATATATTAGCAAGTTTATACATTAATGAAGATTGGTTCGGGAAAATTACATGGTTGACATTTTCGAAAAACTTAACAGTTGGAATTTAAGTCTACAGGGCCAGAGTACAAACATTTTAGCATCGAGCAGTAAAATTGAAGCTTTTAAGAATAAGCTGAAACTTTGGCAAGGAGAATTGAACAAAAGCAGCAGAGACATGTTCCCATGCTTTTCAGAATTTACTACAAAATAATATAAATTTCTTGTTATTTATAAACACAATTTCCCATCATTTGATCAAATTGGAAGAAAACTGTTCGAAAAGGTTTGAAAAATTTCCAGATAATGAATAAGGTTGGATATGTGATCCATTTTCTTTTGATATTTTTGAATCCAATATCTTTTTAAATGAAAAACAACAGTTAATTGAAATTCCAAGTGACGAAAAACTGAGCATTCAATTTAAGAGTCTAACTATCCAAACGTTTTGTCTATCGACTGGAAACGAATATGCCAATTTGAAAAAGAAAGCAATTAAAATTTTGATTCAGTTTGCATCAACCAACTTATGTGAAACCTCCTTTTCAAAATTAGTCGCCATTAAAACAAAATTTCGAACACGACTGGAAACAGAGGATGACTTTAGGCTTGCAATTTCCAATACAGATCCGAACATAGAAGCAATCATGAACTCTTTGCAACCGCATACCTCACATTGAATTCTTATGATGTAAAGTTTTTCTAACGTATTTTTCGTTAAAAAATATTTGTACTCATATACATAAATAAAACTATTTGTTTTTTTTTCCAGACAACTAATAAATTCGAATCATAAGCGCAACTCCCAAAAAGAAATTCACTCGAACGCAAAATGGGGGGAGGGGTCGGGAGCGATGTTTTCGCACCCCTGATTTAGGTAGACCAAGGTTAGTTGCCCGTTCTTTCTTGTAACATTTTTTTAGAAAAGGAAATTCAAAATTTAAAAAAAATTAAGGTGATACTATTATTGTACCTTCAGAAAGAATTCGCCATAGTAAAATTTGAATATATTAACTATCAGTATTAATTCCAAACCTCAAACTGACACCAAGTCGCTTGGGCTAACCTGCTTCAACTGCGGGCTTATATGACCCAGTACTAATATGAAGCGACTATCACAAAACATTCTTCTGTATTATTATATTTTATTAATTTAAATAACATAGCTGTGTTATTATCCACATTATATGTATTATATACAAATTTAATGCATTTCTACTCTATAGAAATTGAGATACAGCTTTTATGGTTATCTGCAAACAGTATTATGTAATTGCAATCAAAATTGATTCTGCATGGTTTTTCAAAACAAGTATCTTGCATAATAAATCTGGTGCAATTATATGCTACATATTCAGAGATATTTCTACGACGCACATCTTGAACTTGCACCACTGGGCATGTTGGCCAACGTGCCCCGTATGAAATGGACCAATTAGGCTCAGATCACCATTTTTATTTCTCCTGATTGTATTATCAATAACATTAGCGGATATGTTTAGGAGAGATTGGAATATTAGAGATTTAGAGATCCGACACTGAAACCCTCTTTTACGCAGAAGAAATAAGTATTGGTGCAGCTTTTTCACCAGCGTTAGGGGAAGCTTGATAATAAAAAAGAGAAGTTTAAACAGTTTTAATTTCGCTAAACGCATGAAAGCATATTTTACAATGCAGCCCTTGCATTCTGCTGCTTCCAGCATATCAGTTTTGAAATCCTTGAGAGCATTTAATGAAATACAAGTTTTCTTCTATTCTTTATTCTGGGCTTCCTGAATAAATATTGCTTTACAATATTATCAAAAATTTGCTTCTAAAATTGTGTTTGTGAATAGTTGTTTTGAAATAATAATTCCGAAGTTTAAGAGATGATGTCGACATGACAATCAATTTTCAAACAGTATTTGAGTTTTCTCTTTATGCTAGACAAATAAATACTATTTTAACAATTCCAAAAACGCAGTCATAAACCCAATAATATCAAACTCTCTAAAACAGTACAAAACAAGGGTCTAATGATATCAAAACAAATTTTGGTTCTTTTTTTATAGTCCCATTTCGATATATCTGAAACACAAAAATACATTTCATCATTATTTTCTTTTATCTAGTTGAAGTATTCTTACATTTTTTTCTCCTCTTTCAAGAAAGAAAATTCATCGTGTTTCGGAATTCTTGTACAAATACGCAATGTAAAACTAAAGTTAACGTCCTGAAAAGAAAAGGAAACAGATTATTTGTCAAGTATATCGTGTCTTTTTTGTGTTTTCTTTTTTTTTTTTCGCTTTTTCTTTTACGACCGGAATTTTCGAAGCCATACAGATGATGCAGTATAAAAGGATTTGTGTCAGTAAACATGCTTCACTTGGTTTCTGTGTATACACTGTTACCAGTTGATAAAGCGGTTTTGTATACCCTTACTTTTCCGATAACAATGATTTCAGATTTTCGGCATTTATTAGGAAGCCTTAGAAAAACCAATTTCGTGGAAATTTTGTTGTATAGGACAGATTTCTTTTTTTCATTCTAAACCAATTACTGCATACGTCTGTGCTTTTGTTAAGATTTCTCCGGAAAAGTTGTGAAAATATAATTATGGACAAATGTCAGGTTTATTTACAATCTGATGTCTTAATGTATTTCATTAATAAAGCGCATTTTCATTCTAACTTATATGAATTTTAATTATAGCTATTATTTTCATGTAATGAAGAATAAAAATATTATTCTTAATTTATTATGAAATATAAGTATATGGAAACAAATTAAGGTGAAATAACTTATTTATTTTTTCGTTACAAGATGGATATTAAATGAACAATTACATTATATTAATCAGGCCTTGTCATGAATTTTAGCTGGTATTAATAATGCGACAGCGAAATTGTGCTTGAAAATGAAATTTTACAATCATAGAATTTTCATAACTTTTTATGTTATCCTGCTGCTGCAATATCATATTACATTAATTATTAAATATATTATGGGATCTTATGTACGAAGAATAGGATTTCATGCAATAAATTAGTACATCTGTTTCCCTTTATCAAAATAAGTTTGTATATTTTGAGAAAGAACATTATAAATAGTTTGAAAAAGAAACTTTCAATTAAGTTCCAATAAAGCTGCAACGAAAAATAGTAGATTTTGCTATTGAATTTTAAAGTCTCAACTTTAAAATTCAATTCAACAATCTCAACAACAAATTCATCAATAAAATTCAATTCAACAATATCAACAACAAATTCAAAAATAAAACTCAATTTGTAATTGAGATTTTAAATGCGTTAAAGTTTCAATTTCAATGCTTAGGATAATAAAATATCTCAATTTACACGTTAACATTAATTATATATCTGTGATAATTAAATTAATTTATTTAATGCTTTTCCTCTTACGTTGGATGTGTTATCTGGACGATGTTAATTTATATTTTTAATGAAAATATTCATAATTAATGTGAAGATTGTCTATACAATTACTTCAGATAACTTTTTAAATATATTTTTATCAAATATAATGTATTCAAGCTTATTTTGTGAAATAATGTCGTAAAAATTATAAGTTATTGCTTAAACAATTTTTAAGATAAATGAAAATGGAATATCGAGAAACCATGAAAACAATGTAATTTTTGAGATATTGCAAAGTAAAAATATTTCTTATCATATAAAATAAAAAAAAAATATTTCCTTTCTTTCTTAATATAAAAGTAGCATTTCAAAAATCATTATAATATTTGGATTATAAAGGGGGATGCACAAAAAAATTTTAAAGTAAGTTAATTTTTGGTTTACAATATCTTTCACATCTCCAGACATCTTAATTTGCTCTTAAAAATATCAGAATAAGATCTTTCATAAATTTTTGACCTTCAAATCTTGAAATTATTAAAATTTTACTTCTTGAATAGTTAATAATAAATGAATATAATAAATATTCTCAAAAAATTATCTTTTATTTTCATTATCTTGAGCTTCAAACCAGTATTTAAATTGAAAGCTCTAAATATTATATTTTAGATTACCACTTTAAACGTTTTAGTTCTCTTAGACGCTGTATCTTCTACGTAGTATAAGTGTTATAGAGAAAATAAACTCTTACTGAAAGATTATTCTTTTAATGCGAAACTTTTAGCAGGGACATTCTGCTATTTAATAAATAATGTCGATAATAAATGTCTCACATTTCGTTTAGTGCAAGCATCCGATGCATCTTTCTATCAGGTTTGATCTTTCTACTTCGTAATATCGGACTTCACAATTTTTTCAATAATATTCTACATGTATTTTCTTCCGAAATGTGGCGAATGAATGCATACAAATATGTTACAGCATGTATAATGTAGTTAATAAAGCACTTAGTATGTCAGAAACAGCATATACTTTTAAATGTGATATAAAACAGTATTATCTTTATCTTAGCATTATAATTTATTCTTTTTGTCTGTGTCCACAAAAGATTTTTTAAAAAACTAGAATTAGGAACATTTCTTTTTCATTTTTTTAACATTCATTCAATCTTTGATACTTCTAACGTACTTAGAGAAATGTAATTAATATAATTTTTGAATTAACTTCCAATAAGTTTGTGTTTGCGTTACTTTCTATACTATATAGACTAGCAGAGGCAATTTTAAATAAATTAAAATCAATGGATATTGGTGAATATAAAACAATTATAAATAAATAAATAATAATTTATCATTTAGTAAAATTTTCATATCTAATATTTTTCTGTTATGCAATGGTAAATAAAATATTGCCTACCTATTAATACTATTTCTGGAAAGAAGGCTATCGAGGGAAATCAAAAAGTATAGGCAATCAAAAAGGAACTTCTGTTCGTTAAGTTGTGCACTTTTCAGTATAAAGCACTATTCAGTTTAAAGCAACAAAACCTTCTCATTTTTTAGATAAGATAATTAAACACTTTATATCCAAAATTAAAATGCTCCTTCAAGGCTAAAATTTGTTTAAGCGATAAACTAGTCGCAGTGAAACTATCTAGTACACTTTGAAATTTCACTAGAATTTATATTGTTATACATTCGCGTATAATATATATAACACCACTTCACGTCCCCATATCTAAAATCTTTGTGATTCTTTGTAATCGGTTTATATGGACATCAAGTGAAAGCAGACCGTCCCGGTTTAGGAAAAACACCGACCATTGTCCGGAATTCAATAAATAAAACGTACAAAAAATTTATATTTTTTATACACAATTTTACATTTATTTATATTTAATAAATAATTTTAAATGGTTTAAATTCAGAAATGAATGTCTTTTGAAGAGCAAATTTCGATGTCAGAAAAAATTTTAAATAGGAATTCCAACTTAATCATGAACTTATAAGTAAATCTATATAAACTAAGTCGATGATGATATAGGAAAATTTGTTGAAAAATCAATCTAATCGAATCTAATAAAATACCCATATTTGTATTCTTATTGTTACTTGTCACCTAATGGCAAATAAAATATTACCTGACAGGAAACGCAAAATAACAACAAAATAGCGTTTTCCCTATGCGCATGCAAATCTTCCTTCGATGAAATTTAATAAGCTAAAGGGGTGCACTGCCGATCTGGAGAAACAGCAATTGGGAAGTGGAATAATGAATGATGAAAGTGACGGTCTACTTTATTAACTTAATTAAGTTACCGTTTTCCAAGAAAGGGGGACCCAGCATCGAGGGAAATTATAGCTTCTTTTCAATTTCCCATCATGGTGAAATTTCGAGTAACATGCTAATGAATAGTTTCTCGCTTTCAAAGACGCTGATGAATTTTGGGAAGGAGTACTCGGTTCAGTGCTGATTTAATTTATTTGTCGCCTCCACGTTGGGGCGAAATAAAATGTTTCTCTGATCACGGGATTGGGAATTTGTATTTCTTGTTGGGAAACATCAAAAGGTAAGAAGAAGTGAAACCGGAGAGCGCATAAAACAGTGTTAGGTTCATGTTTTTGATAACTGGTATCGTAGCAAGTAATTTTGTTAAATTGCAGAATTTGGATGCGAAATTTGTGGGTAATTTTTAAGTACATTTGATTTAGAAATGAAAATAAGTGCTTCAAGGCATTTCTGTATAGATATTTAAATATTTATTCACACGCGGAATCATTTGTAAATTGAATTTTGTGTTGAATCTGCTTTTAAATTTTATAAATTCCAATCATATTTTCCGCAGTTATACGAAACTCAAAAATCAGAAGCTATTTTTTATTTATATTCACGAAGAATCATGAATATAAATAAGAAATAGCTTTTAGATTGAAGAAGAATTTGTTCTGTATAAATAAAGCTGATTTAAATAATTTTTATAATCTCTTCAAATGTGACTGCAATACAGAAATATATTTATTCGACACAACTTTCTTTTTTGAGCAAATTTTACTCAAATCTGAGTTAAAGAATGTCAAATAATTATAGTTGCATAGTATACTTTAGTATCAAAATCGCACTACATAACAGTAGGATATTGCTACACATACAAAGATTCGATATTAAGAAACTTTTATGAAATGTTTTTATATCACCCTGCTGATGCAGAATTACCATGTAACTCGGTGTTCTGTGTACACTACAGACTAGTCAAAACATCGGCGATAATCAGTTTTAATTTTTCGGTTTAGATTTCAGTATTGTTTGAAGTTATGTAGTTTGTTTGGCATAGCATAGTTTAACATGGCTCTGGCGACACTGAGAACCAATCAACTAATACCTTATATTGCAAGGGGCGTTCTCTATTAAAAGAAAAAAAACAGTATTCCGATAAATTATGAAAATTAAATCTACTATAAAAGTGTGGAATAATATTTAAAAATTATCTTCAAAGTTAATAAGAAATGTGAAATAAATCATATATAACAATTATTGGCAACCTGTTCTATAAGTAATTAAATAACAGCTGAAAACTTAAGAGAATCAAATGCAAAAGAAGTAAAAATTGTTTCCTGGAAGATTATGGTATTTGTAGAAGAATATTGCTGTTATTACTCTACGTATTCAATCAATATAAGTTGTTCACAATAATCTTAAGTAATGAAAAGTAAAATATTATAAAAGCTTAGCGATGAACGTAATTGTTTCCAAACCTCGTCAGCTAAAAAATAGTTTTGATGCCATAGGAAACAAAGTTTGAATATTAAATAATTAGTTTTAAGCCAAAGAGGATGATTCAATTACGTTACTTTTAAAGGAGATTATTGAAAACATGAAAGGCAGTTCAAATGAATATTCCATTTTTAATTCTTTAGAAATTCCGATTAGAAGACTGAAAATGATTTACTTCGTAGTAAGCATTAATTATTACATATGGCAATTTTAATTAGTGACTTAAGCTTAAGAATAATGTTTTTGTAAGAGTATGAGGTTAATTTACTTCAGAAAATAAGTGAGGACATCGAATTCTTCAAGCCGATTTAATTATTATTTGACTAATAAAATCGATAAATTGCTCAAATAATAAATTGAATGCAAAATTCATCTTAAGATACATCATATTATTAAACCCCAATATGAATTTACCGTCCAAAATAGTATTAAATATTGTGGACCACAATGGTTTTTCTTCAAACTCGCATATTTAAGTCAATATTTTCAGTTAAAAGTATATAGTCTTCCATTCTCACATTTCGAAGTAAAATTGCCCAGTTATTGCTGAATGAGATTATTGATTACCTGCATAACTTATGCAATTAAGTATGATGTAAAACGCAAAATTACAAAGCATTTATGTCAATGCTTAAGTTTGAAACTTTTTTCTTACAGATCGTTTAAAATTTATTACTGTATGTATTTAGTGCACATTTACAAACAAAAGCAAAGCGATCCTCACAAACCCAGACACTCTTAAAAGCATTTATTACTGGAAGGTAATGCAATTAAATCATTCTTACTTTCACTTCAGTTGAACGCTAGGCTAATTTAATCTCTCCCCTGCAGCTGCATTACTCCGAATTATTCCTCTGACTCCCAAACACCTATTAGTTGAAACTCAGTCTCCAGATAATTTAGACAGATACTAAATTTTAGATGCTGTCAACATCCAGTCTCGTCATTTTCAAATCCTCTGTAATCAAATTCCCTAGCACCAGAAATGGACAGACATAAAACATTTTGACCTTCATGCTAGAAAGTTTTAATAAATTAGCTGCAACGTGTTGTTAGAAGACAGCAGTAGAAACATTGTAGCAAATTTACCCAGCTTCAAAATACCTTATTAAATTCGGTGTAATACAAGTCACTAATTAAGTCTGAATCGCATAAATCAACTGTGTTCAACCGTGCAACCTCAATATTTTGCATTTTCTATTGGCTAAAATTATCTTATTATGATATCAATATTTAATATTTTCGTAACGAGAAAAAAAAGGATTATATGTGCAAAGATTATGGGATAAACTCTATTAATTTGAAGTAGTTTCTGCATAAAACTTATGAATTAGGAAACTTTCTTAGAATTTGATAGCATTGAAATATTCATTTATGTAGAACAAGATAAAATTCACTTTTCAGTATTTTTTCTATTTGCACTGTTAACTTATTTATCAAATCCAATTTTAACATTTAGTACAGCCATATGTGTTGGCTAAAACGATTATTTATATTCTGCAGAGTTGTTACAAATATTTTTTTCACGTGAGTGAAAATTTGCAAGTTGCATCATCATGAAGAAGAGTGGATACGTTTTATCAAATCATTCTTTTACTTTTAAATTTTTGAAGAACCGTAAAAATTTAGCGAATGCCAAAATTATTCTTCCAGTACCATCAAAGTAGTGAAAATATTTAACATCCTAACTTTTAGTTATTTTTTAAAGAAAGCGAAAGTAGGCTACTAGGTCATAGTGTCTATAATATTTTAATGAAAATATGAAAAAAGATTAAATTTAAGAACGGATTAAGTTTCAAGTATCTGCAAGGAGTCCATCAAATTTCTGAATCCTTAATCCTTTAATCCAGAATGGTGATAGATATAGTCATAAAATCATAAAAGTAGTGTCTAGGTATAGTAAAGTGTCTATGTGCTACACGACATCCGCACCTATAGGCGAAATTCTGAGTTAGCAGATCTCGAAAACGATTCCAGATACTGAAAAACAGGACAACTTCAAAGTTATAGAGCATCGTTAATTTTGTAAGAAAAGATATCTTGCGCACATTAACGTTTAGGATAGAACACATAAAACGCGTATTTGTTTGCATGAGACTTCAAAACCTTTGACATCACGGAGAATTTGCATGACATTATACTCATTTTTTCTTTCTTGAAACCATGGAACACATATGAAAGCATTGAACTGAAATTTTTAGAATGTAATATCCACTGTGCACACTTTGTAACATCTCAAGTGAAAGTCTGGCAAAAACATTAATAATACTCCTTCTAAGATCCTACAATATTGGTGGAAGTGAATTTCCCACTAATGAGTGTTCGACCTGTTCTGCAAGCCAATACGTGAAAATTATTCCGGAGCAGTATTTATCCCACTTCATAACTGACTTTTTTTGTCCTTATCTTGTAATGCTTTCTAGAAGGGAACTCTAACACCGAAGTTTGCCATTACGTGTAGCTGCAAGCACTTTCATCGCATAGTGCAAAGACAATTCACTACACCTTGACACTATTTTTATGACTATGGTTTTCTCCCTTCTGTACTTAAGATGGTTATTTAGAAATTTACTGGGCACACTGCATACATCATTTGACAATATTTCGAAATATGCAGATGTAGATATTGTCGAAAGAAGCTTCCAAAGTCCATTTTAAACCTTTTGAGTCACATTTGGCATACATGTAGTCAGTATATCTCATAATAAGAAAGTAAAATCAGTATCATTCCATGTTGTTTATTAGTGAGCTACGTATTAATGTAAAACAAACAAATGCCATCTCTTCATGTATATTATAGAACTAATTACAAAATGTTAATCGATGTCAATAAAAATTTGCTCGGCTTGGCCAATGTTGGCACTTGTGATATAAAAATCAATGTTTGCCCTTGTGATCAATCAATCTATACAAATTTATAATTATTTCACTTTTCTATATAGTTACGGTTATAGTATTTACTCAATACTTTTAGATTTATAGTAAATGGGAAACGAAAATAGGAAATGAATTTCGAAGCAGGTAAATGGCAGAAATCGTTTTCCAAAATTTCAGATTTTACAAACTGGTGAAATTTCTTCTCCATCAAAAATAAGTTATGGATTCTTAAATTTATCTACAAAACTGAAAATGTATATTATCATTTGATACATAAATTGACATTATACTTCAATTTCAGATCAATTTTATATTGAATGGTTTAAAAATAGAATTTATTTAAAAATTTATAAGAAAAGAGGTTTCCTTTTCAATCTTAAATACTATATCAGTACATAAAACCTGCTTGAAAGTCAAAAGTTATTTTTCAAAAGCTTCATTCATTTTAAGAAGCTATAAAAGTTTATGAAAGAACAGAAATCTTTATTCTTGATGTTAGAGGATTTCAAATTGATTACGTTCTTTTCTAGGCTTAATTGACAATTTTTTATCGTCTCCTAAAAAAGTGCGTTCTGAAAAGGTTTCCCTTTTTTCACTCTTCATTAAATTAATTTTGCAAATACTTTTCATGGATAGAGCATCCTTTAAAAAAATTATTCAAAAATAAGGACTCTAGCTTTCAGCTTCCCTTGAACAATGCTTTGGTTTTAATTGGAAAATTTTGATTCATTATCAAAAGGAATAATTATCGTTCCTATTTGACGCAAAATATTTTAGCACGTATGTTCAATAACCGATCTTGCAAACAGATAGCGTAAAACTCATTTTCATACATATAATTTCAATTATGTGAATTATCTTCAGTTTTATTGCCAAAGATTTGTTCTCAATAAACCATATCCATTTTCAATGCAGGCTAAATAGTATTCAGGTTCTTTATCAATATACATTTTTTAGATTAAATCCTAAACTATAACCTGTGTTCATAAGCATCATTCTTTATCCTATAAAACTCCATAAAGGAAAATATTTCAAAGATTATTAAGTCTTTCTGGACTATATTTGAAATATTTTTTGAAAAAACATATATTTTGTTACGAATATTCTTTAAGTTGAAGTCATTTTATATACGACAACAGATAATTTGATCAGCGGCATTAAGATTTCAACTTCATTCCTGCCTTAAAGGAACTAATTAATTAAATAAGCATTTAAACTATTTTTTGAAAGATTTGCACCAAGTCTTTTAAGTTCAGAATGTGAATCATAAAATTCACTAAACTCACAGAACATCAGTCGGCAGTATCACAGACATGTTTTAAAGATCGCTTTCATCTTACGCAAATGTATGTGAAGTTTGCGTTGGAAGCAATGCATTCTCGGAAACTCATCTGCATGCCACAAAAGTTCTTAATCATAAAGCTATAGAAGTAAACACCATAAGCCCTAGAAATGCTGAACAAATTCTCTCTAGCTAGCTAAATAATTCATTGTGTCAACACTGAGTCTGCTGCCGGCGGAAGATATTTGTCAACTGTTACCCCGAGATTAAAGTTGCCGTCCTTTAGGAGGTTTTCCTCCGAGAGGTTTGTTTATCCAAGAATGTGGTATCCTTGGAAGGATATATTAGTGGTAAGTTCCAAAACTGTTTTAAATCTGGAGAAAAGTAATTATGAACTATAGGATTCACAAATGTAATGTACAGCACTGTTTTTACTTTTCGTGCAAAATGTCCTCTCTCAACCTCAGAAGAAACATTTTTCTAAATTTTGGAGAGTGAGAAAAATAAGCTTTTGCTCCTATATTATACATTTTTAAATTTTTTGGTACACTTTGTGAAATTTTGAAGAATAAGGAAATTTTTTATCTGTGCGGAAGGTGGTGATTTAATGACTTCTAAACATTTGTTCTCAGGTAAAGTAAAAACGTAAAACAAAGAAAATATTTGGGTTAGTTTTTTCTTTTTCTGTTGTGTGTTAGGTGATTAAATTGATTCTCAAAGCCTATTAATTATATTAAGTCCTCTGAATGCAAACTATACATTTTGTGTCTTCTGTTATAAAAATAAGTATGAATAATAGGATTGACAAATGTAAAGCGATAATATTTTTCATGCAAAATGTTTTATTTGCCACAGGAAGAACATTTTTCTAAATTTTGTAGAGTATTAGAAATAAGATATTTGCTTCTTACCTATAATTTTTACAATTTATTGAAATATTTGTAGATATTTGGAATGCGAAGATTATTTTTTCCCTGCAAAAGATGATGATTTATGGAACTTCTGAGCATTTTTTCGCTAATAAGACATAAGCATATACCCCCCCCCACCAAAAAAAAATATCTATGAGTGATTCGCCTCTTTGTATTTTTATTAATTGATTAAATTCATTTTCAAAATCTATTAATTTTACTCTGCTTTCTGAATCCGATTGCGTCTTTCGTTTCATCTGTTAGAAAAGTAGTTGAAATATAGGAAACAGAAATGCATTAGTTTTTTTAATAATAGATTTGGAAGGAATTGTGCATTTATCTCCAGAAATCAGTGTCATTCAGCACTTTAAATTCGACAAATGCATTAACTATTTAAACTGAAACTCCAGAAAAATTGAGAAGAGCTTATGAAAATATATAGTAATATCGATTTTAGGTAATTCGGTGTACATCTTGTCAGCTAAAAGGACGACTTACTACGTTAGAATGACAATAATGATTTAAGCGATTTTCATTGCTATTCTATAGTTTGCGCTCAAGAAGAACCATTACGTTTCGGCGACAGAAATAGAGTGCAAAATTTCACGGATGACCATTGCAAGGGTATATCATGAGTACAAGAATGACGACAATAACTCCAAATTAGACAGTAGAGTGACCGTAAAAAGAAAACGTTGAATGATCGTTATCATCATCCGATGTTAATGAACATTTCAAATGATAGACTTGCAACACTGTTGAAGGCAACATCAGAATTCGATGCAAGAATGTCAACAAGCTTAGTAAACAACGTATTCAGTGGGATGATCTAAAGAACCTACAGTCAACTAGAGGTATCTCCATGACTGGAAACAAGCAATATGGTCTACTAAGTCCCGTTCCGAACTTTTGGGGCAATTGGAAGATACGGTGTTTTGGCAAAACTTCTTTGACAAAATGTCGAAGAAGGGTTTAGTGGCGAGAAGCACAATAACAGTATTTCGATACTGCACACCTATCCCCGCGACGCTGCGGTGTCGGACAAATGATTAGCGTCACTTTTCCTCAAAATTTTGCCTATAGGTTGGAAAGAAATGGATGCATGAGTATACTACTCATCTACTATAAATATACTTACCATTGGTAATCGCTTTGCCGCTTATGACTTGCCCGACAAAAAATATGATATGTACACTTGGCTGATGCAAGCTTGACTGGTGTAAACTAGCGTGCATTATTAAATATCTCAGCTGTATTTCTTAAGAAATACCTTTCCGAAAATATGACGTTTTACTGTGCCGAGTTGCAATGTGTATTAAACGCAACATCACTTTTGACAATTTTCAGGCTCTACTGTGTATAAGAAGGAATTTTAAACCCTTAAATGATTTAATCAAGCATTCATTTCAATTACAGTGTCTATTTACACAGAATTTAGCATTTTTGCTCAATGCATGACAAAATGTTTAGTGCGTCTTAGTAGCATAAAATTGCTGAATTAATTTATTCACACTCAGCAAATTCTTTGGTTAACTGAATCCGAACACATCCTTTTGTAATTCTCAAAATGTAAGGTACCTAGTGGAAAATCATTTGTTAGACAGCGCTTCAATTCTCAAAATAAATATATTTTCCATTTGTATTTTTACGGAAGACATCTTCAAATTCTTCTCAAAAAAGTATTATTTTAAGAATATAATTAAACCATTTCTGTTCAATTATCTTATCTCCACTTCTCTGCTTTAAATATATATTTCTCGACCAGAACGAATTTAGATAAATCAGTTAAGATTTTAAGTTGTACTGGAAATAAGCTATTCTCCGTCCCTTCAAATGTGGGATAAATTCGAATGAAACAATTAGGAAATGTTCCAGGAACTGAAACTGTAGTGTGTTCAAATTTTTTAATGTGCAATTAAGCGATATACAAGTAATTGGAAACTTACAGCATCCGTTTTCATATACTAGATTGACAAATTCACCCTTAATTTTGAAATTCTTAATAACTTGAAGAACGTGATAGGGAGGAAAATAATTTTCTCATATATATATATATATATGAGCAAATTATTTTCATATATATATATATACGTGTCCCAAAAAAGTGAAAAAGAGGAACAAGAAATTATTTTTTTAAATATTCCACCTAGATAAATACTTCCTATTACAAAGTTTCATCATATAAGGTAGGAATTTGTTTGAAAACACTTTGGATTCTAAGGAAGTTAAAAATAAAAATATAAGAAAATTTCATTTTTATACCTTCCCCATAGAGTAAAAGTGTAAATGAGTAAAGTATTCCTCTTACACTAATATATGTATATCCCAAGTTTCACGATTCTGCTAAATTTACTGAGATATATTAATTTTTTTGATCGAAAGGGCTGCTCACAAATTTATATTATTATTGCAAAAATTCAAATTTATTGAACGTAAAAAAATACAAATTGTAAATATTTGTCTAGTTTGAAAAAAATGCCATTGCTACTTAGTGTTACCAAGTTTCATTGGCATATAGTTGCAACTATCGATTAGATAAAGAATGGAAAGACAACTTGAGAAAATGAAAATTTAAGGCATTTTGGTATGTCTTGTTTACTTTGTTTTTGTATGTTCATATATAACAAGTTATATTTTGGTTTATATATATATATATATATATATATATATATATATATATATATATATATATATAGGTTTTACATGTTGACATAAATGTTTAAATTTAATTTTTGTTCATGGCATCTATAGTATTTTCAATTCTTTAGATTTTGTTTTAGATTTGGCTGTATTGCTTAAATTATGAATTTTTAGTATAGGATTGGCTTCATGATATGTCTTGTTTACTTTGTTTATGTAAGATCATATATAACAAGTTGTGTTTGTGTGTGTGTGTGTGTGTTGTGTGTGTGTGTGTGTGTGTGTGTGTGTGTCAACAACATAGAATTATGAACAAATCTATTGAGAAAACCACGTTTATTTCCAATGTTTTGAATTATCGTCCTTTATGATCCAATCATGTTCAAGAATATTGATATACTAATTTATGTCTGTCATTGATTAGATTTCGATAGCGTATTTATAATTTGCATTTATAAATAACTTTATTTCATTTTGTTGTTAACCAGTTAATTATGATGAAAGAAAAAACAAATTGTCAAAGTATTGAAATTGAAATGTTTATTCCAGGATGAGACTTCGAAAATTCCTTTAAAGAATTTCCTTTACGTTCTTTGAACGTGATGATCAAATTGATATCTCAATTAGACAGCCATCTTTATTATTATCAACAATTAATCATTCAGCATAAAATATGACACAGAGTATAGATACTATTTTAGAACTCCATTTCCAATGGTTGGTTATAATTTATGTTTGGAATTTGTACATTTTAATTTTTCATTAGGCCTAATAGTCAACCTGTGAATAACTTTTCCGCTTATATATCTGATGGAACAACAATCTAATGCTATAAGAAAAATATGTAATTATATGAAACTTGATATACTTGATTGTATACCTCTTTCAAAAGAAATTAACGTAGTTGATGAAATTATTGTGTCCAACAAGTTTTTAATGTTTATGAAGGAAATAACAGTTTTTGTTTTAATTGATATGTTCTAAAAGACACAAGATTTACTCAATGACAATAAATCTATTCAGATTTATATTGCAATCATTATTAGATTTAATCATATGAATAATCAAACTGAAATTCATATAGGTTCATTGATTTTGTACACCCAGATGCACATATTCTTTCGTTGTAGACTGAAGATCACATACTCCTTTAAAATCAAAGAAATAATTGCGGATCTATTATATGTTTAATTGTTTGGAGATATTTCTTAATCCAATACTTAGAGAATATCCTTTATTTACTGGAAGTTCCAGTTAAATCTATTTAAAGCGAATAAAGAATTACAACAATATTAGTTTCTCAAATGCCGATTAGTTATCATAGAATCACAAAACTTTTATAAATTGTTTTACTTATAGGATATTTCACTAAGTCAAGCAGAAGTGTTTTTTTTAAACTTACTGACGAATATTTTTCTGACAATCTATACATCTAGATTAGCAGATCAAAGCAAACCAGATTGTTTTCCATTACAGTAGGAGAGAAAATTATTGCATGAAATAGTCCATTTACCATCATTAATGTCTTAGATACTTTTGTCAGAGAAACTTTGTGTCACAGATGGTGAGTGTCGAATAGCGGAAGTTTGCCATATTAGTTTATCTAAAAGAGCAGTCAATTGTGGCGATCTGATGGATTTCCATTTTATTTTATCGGTATTTTTTTTTATATCTCAGGAGAAAAAGCAGAATTACGAGGTGCATAGACAAAGGCCTTTTTTAAAGGATCTTTTCTGAAATATTACTTTCCAAAATGATATACCAATGTTATTTTTCTATTTATCCTTCTTTAACATCTACAAACTTTATCTGACTTATAAAGAGTGTTTTATTCTGTAACGATGAAAGAAGTCAGTGTATACGAAGCCAAATCCGTTACTTCTTCATCGGATGAAAATATTTCTCCTTCCATTACTTTTTGAGGGTCCAGACAAACGGTGATCGAAGGTGCTGAGTCTGTGGACTAGTTTAGGAGATATTCGACTTGCTCATTGAAGATTATTTAGTTCTTGTTTCTCGGAGAAAGAACTTTCGATTCGGAAAGGAACATTTTTGGCTTCACCTTCTAAAGTTCACAGTAGTATATGCATTTAGTATTCGACGTCCATGAAGAAAATTGACGTACTAATCCTATGAATCCTAAAATAACAGCAGTGAGAACTTTTCCAGCAGTTTATTAATTGCTGTTGGTGGGGTATTTTTTTTTTGTGCGCCATTCTATACTGAACTTGCTTTGCCAGGCGTAAACTAATTGCACCTAATTACTTCCATAGTTAGAATTCGCGAAAACCATCTCCTTTTACACGAGTTCAAATATCTTGATAAATTTCTGTCTTGCAACCTATTGAGTTACATTCAAAATTCCTAAGCATCCACCTTGCTGTGATTTCCTGAACAATTTCAGAATGATGAATTTATCAAACCATAACTTATGCCATCTTTCAGCAATTTCCTGAATTGTTATGAGTCTGTCTTCAAGAATTGGGCCCAAATTTGTCGTATTTTCACTTCAATTATACTTGTCCTCGAAGACATATATATGAATCAAATTTTAATTTCTTTGAAATTTTCAAACACATTTAGTCATTAGTATACACCATTCATATGCTGTGATTAACAAACAGGAATAAAATTGTGAAATTGCAATATTTGACATTTTCTCGTTAAAGACTTAATGATTATTCGCTGTTACGAAAAGATTGTCTCACTCGTGCTGAGGGAATAAATAAAGAACTATAAAGAATAAAATGCTGTCAAATGATATCTAAACATTAAACACTATCATGGTCACTATATACAACATATTTAAAATAATCTGCAGTCATTAAATATGTTTCATTTGTAATTACTTAACCCTCGTGCTAAAAGAAAACGCTAAACACACGCAGATTCTATTCAAAGCCTACTGTAGGATATTTTATCAAAATCACAAGAAAAATTTGCTTTTCAAATGGTTCAAAGTGTTATTTTTTCATATTATAAACATAAATAATTTCATAAAATGATTGTTACTGCTTTCCTAATTACCTACGCTCTTTACGTTGAGAAGTCAAAGACTGATAGAGTACGATTTATTTTGTTGGAAACAGACTCCAGATCCAGGATGTGTGATAACAGCGGATATGGAGGAAGCAGGCTTGAGACCCAATCTTCAGTTAGGCACTCATGAGCCTATTCATTTATTCTAGCAGTTAGTAGCACCACTTGCCCCTAAAGTTCGTTTTGAATGTGTTTAAACTTGCATCCATGGGTGGACCTAAAATATCTGGCACTGAAGACATTACATGTATAATTTACAGCATTTGTGAAATAAAATATGCTTACATATTCTTTTATGTATTTTTCATTGTTACATAAAATGTTTAAAAAATTTTCAACTTTGAAAAATTTAAACAATTTAAAGTTTATAAAAATCAATTAATATCATCAAAGAATATTTTAATATATAGAGTCAATAAGCCCCAAAAAATTAGTATTAGTACATACACACGTAACTGAGAAAAGTAATTTTTACAACGATAATTTCTATAAAATATTTTTTAATTTCGTACAAAATGTAAAAATTTTGAGTTTTTTGTTTTGAAAATTCTAATCCAAATGTTAAAATAGTTAATTTCGAACTTAAAATGTTCTGCGTGTGTTTGAGATTTAATTGCATCAATAAATTTTTTTATCTACAAATTTAGGACATATTCAGACATATTGTTTAGTATTTCATAAATATTTAAGAGACATCTCTGCTTTGAAATTAAACAGTCTTAAATATTTGGTGTATTACTCCCATTGAGTTTGTCATTTTACAAGAAAGATAATATATGTTTCTACTATATTTATTTTAAGCCAAGTCATATATGAACAATATGTTTATGTTAAAAATCATTTAAAGCTCTAGACAACTGTAAACATTATCTAAATTGTAAATATATTTTTGCGTATTCGCATTATTATAGATACAATTTTTTTAGCAACTTTATTTTGTATATTTTCCTTATATGTTAAATGATTTTACTTAAGCGAAAAACAGAGTAGGGAAAGTCGTAAGATGACCAATTGCATTTTTTCTCGAAAATTGCCCTAGATGAATCCCCCATTCTGCATCATCAGAGACCTTTAGCGACCAGTTACCCATGTCACACAAAGATTTCACCCCGTTATTAGTATGAATCACAGTATTCCAATAATGTGTTTTGAGTTCTTCCTACAACTTTGATTGTTGCTTGGTAAAAGTATAGACGTTCACACAGTAAATATTTTGTTTTATATATAAGATATTTGTAAGAGCTAATCAAAACGTTTCAGTGTTATTATTTTTAATTTTTCTGATGAGCTGATTTCTTCAATGTTTTTATATGAAATAAAAAGAGAAGGCGGGTAGGATGGAATTGGGTGAGGGTAAGATGACGAACACCTCCACGCAAATTTATGAGCTCGTCATGTTACCGATTGCCCACTTGCCTCCATACACCTCACTGGCACTCAGGAGAATCTCATGAAAAAAAGTAGAAAGAGAAAAAGAAGATAAACGAAAACGTGACAGTTGAAAGAGCTGAAATTAAAAGACTAAACGCAACAAAGCAAAATTCTACAAAAAAGATGAAAGTAGCTAAGCTACACCTCGACTTCCTAATGTTCTGAATTTGAAGATTCACTCATTCATTTGAATTTCCTTACGTTGACGCTGATGACAATCTGAGCCAGAGGACCTCGATAATGAAGTGTATAATTTCAGTGAGCAAGAAGAAAACGGAATTTGGAACATGTTTATGTGCAAGCTCAGCTTACCGTACTGGCTGGGACAAAATCAAGCCATGGAGATGCAATTTTTGTATGACTTTCTTAAGTTTGAATCTAAAATTTCGCTATGATATTTGATTTGTTTTATGTTGTTACTTTATAGTTTGTTTGTTTTTCTGTTGCGTGAATTTGTTATGATCAAGATGTGTTCAACAGTTTTAAATAGTTTTTTGATAATTATGAATGTTGAATTAATTGTTCTATCTTACCATAGGGTAAGATGACGAAAATGAATTTTTATAAATGAAATTTTGGGTCTCAAATTTGAAAATAAAATTAAAAAATATTCACTTAAATAAAGTTGAAAAAAGAAGAATTTCCGAAACAATAATTCTCCTGCAATGAATATTTAGGTCAGGAAAATCCCAAATCTTAAGGTCGTTCTAATTTCAATATGATTTCACAAATTATACATAAAGAGGCATTTTTATTATACTACTTGATCTTGAAGTCCAGAATGTTTATGTGAAAATTGAGAAAAAGAATAGAGAGAAAAATTAGTATACTATTCTGATTTAAAATAATCGATTATTTTCAACATTTTGTCATTTGAAGCCTTTTTTCAAAATCACCATTCATTGTACTTTTGTAATGGGTATATTCATGAAAATCAACTTTGAAAGCATGATGCAGCAGAATTTAAGTAAAATTCAAAATAAATAGACTCTTCAGGATGAAAATCACAGAATAAAGCTAGTGAAGTAAAACATGTTGGCCTATATCAAGCATTTTGAAGCGCTCAAAAAGGCTATAACGTTGCATTTGCCTGATTTAGTGACCTTTCATGGTATCCTGCCCGGCCTCATCTGTTGGTTGTTTCGCTGCAACAGCTTTGAATTCATAGCAGGTTTTTGTAAATACGCTTTCAAAAAAGGAATAAACGGAAACTATTTCGATTGAAACACAGGGAAAAACTTTTTATTATCTACTTTGTTTGTTTCCTTGGTTGGTTTTAAACATTTCCACCATTGAGTTATTAAATATTATTCACTCATTCTATCATTTTTCTTAAATATTAAAACAACTACTTATAACTGTGTTTCAATAGCATATCAGTAATTACAAAAGCCTCCATGTATGCTTTTCTTCAGATAACTTAGATGGAATCTAAATGTGACTCATTACGTCCTTTTATTATTTATTGTCATAATTTTATATGACAATAATTGATTATAAATATAAATTTAAGCAATTTTTAAACAATTAGTTAATATGTTATATTTCACTCTGGCTCAATCAAAGAATTTAAAATCAATCACTCAGTTATATGGTTATAAGATACTGTAAACACCTCGCTTATACCGAGAAACCATCTTTGCGATGGTAAAGCCAACAAAAGACAGCTAATTCACAAATATTCGATTCTCAAATATAGTTACTTCCAACAATGTTTCAAATATCATTTAATAATTGAATGAAAACTGAGAATTAAACCTTATTTATTCATGCTGAGTATTATTAGAAATGTTTCTTTCGCTAAATGGAATATAAGTAAAAAAATTAGCTAAAAGAAACTCAAGACAAAATGTAGAAATGGAAAATTTCATACCCTATATTTTATTTAAAACCATTTCCACTTCTTTTATTATTCTCGCTCTAAAATTTTCCTTGACTTCTATATGTTTCATTATAAAATTAGAATATCTAATGATACCATGAGATTTTATTTTCTAAATAGTACATTTTGGATATTTTCAATGTTGATTTTTCGTAGAATAAAGGAAAAGCTACAATTTTATTTAAACAAACTACTGTATAAAATAAAAATCGTTCTAATTATTTTTAAATTCATTTTTTACCACTTTTTTTTAGAATTGTAAAAACAAATGCATATATATATTCAAAGAGAATTTCTGAATATTTTGCAAAAATCATTTCAGGAAAATTTCATTATTACTGTAATGCTATATTTTTGCACTTGTAAACATAAGTTTCAAATTGTTGAATCATAAGGAAATGTAATATTTAGATTACAATATGTTTTTAATTTCACGAATAATTTTTGTTGCAATTATACAAGCACTTGTTCTTACCATTGGTGTTTCTGATTTCAAAACTGAAGATAATTTTGCTTTGTAAGTGTAAATTTTAACAAAACATTTTTTCGATTTTTTTCTGAGTTCATACGTTTATAAATAAAATACAAATTTATTAGGAATAACTTATTTTATAACAAATACTCATGAATTAAATAAACTATTGTAAAGTAATTGGCATAATGCAGGCAAGAATTGAGCTTTAACTTTTGCATTTAGATTTTATGGGAAATACCATAGGATGCTCCAGCAGTAGTCCTCCATCATATGTTTGACCAGCTGCCTTGGTACGTTCTTCATTTTTTGAAATGTTGATAAAAATTCTTTCCTAGTCATGGCTTATAGCCCCAATATTCTTGGGCAATTGATCAACGTAACTAAACAGATAACGGGCATTACATCCATGTTACGTCAGAGTTCATAAATGCAAAGCAGTTTAGTAATCAGAATTTCTGAGTTATCTGCTCTTCTACCAAGAAAATTTTGTATAACCCTTAAAAGAGCAGCCAAACTACCCTCTCCATGACCTTTATTTTCCTAGAAAATTAGTGATCAAGGGCACAAATTTGAGAACCATTGAACACACCTTATTTTGTCTTCTCAAATGACAAAGCAGGTAAAAAACTATATAATGAAAACATTCACCTCAGCATTCAATCCTCAAAACCGCTTCATCAACAAGCTGAAGTGGTGGATGAACAGAACATCTAGCAATGGTAACTCACATGCATGGCATCAGTTTCATGAATTTCAAGGATAGCTTTTGGATCCAGAATTTCTTTCGAGATCTACTGTTACCATAGACTGAAAATTTTATCAATCCTTTTGGTTGTTAAGGAGGATCTGACTCACTGGCTACCCCACAAGATTTACGAAAGTATTTCAGAAAGTCTATGATAATTTTGATGTCGATATGCGCTTATCGAATATATCTCGAATATTCAACTAGTACCGCTCCATACAGATTATCATTCTACAATATTACTCATTTTAGATTGTGCTCCTATCCAAAAATGACCACGAATCATCTAGATCTTAGAAGGTGTGTATTTCTCTTTACATGAGCCAAAAACATTAAAAAAAGGATTGGGAATTGATCAGAATGTGGAATTTGTCGAAGGGTTGATGGAATATCTAAATAGGAGAACCTGTACAGATTTTTCTTACCGATGCTCTTTGTGTTGAATATGTAAAAATTATTGTTATTGTAGAGCAGCGGGTTCCGAAACCATCTGCGCTTTTTGCGCATGCGCCGGACGGAGTTATTTTCATCAAAATAGGGGTAAAGTGAAGAATGGAAGAGTGATGTTTACATTTCATTAAGCGTGATCTAACAAAGAACTCCGGAAGCATTTCCGGAGTTCTTATATGAACTCATTGCCTGACACCGCTTTCCGGTGTAAAATCGTCCAAAAGTGGTAATCTCGGAATCCGTTGATGAATAGTAGTTATATGGTTTAGGAGTTCTCGCTGGTCCATGGTAATTCCGGAAAACAAACTCTTTTGTTCAGTAAAGAAGTATTTCCTCGCGATTATGACACACAATATGATGGTCCTATCTTCGAAGATAAATTTTTTAAGAATAAATGTATAGCAACCACATACATAGCAGAACGCCTTAGGATTATTTAAACTTCTACATCTACTTGAAAGAAGCCATCGATCATATCTGAAACTAGCTCTACAAAATTCACTGATTTGCACAGTTGAACACTGACACCGGATATAACACTAAAGAGAATACGTCACGTCCCTATAGCATTTGCAAATGAAAACTAATTTGACCGACTTCCTGACGCCGAGCTCTACATTTTTAACGACTAGTAACCTCTAGAAGAAACTAGAGTGAACAAATTCGTTAGTCGATAGCTTGTAAAACGCCATGTAACAATATACAAAATTAAACTGCAATAAAAATAATTTCATGCAGCGAAAAAACAAATGAAAAAATTGTTCGCCACTGTTATATGCCTGCTTTAAAAATTTAGATAAATATTCGAGTCTTTTTCCAAGGTCTAATTGAGGATTTACGAAAATCTACAAATATTCATTTTCATCTAGTTTAATAAAAATAACTTATTAAAGTATTGTACAGGGTTCTGAATAATTTTTAAAAAAATAACGTGATCTATAAGATTTTACGTGGATAAACGATAATCAATATACTTCAGCATTTTTTGTATACAGTTGTATTACGAATTTCAAAAAAAGCTATTTAATTTAATCATAAATTAATATAGAAGCTTCAATACTGCAGAGATCACAACGTTGATCATTTCGGAAACTGAATATAAGCTCCGCGAGTTTTACACAAAACGTCCAAGCTACAATTTATCTCTTCTGTAAGACTTTACAATTTTCCAAACACTTGTATTACAATTACTTAACTAGAACTTTCAATATAATTTTCTGAAAACTTGTATATACAAAATTTGTATGGCTGTTTTCAAAATTTCAGACTTTTCTTTCAAATACACCGTTATTTGGGGTTTTGTCTGAAGAATTTATTCATTGCAATGTGCATTTTCTTGTGTTGAAACAATACTTAAAAACGGCAGGACCGTTTCTAGTGATGGATATGTAAATAGCATTCAGTAGCTAGACAAACTTAATAGATCCGACGCAAATAAAATAAAATCACTATTAATTCCTTACCAAAGAGAACATTATGAAATCAGGTTAAACATTTGTGATAAGATGTATAATTAATTGCCAAATCATAGCTGTATGTGTAAATAACAGGCATGTGAGTAAATTATTGCCACAAAAGGCGTTTATTGGTAGTGGACTTTTCACGTTTTCAGCTTTAATCTATATACATACTGGAATAAATTATTAAGATGTGTACCCCTTAAGGTGCAGGGTGCCCCACGAAGGACTCCTCAATTTTAAAATTAAATAACTCGTCAACGGGAATGGATAGAAATATGAAACTAACTGCATGTTTATTTTGAGTGCAGTAAATATCTGACACAGAAGTTGCAGAATTAGTTACAAATGTTGCCAGCAGATGGCATTGTACGTTGTAATTGTAGCACGGCGGCGGCGTCTGGAAAAAAAGCTATAAACTAAACAGTCTTTACAAGCAACTGCTGCAATCTCATCACAATCGATTCGAAAAGTGCACATTTCGCAGCACAGAAATGACGGATACCAAGAAAAAAAACTTTCAATCACTTTCTCTGGTGTGTCAATGGAAAACTAAATTTGCAACTTCCAGAATAGAATCATTGCTTGAACAAGGCCACTTATGAAACAGGCCTGAATTGGTCTACATTCCCTATCTCCACCCCTTCGACTGCTTCTTGTGGGACATGGCATGCGCTTGCATTTCCGTTGACACACTACAAAGGGTGACTAAAAATTTCATTCTTGGTATTCGCCATCTCTGTGCTGCGAAGAGTGCACATTTTGAATCGATTGTGATGCGATTGCAGCAATTACTTGCAAATGACTGTTTATAGCCTCTTTCTCAAACTCCATACTACGACTACAGCATAGAGCCCCCCCTATTGGCAACATATGCAACTAATTCTTAACCTTCTGTTTCATGTTTTTAAAACTTTCAAAATAAACATGCAATTGGTTTCATTGTTCTATCGATCTCCTTCGCCGAGTTATTCAATTTTAAAATTAGGAAGTACAACGCCCCTTGCTGTCTACATTTTTAGCTAATTCTGAAATTCTTATCATATTTTTACGGCTTTAAAAATAAACATGTAATTGGCTTCATACTTCTATCGATTTCTGTTGCCGAGTTATTTAACTTTAAAATGGGGGCGTCCGTCGTGGGACACCCTGTATATATATTTCAGGTGTATGCCTTTATTCAAACTCTTAATTCTTTATAAATATTTTAAAATGTGTAAGCGTTTCATATACAAGTTTTAAACTGTTATAAAGTTTTACACACAAGTTTTACCATTTACTGACAAAGTTACTTTTCAGCTTCAGATTAAATCCAATTTAGAAGTGCCTAAAGCTTCTATTTATCACGCTCATTGAACAAAATTACCAATACGGAAATTTCGATATTTTCTCATTATAAATAGAACTCAACTTTATCATACGTTTCAGAAGGATTTATACCTAACTTTTTTATTATTTTTTCTCCTCCTCAGAAAATTCATCAACAAAACAATTTTTGTTTTATTTTGAAAATTTATCAACATCTTTTACAGTATGTATTTTATTTACAATATATATTGCTGCATTTCTGAGAATTTTTTTATTATTAGTAAAAAATGAGGGATTTTCAAGGTTTATTTCCTCTATTTAAAAAATCGTCGTTTTTTCCTCATCACCTTCACATATGCCAGCTTTGAGTAAAAAGAACCTTAAATGAACACAGCTTTTTACTAAGCAGAAGTTTTTTTATATATATTTTGACATAAACCCGAAATTTTTCATTATGCTAAGGCAGGCGAGAACCTTCAAAAATAGTTAGTTCTTTGAAGTGTCACATTTATTTTTACTTCATAAAAGCGTCGGAAGAAAAAGTTTAGCATAAGAGTCATGATTGATTATTCCTGGAATTTCTTCAAAGATAAAATTGCCCTGCCAAATATATTTTATCATCAAGAAACTTGTTTGATGATTAAAAAATACAGAGAATTAATGAATGTCTTTGCACTTCAGTGCTTAAATACTGTTTGCAAATTCGTAAAAACAAATATTATGTTTAACCGAATTTCACATTCATTCATAAATTTAATTATTTTATATTTTATTTTTAAGATTTTACTTTATATCTTCTTATTATGAAACGAATTAAATTAATTGCAACATTCCATCTTAGTTCATTCACACAAATAATAATGAATTATGTACTTGTATTTGGCTCATAAGTGCTTTAATCTGTTTTAATATTTAGTGTATTTACATTTTAGTCTGATCAACTAATTCAAAACTATTAAAAATATTTAGATCCAAAAAAGACTTTGAATTTTTCTCAGCAACTGAATTTTTAACACAGTTTAGACTAAGTTGCTCCATACATTTCATAACTTAGAATGCTCAACTCCAAATTCCATTTCTGAATTCGTCAAATGAAGGTCAAACTTTATGATGATATGTTGTTAATGAAAAATATTAATCTATAACAGTTTAAAAACTCATTTTATATTGGCAACACAATTGTTCCATATTGTATTTATTCACATAAGTAGAATCAAGACACATATATGTAAGAATCCTTTTACTTCCTTTGCTTCTATTTAATCCTAAACATTAATAAGTTTTAAACTTCAATTATTATTCACAATTTCAGATACAAAAAATGTATTTACTTTAAGAAAACTTTTAAATGTAATGTTTAGTGTATGCGAAAGTATAAACGCTACATAGAAGTAAAAGTTTCTTTGGGCAAGCTTTTGAAAGTATAATACATTTTTTTAATAAAAAGATTTTTATTCGCTTTTAATTAATTTCATAAAATGAAAGAAAACCTTAAATTATTTATCATTGTAAAAACTTCGAAACTTTGTTTAAAACGAAATTCTTTACACTTTTCCAGATAAAGAGATAATTTTATTCATTGTGGTAAAATTAAAAACTAACTTGCTGTGACCTAAATATTTTTTGCAATGCTTTGTCAAGAAAATGTTTTTCAAAGCAATTTGTGCCTTGCGTAAGTAGAAGTGCAATTAAAACTTTTTCAGATTTGCAACTTGAAACTTCAAGAAGGAAAATTCCTTGGAGACTAACTAACTTTTCTTTCGTGAAGAATTAATTAAGATAATTCATCATTTGTATCAATGAGGTAAAAGTTTTAACATTTTTTAATTCACCCCCTATAAAACAATAGCAACTTAAATTCTCAAGAAAATATTGTCCTTGTATTACTGTAAATTCTTTTTTGAATTTAAATAATAAATTCTTTCTATTTTTGTAACTCGTTATCAGATAGAAAGATATTCTACATTTAATCAGAATTAATGATGAAACCATTAAGAAAAGAATATTGATAATAAAATAAATACAATGAATTCAATTTGTACAGAAAATTTTCCAAGTAAACTACTCAGTAAATGTTATAAATAGCAAGGATTAATTAGGTTAAATGTTATTCTTAAATTACTCGACCAATCTGATCATGTATCAATATTAGTTACTGTATCAACAATACCATACAGCCAAGATTAAAGAAAAATAAATATTAAATATTTCATTTCAAAATTTATCCCAAAATTTCCAAAACTAAAATTTATAACTATAAAATTATTTAATTATAAAATTTTCCTTATAAACGCCTTTCTCCACTTTGAGTTGAAATATATTACAATATCTCAATTGGCATTGTAATATAAAATGGCGGTTTAAAACGCGAGAAAGATGATACTACAGCTACAAATGACAGAGAAGTAACTGAGAATGCTATATTCTTTAATGAAACTAATTACTATTTATTTGGATATCTTAAGTTTAACTCAGTTTGAAATTTATGAATTACATCATAAATAATCAGCGTAATTTTTTTTACGCAAAATTAAAATATATTCATATTAATATTGCCACTCTTGTCCGTATAATTAGCCAGATATTACTGTTCTCTCCTTCACTGATGTTGAGTAGGAACATTTTGTATAAATGCAAATTAAAATATTAAGCACGATGAAGAAAAATAAATATTTCAATGTAAAATTAAAGGAAAAGTGTGTATTTTTTTAATTCCATAATCTGCCTAAATTTTACCACATCTATCTGTCTTATTCATATGCAAATATTATAATAGCTTTAATCTGAAATTCTATCTCAAAGTGGATTTCAAAATTTCCAAGAACCACCGAAACTCTGCCGAAGCCCTCTACATAGCAAAAACAAGATATGATTCAGTGAAATACGCTTTGCTTTAACGTCTTTCGAACAACTTTACAACCATTACCTTTCAATTTTAATATTTGCCAAAGCATCCAGACTCGGATAGTTTCGCTAAATCACAATATTTATTTCCTCTTGCTCCGCCTGCAACAATTCATCCCGCAAACGCCAAAAACATCTGGCGTTTCTATGTGAAAGCCTTGTTTAAGTTCCTCGCGGCGACACCAAACTTATATTTGAAAATAATTTCGAGTTACAGCCAGCCGGTTTCCAACGTTGTTGACAACTTCCAACGGATGTCGGTAAGGTATCGAAAGGGTATTTTAAAATATCCTCAAGCACAAATGCTACTCCGCTACATAGCTAGGATTTAACTATCGAAAATAATTAATGACATACTGCTGATATTCGGTCCTGTGTTTTGGTTTGAACCTCAAAATGCGGGGATTAAAGAAGGCTTTTTTCTTTATTTGAACTACAGTGAGTTCGGAAAATGTAAACATGCATCACTTCTGAAGATGGCTCGCTTCGAATATACTGGCCAAGCCTGTTGCTAAGCAGGATTTTAATTTTCAAGAGTATTAATTTGAAGACACAGATAAATTTATTTGCTTTTAAAATTAAAAATGAGATCAGTTAAGTTGTAGTGGATTTTAAGAAGTTTCAAACTATCCATGATTCACAGCTAAAAACATCTATATTTAATACTGATTTGCATTTTATAGATTATCTAAGATTTTAGAAAATCTAAAAATGGATAAATATTTTTAACCTTCATGGCTATTATTTTAGCAGTTAACAATGGTGCAAAAATGTTAGTGCTTTTAATCTATAGTGGATAATTTTGATGTTCATTTAGACTGGTTGCTTGACTGTCTGTGAATTAACCATTTTATTGTGTTCTATAAAACTGATAGTTTGTTCAGTGATTTGAAAATCAACAGCGTAAGAACAGCAGCAAAAAAATATACGTAAGCATAAATCGCGGATTAAAAATTTAATAATGACAACTATAATTACAAACTACAATATAATACAGGTACAAGCTTGAATTTTTTTTTTAGTCTTTTGATATTCTTACCAGTGTTGTGTACAACTTTAAGCGATGTGAAGTCGTAGATTTCCTGAAGATTTCAAGTTTTGTCTAGATTCGATAGACGGCAATAGCTTTAAGAATCTGTGGAATAAAGTTCGATTAGCGAATGCCAAGAAGCATTTGTCTTCTTGGGAAATGGAAATATAATGACAATGTATTTAATCTGAGTAGAACATCTCTCACCACCAACAAACAAAAAAAAAATCATTAACGGATAGCTAACGAACTCTTACAGAGACTTTAAAGTCGAACTAGCAACTGAGTTTCTATTGCTCGAATACCTACAACATACATAAGTACGAAACAATTTGTTGACAACCCAGAGGATGGAAGGACTATAAACTTTTGAATCTAGACCTATGTTGTATCACTTACTATATGGATGCCACTATTAAATTTTCAACCGTCATATCGCAATGAATAATATTCTCTTGAGTTCACTGCTTTAATTCTTGCAAAATTTTGGTGAAAATTCTCTGTTTTTATTCAGAGATTCAAGGTTTTTGCGATAAAACTATTGTGCAAAATCGAATTTATATGGTGGTTATTACATGCACCAACATAATTTTATTGCAAGATATAATACCGCAAAAGATCAAGAAATGTATGAGACCAGTAATTCTTTTTAAATCTTACTAAGAGATCAAATTAAGTAAAAAAATTGTCAAACGTAGTTAAAATATACAGAACTTGGCTGCAAAAGAATGAGAAATTGCTGATAATAAATTGTCCACAATTAATTATTCTATAGCTCTATTAAGATATCTTCAATAATATTTCCAAATGTCTGTTATTTCGTTTGTTACTACGAGAAATGAATATAAGAGTCGGGGATTGGAAATAATTCCTGTAACGATCATGAGTAGAATCTGAAACACAGTGCTTCCTTCTTCAAAAAATTCATTTACTTTCAAACAAGACAAATTCGTGTCCAAACATAACACTTCTGAATGCGATATGCTTCCTGTATATTACTGACATTCAACTCTAAAATTGATATTTATGTAATTTTAGTAAGCTCTTGATTCATTTGTTCAATATTTACGGACAACCTAGCAAACTAATGTTTGAAGTGAGATAGAAGATCCGTGCCCCATACCTGATTTGCAGAATTGAGTAAATGAATTAGAAGTATCTCTAATTCAGACGATAACATTACTTTAAATTCCTTTTGAATGGAAGCTAAGCTAATGCAAGCCATTAGGCGGTTCACGTTCCTCTGAAATCATTTGGTGGATGCAGCCAGTATGCTGACCTTTCCTCCTCTGACAGAAAGGCTCTCAAATAATTCGAAGGGTGCTCAACAATGTGTCTGTGTTTAATATTGATTCCTCATTTTAAAATCTTACATCAACAAATTGAACAAATAGTTCGTTTACTCGAAATAATGAATGCTTATGTTGGTTTAGAGCAATGCTAATAATGCAGTCAATATTTATCCTCATTCCGAGAATTGTAAATTAAAATTTATTTAAAAATTCCATCCTTTTTAAAATGAAAAATTAACAGTTACAAGCTATTTGCTGATTTGTCTGTTTCATTTTCTTCTGCATTGAAAATTTGCAAAAAAAATCTTTGAACATAACTTTTTCAAACTTCAGCCATTTTAAAATATAAAATAAATCCATAAATTTATAAAAGAGAGCATTATTGCTCCATTTTGTATTAAACCTCTTTATCTGACGATGGATGTTTGAAATATCTGATAAATACCAAAATAATCTATAAATGTCACCTTCCTTTTGGACTTTAGTTACTATATTTTTAACCCAATATATTTATAGCTGCTTCTGATAGAAAACTTAAAAATCAGAATTGTTTCAGACAAATAGACGAAAGAGACTTTTCTTAAAGAAGGACAATTGAAGTTCCTAAGTTTTCTTTAGCCTGATAACTCAGATAAATTTAGTATTCATAATCGTGTTTTATTTTATTACTATTTGCAAAATCTGTACCCAAATATTTCCTCGAACAACACCTTGTTCTGACTAAGGTTAATATTCTATCGTATGAATTTTTTATTCGTATTCCCTCCAGAAACTTGCAATAATCTCGGAGGAAATGCTACCAATAATCGTGAATATTTCTCATGAAAATATTTGTGACCTATTTAAATCAATGTTAGATGCATCTGAAGCCTTTGGTTGAAGCCAAGAAAATATTCCCTTCCATTACTATTATATATATTATGTTTTGTCAAATTTATCTCAAGAAAAAGTTAATGCACTTTAATTATGGATAAACGTTAAATCAAAGCAAATAAATTCTAGTAAACCAGATTGCATTGAATCGCAGTAAAGCAGATCAGAATAGGAACTCCATAATACGCTAATGTTTAGAAACATATTTGAATTTTTTACATCAAAAACAAAATAAGAAGATCATTTTTGGAAACATTTGTATTTAAACAATTAAATAAATCAGTTTCTTTAACCTCAATTTGATAGCATTAATTAAAGTATAAGTTGTTAGTTTTATTTTCGAGCATTGTTTGTCGACTAAATGAGGAGAAATGCAGGATCTCCCTTTCGAAACCTTTTCTGCATTGCGATTGTAGTGTCAGACATAACTAGATGTAATGTGATTCGCATGTAAATGTAGCTTTGTTATAATCCATGTTGAAAACCTGACACTTAGTTTCACATTATATTTCGCGACCGCCATTGGAGATTTATGAAGTATTTTTAACATTTTCTTAACTTTGATTAATGAATTCAATAATTTAATATCCATTTTAGCAAATATATATGAAAAATATTTATAATTAATTTATTAAGTAAAAATTAATAACAGATGGAAAACTGTTTCATGCTCTAAAGATTTCATTGCGCCGATCTGAAATATAGCGGTATAAATCGCTTCCCACGTAGCCTTTATTTTATGAAATATCATCCAGATAAAAAACCTACAAGCAATAACTCATTTTGATTCTCTTAAAATCGGAAGTGTTATTTATTTATAAAAAAGTGAAAGTAAAATCCTTTATTTCTTTTTTCACTTTTTTACGTCTAAATAAAAATTCACTCTTCAAAACAGTCCAATAACTTAAAATTCTATAGAAAACGGAAGTCCCTGGAATCGAAAAACTTTTAAATTCAATTACACAGCTCTTTGTATTTCTTCGAATAAAATCCTCTTAAGTCTTTCGATGTACGGTAAAATAATAACCCCCTTTTCAGAGAGGATCTTTTTGCGAATCATCGTTTCTAATGTTACTCGAGCGTGGCTACAAAAGAAGAGAGAGTGGCTGAATGGGAAGCCGAGAAATAAATATAGATATATAATCACACTCATAAATACACACGTAGACGGGACATTTCGAAAGCTTAAACGGAAATAGGAATGAGCAACAAATAATGCCGACTAAAGGCGGTAAGCTTAGATAAAAAGTGACAGCTGCATTATCCCTTCTTAGAAGTGGACAACAATTGCCTGGGGAGAGAAAAAACGGGAGGGAAAGATGAGACAAAAAGGAAAAACGAATAAAAGCCTTTTAACTTTGTGCCGCAAATGTAAATGGGACATTGGAAAGTTGTTTCATATACGCAGGAAACGCAAAAATGGATCAATAATGGATACAGATTGGAGGAATAATGGTCCAAGGGCCTTCTATTTTGGCTATAGGATTCTTCTTATAAATTGATTGGAGGTTAGGAATCGGGAAATGTGATTTATCGCGGTTTGATAAATTTAAGAATCGAAAGGACAACAATGCATTTGATTTATGCAATGCGATGCGGTATCTCAGATAGGATTTCCCCTTAAATGAATTTTAAACATTAGACTTTAAAGGGAGATCTGAATTACCCAACAGACTTTCCCGTTTTGTATTCAAATATAATAAGTTTTGAAGTTTCTGTCTGATAAATTTAAAAGCAAAACCCTGTTTACACTTTGAGAAATGTGAGATTTGATTTTCGAACAATCATTTTGTGTACAAAGACAGTCTTTCTGGGAATACGCGTGCTGGAGTCATGGAACAGTTTTCCTCGCCATTGATGTATAAAACTTTAAATATTTGCTCTTATCAGCTATGCTACTACATGGCTTAAATCGACAGTTTATTAACGAATAACCGTGTTCGGAGACGGCGTGCTTCATCCCCCTAAAAAATTATAATAATTTAATTAGGTTGACGAAATAAAATCTTTGCAGTTTACATAAAGTAATTATTATTATATCTGGCATTAGTCATTTCAAACTAAGCCATCCAAAGACATGATTTGAAATTGAAGCTACTGAACCAAATAAATAATTAGTTTTGAAGGAATAAAAAAATAGTTAAATTTAAGAATTTATAAGAGTGTGTCTTACAAACCAAGTAAAACGTTAAAAAATATAAATCAAATGGAATTTTAAATTATTTCACTTGCATCAGTACTCTTAAAACGACAAAGTAGGATATAATTTGTCTTAAATTTATATATATCTAAAATAAATCAAGGAAACAAAAATAAATTTAATTTTCAGCCTCTGTTTTGTCAGTTGAAAACAAGCATGAGAATAGCTTCTTGAGATCTCATTTGACTTTTCGAGTTTCGATTGTTTGGTGTAAGTACACTGGGAAAACCGATGCTCTATGCCATTATGCTTGATTATGCACAATGATCGCTTAAGTGAATTTACTGAAATGACACATTTTATTGACTTTATTCTTATTGACCTTCGGACTTTAATGAGAGGTACACAAAGCTTTCAAAAATTTATGAAATTTTGCTGAAGCATTCTACAAACTTATATCATTGGAAAGATAAGGTTTGCATTTTGCAATGGAGTAGAATTCATTATAGTAGGATAATTCTTTCGAAATACATGAACAAATATTTAAATATGTATGAAAAACTACGAAAGGGTAGAAATTTTGGTTTAATTTTAATTAACGTAATTTAATTTAAATTATGCACTTTGCAAAGCAGTTTGAATTTTTTCTTTTGATTTGAAAAGCAAATGGCCAAATTTCATAACGGTGGGTCAAAACTGTAGACTTTTATAAGAGACAAACGGCAAACATTTTTCTTTATATATATATAGATTACAGTATATAAAAATCGTAAAATAGAGACGTTCTCAAATTATTTTAGAATTTTATTTTGCTCATATTTTATCCTGTTTAGATTAATTAATTGTTTTCCAGCTCAGGGAACTTCAATAAATTTTTATCTTCAAAACGTTAATACGTTCCATAAAGTGTTTCACAAATGGGACAATAAATCACAAATCAACAAAATAAAGTGCCTTTCAAACAAAATCAACAAAATCATTCTACTAGAATTGCAATGCGTAGAGTATAAAATGTCTTATTTAATATTAAATTTTAAATTACATACAAGTATGAACTTAAACAAACAAATATAATGGTGTAGAACATTTATATAATCTTATAAACAAAATTTACATTTCATTTATTTGGCTCAGAAAGAAGTTTTGAAAATATTATTTATATAGCTCTATTTCAAGCTACATTTGGAATCGTCGAATCAAAAACTTTATATCCAGATATGATGCAGAGCAGGTTGAATAAATTTCCTCTAAGAAAGTTAAAGTGCCAAGGGATTTTTTTTAGATATGTGTCTTTGAAAAATCACGTTTAAAAGGTTGTGCGAGATGAAAGGTACTATCAGAAGGTGGAACGGCATTCTAATGTACAAAATAAATCTAAAATAGGAGTAATTTTTTCTGATTCTTGTTTTCAGAGCCAGAAAATAATTTTGTCTTTAGACATATGAAGAAGATCTGTGATTTCTTGTGAACTGTGATAAATGTTTGTGTAACAGTGTGAACTGTGATAAATGTTTGTGTAACAATGTGAACTGTGATAAATGTTCGAAATTTAATGTATTTGGACGATAACATATGACGGATAAACTGTGAAATTTCGAAAACAACAATAATGACTTCACTAAACAAATTTAGGCAAAGGTATTGATAAAACAAATTTTGAAAAGTCCATCAAGTCATTCTTAACATGAATGTATTCAAAACCTTTACATCAATTTTATGGCAAGATCCTAAACTGACCTATGCAATATAGATTTTGTTTTTGTTTTCATAAGTGACTCATTGCATGAAATCAGTGTAATTATTTCCTTATGTGGGGCTGATTTACTAAAAAAATATTATTTTTTTCAACTAAATTTCTTGCAAGCCATATATAATTCAAAACATTATCATTATTACATTGATATTTATTGTTCATTCCGCTGACTGAAAGCCAGGGGAGATCGAAGAGCCTTTATATCTACGAATATGCTTTAATTTTAATCAGTTAATTATTTCCCAAATCTATATTTCTAGACGTTTTTGAAATGAGAAAAATAATTTACAGTTGAAATTTAAAATTATATTTTATGCGTAAGAAATGGGAAATGCTTACAGAAATTTTGAAAGACTTTTTAAGTTTCATCGGTGCAACTTTAAAAAATTGCTATCATAGAAAAACTAGAATAGACAACCTCATATGTTTTAAGGTAAGTGATCATGATATCTATTTGGTTCAAACCTTTAAGAAACTAAATATTATACATGGAAGCATGTAGAAACTATAAAGGTTTGATCTTCTGATCAATGAGAAACTATTGAATTTAAACATATAATTTAAAAATGAAAGGACTTTTTAAAAAATTCAGAATAATTATTTTTTAATCCTATTTGAAGTAACACAAAAAATTTCCTACTGTAATTGAACTGTATGTATACTAAGCTAATGTATCAAATACAAAAGCTCCTCCGATCTGGCCGAAGCCGTAACGAATTTTGTAAACGTACTCCACTCAGCACAAATGCAGTCAACTCCTTTTCCAGTACCATTGAAGTGTTAGTGTAGGTCTGAGTTTTCACCGCCCTGCATAACAAATAAAGCAATTATAATATAGCAAATAAAACAAAATGAACGCAGGAAAAGTTCCGTTCCAACTCAGGAAGTCAAACGTGAAGACATGAGCTTCTTAAGGATGTCAATAGAATCTTTTTTGAAAGGCGAATAAAATACCAAGTCAGAAATATCTTTTTGAAGCCAGCTTTTTGGCCAATCGTCTCTTTCTTTTCCCCAAATTTTACATTTTAACAAAATGTGTTCAATAATCTCAAGTTGTTCACCACATGGACAGCTTCCTTCTTTGCAGAATAGTCTCTTTTAATGCGCACCAAACACTCCGTGACTTGTCAACACTTGGTTATAGTAGAAGTCACCGTATAGCCTACTGCATTTAACCTCTTTGAAAAATTTCTTAGTCCATGATCCCTTTTCTGAATTATTCAATCTCTCTTGCCATTTCGTAGCAAGTAGTACTTTGTCCCTATACCTAACTTGAGCTTTTGACGGGCCAAATTCAGTGTCAATTTGATCTTTACTTGGGGCAAGCTTAGCAAGTGCATCTGCTCTCTCATTTCCTACAGTTCCATTGTGAGCCCTGACCCACTGCAATTGGATATTGGTTAACTTTAATTTCTTCTTAATTTCAATTATAATCCTCCTTTTCTCCTCAGTTGATTCAATAGCCATTAGGGTTGATCTTGAGTCAGTAATAACTTTAGAGTTTCGAATATTCTTATCTATACAGTAGTCGATTGCCGTACTAATTGCCATTACTTCGGCCATGAAAACTGTGTTTTGGTTTCCCAATCTTATTAAGCAAGAATCGGTTTCTGTTCCATTATAATAATGTACATATGACGCGCCCACTTGATTATAATTGAACTATATGTAAAAGTTCTTCAGATTAACTATATTTTGATAATACTGATATATTAATTAACTGAAGGTAATTTAGACAAAATGTCGTCAGGCACAATCTTAAATTCCTCATTATCATACCTTAAGTACAGATTCAACATTTGACAGAAAATATCAATATTAATATCTGTTTAATACTTTTGTCCGCCTGTAGGTACATCATCTGCTTTACTGATTATATAAACAGGGCGTTCCCTTGAATCGGTGACAAATTCAAAGATGTCATATTAGGTATTTGGAGGAACAGAACTTTTGATGATACACGGTTTCGCAAATCACGCTTATGTTCTGAAAATCGTAAAAATACTTATGCTGGGCATGATGTCGGAAATAACACAAAGTTTAACAAAAATTTCGAAAAATACATTTATTTAATAGCATGATTACATCATAGCCTGTGGTTCAGACGGAGGGAAATGATTACCTGAGTTGTTTCAAGTTGCGACCGACAACGATATTACACAACCGACAGCCACGGATAAATTGTAAATGGACGCTATCAGAAATGTCAGGTGTATGGCGATGTCTGCTGCAGTGACGAAAATCCGTGGTATGAGATCATGCCTCCTACCCCTGCTTTTTTCCGATTTTCTCGGGGAACCCCGCATCGCAGGTACTACACATACAAACCTACTCCCGTCTGTATTGCGGCGTTTTAAGTTCATGAATCACGACCGCTGCACCTCAGGCATGTGGCGTAGTGGCACTCCGCGCCATTCTAGTCTTTAGCTCATCAATTTCGACAGGTCGCTCACGACAACTCCACCAACATTAATCCATCCACTACCAGTCACTCCTATTGCTGAAACCTGCCTTTTCCGATTTCGTTGGTGAACCACGCGTTGCAAGTAACCACCCCTCACACACAAAACTAGTCCCACAGGCGCTGATTTATGACCCGGCAGCACACATGGAGCGGTGGATATCGGGACCGATTGGATATCGAACCTCCCGCTCCACATCGCTCCAATCTGGAAGGATTTTCACATTTACTACTGGCGCGGTCGTCCTACTGGAGCTAATATCCGGTGTCTCCTAAGTGATTTAATGTGTCTCCAGAAGAAGAAGTCCGAGAGATTAAGGTCGGAGATGCAAGGAGGCTACTAATAGGTCCGACGAGTCAAATCCATGTCCCTGAAGGTAGCATGGAGGTTGCTATGGACTGTGATGGAAAAATATGTTTGTGAAAAAACCAGCATGTGGCAATGTTCTGCGTCTGGCGCACCCTACATTAGTAATTTTGCGAATTTCTCCGTCTAAATGAAATATACGATACAATGTTCATTGACAACTTTTGTTTCCTTTGATGCCTATTACCATTTAGCCAGTTCGAGGGATCACTCTGTATGAAAAGTAACAAGTGCGTTGTCGTTTTCTGAATTTAAGAAATCTAAAATGAATCCAGTTTTTCAGTAATTTATTATCGTTGACAACAAAAAAGAAAGGAAAAAGCGAAATCTTTTCACAACTTCTTTTTTTCCTTTTTTACAATCTATGTAGTCAATTGTTTCGAAATGATACCTTTAGGCATGGAAAAAGGATCTCGTAAATTGACATATCGTAATTTTTAAAATTTATAATCAAAAAATTGTAACATGAATAATGTTTTAATTCTGATTTTTAATAAAGTATATTAACATGTGTATTTAGAAGCTATGCTAACGAGTTGTTTGCTTTAGAAACTGAACAATAAGAACAAAAAAGTCGGCTTAGACGAGGGAAGACTAGACACGCGAAAAGCAGAAAAAATGTTTCGTTCGCTTACATTCTGAGTAGAGCGTTCCGGTCTCAAGTGGCCTCTGAAGTTCGTCCCACCCGTTTCTTATACGACCCAAAGAACTGTAGACCCCTATAATCTTTTTGTACAATAATCCTTTGGTTTTGTGGTTTCCCCTAGTAAATGGAAGCATGTTATTAAGTTTTGCAACAGATACATGATAATATACTTTTACATGTATGTACTTTTCGAAAAGCACTATGTTTATGAATAGTGTTATTTTATACTCCTCGATTTTTGAAGAATGACTTTATATACGAAATGAATAACTTTCACAAGCTGATGAAATTGTACCATAGCCATGTTACCATATCCTAGGCCTTTCGCAATATGCTTAAACTCTTTATCATACATATGAAACCTAGATACGGAATTTGACAAAAATATTTAATATAAACATCGTGTACAGATAAGCCAATATTTTGTCACACCATTGCAACATTAAACCCCCAGTATTTATTTCTTGATATATCCCCTTCCTTTGCAATGGGGCCTAGACTGAGGGAAGTCAGCCGCGTTTCTTTCAACTTAGAGTGTGGAGTCATTGTATTCTTCATGGTTACCAAGGCAACAAATGGATGCGGCGGTTACGGATATGTAGTATTTTTTTATGTTGAAACATAGCTACTGGAAAAGATTTACTTCAAGTTATATTTTTTTGCTATTTAGTGTATATTTGATCTCCTTCTATCTCAGTTAGAATCTTTGTTTACAAAAGAAAAGAACGTTCTTCAAATATGTAGTCAAAGCTTTTTCTTCATTGAAGTGGTTAAATTGTTTTTACGTTCAATGATACATAAAAAAAACGAAGAAAAAATCTACATCTTTGATGTACAGAAAGGTTTCCAAAGAGGTTTTTTTATCCTTTTGTTTGTTTGTACAGGAGCTAAGTTCTTTGTCTTCGATTGGTTATCCAAGTAATTCTCTTCGGTCTTTTAGGGGGCTATTTAGTTTACTCGATTTGTAAGCAATGTTTCCTCGCACGAGTATCTTATACGAATCAAAATTACATCTCAATAATAGAGTGTTATTTGAAATATTAACGAAATCTATTTTTAGAAATGTTTTTAAAAAATTTTCGAGTATTAAAATAATCACCTCTTAAGATATTTTTATGGATTTTTTAAACACTCTTATTTAATAAAGTCAAAAAGTTTTCAGCAGATACTTGAAAACATGTTTTTAACTCTCTCTGCTTTTCACGTGTTATTCATTTCAAGGAAATAGTTAAGTATAGCAATGAAAATACTGTGAAATATTATTAAATAACTCCTTGCTTTCAAGTATCAAGATCTTTATTTCTACCATACTGGAAAACACTTTCAAAAATATTGAAAGAATAATATACTCTATTGTTATCTCCTTATCCTTGTTATTATCTATCAGTCTTGGAATAGACAACGTTTTCGCTTTTGTGCAGAATTTCTAGGGGCATATATAGTTCAGTAAAAGAATTATATATATTCTTTCTAAACTCTGATTGATGAAACCGTATAATGAAATAATTTGTTCAGGAAATAAATGATGAAGTTTCTTTTGTTAAAGTAATTTTCATAAATTTATCGACAAAAGTGATATTGTGTGAAAAAGCTTTTATGATAAAGCAAGTGCAATTTCTAACCATTATTTCGAAGGCTTTATAAATTATGTAGTAATTAAATTTGTCACTATCCACTTGGAATGCCGTTTATTTTATATCTTAAACATTCTGTTTTGGATATTTAATTTTTTTTATCGTTTTAGATAAGATACTTAAACCTACCTATTCCTTTTTCATATGTCCACTCGATTTAGGTTTATAAAAATTAACTGCGACTAATGGATTAAATACAGCGTTCAGTGTAAATACTCTATAAATGGCTGCATGAGATAGAAAAGTCGTTGGAGTGAGTGGATTAAAGCCTGAATTATATTTCCGTCATTTTCAATAAATAGGCTTTGGAAACTTCTTTTCAAATTGATTGTTGCTTATATGGAAACCAAAGATTGTATTTTTGTGCAGAGAAAAATAAGCAAAAATAATTTTAAAATTCTAATTGGCTTATTAAAATATTTAATTGTTGTTGATAGCTTCTTCCAATTACTGACAAAAAGTATTTTAAAGGTTATACCATAACTTTCAAAAATATGCTAGACGACCATTTACAAATTTATTTTTATGTTAAAATTTAGATACTTTGCATTTCTAAACCCTTGAAAAAGTGAATTATCACGCGCTATGTAGAACGATTTGGCAACAGAAATAACGAAAGTAATTGGATTAACTCTCATCTCCCTCCAATAAATGGGCCTTACCACCATTAAGCCCAATTAATTTGTCAGTGACTAAATTTAAAAGACATGAGACCCATGACTAATCAATAATTATTGTTTCTGTCAAAAGCTGAAGCACTTAGTGGCTGCCTATAAAACTAACCTTTAAGGGGACAACCTGGCGATTTCTGAGATAGCTTTCTTCTAATTATATCGAATTCGTTTGGCGACGCATTGGGCAGTTTAGCACAGTGAAGATAAGTTATCATTACTATAAAACACTGATGATTAAAAACCTGATATTATTTGAAAAGTGATTAAAAATGGAATATAAAAAATGATGATTATCAAAATCACTTTTGATGAATTTAAGGATCAAAAGTTGGTTTATATAAAAAAATTAAATTAGCGCTCCTTTTTTGTCTATATAAGGGCAGGATTCATTAATTGGAACTTTCGTCAAAAAATGAGGATAATATCTCGGCTACTTCCCCTGTTTGCTCTTCTGCTCTACACAGAATATAAGACGTTTGATTCAAACGGATTTCATGAATACGAAGCCCACTCGCTCAACAATTCATTAGGGGAATCAAGCCCTTTATTAGCATGCCTCCAGTGCCAACTCTTTAAGAATTTGTCGCAAAGTTACGGTAATCTGATCAAAATCTGGAAATTTAGGAGATCTAGATAATAGATTGAAAGATATGGTTTAGATAGCTGGTATAAACTAAAAGCCATAATCACATCATTGTATGTAATTGCTACCCATGTCACGGGTAAAGTTTGTGCCATCAACCAGACTGTGTTTATCATATATACTATTAACTAGATCATGTTCATTGTTTATACCATCAACCAGATTCCGTTCATTATATGTGCCACCAGCCAGACTGTGTTTGCTGTATTGGCCATCAACCAGATTGTTTGTGTCCAGCACCTTTTAATTGTGCTACTTTTAACCACTACCGCTGTTCTGGCAATGTTTGTATATTTTTAGATTTGTCTCAAATCTGTCCTTTGGGGACCGTCGTTCCCCTGACGTGCGTTGGGGGTTTCTCTATTTCCCCGGTGGCCTATTTGGCTTTACACCCATTTTGGGTAGGCTGGGCCACCGTGGGTATAAAAAAAAAACAAACTAAAAGCCAAAATGAATGGAATCTAGTAAAGAACAAAATGCTAAAGCGCTTTATAACCATGCGTGGAAACATTTTCGCCTTGTAAACTAAATCTTCGATTATTATGCACTTCATTACGGAATTGGTGTCTAACAAACTAATATAATAGTGTTTTAAACTCGCACAATATGCTTGCCTTCCACCGAATAAAAAATTTCGCAGCATTGCATTTGCATAAATTGAAACGTTTCGCTTATATATTTTTATTTTTTGTTTACTGCAATCTCGAACTGCGTGTCATTTACGATTTCATTTTCAAAATTTTGCTAGTCGAAAGAAAACAAGATGAATCTCATTTTTACCTCCCGAAACAAATTGTCACCGTACTCTTACGAATGAGTAGGAACACAACCAGAATAAAACGAAAGCAAAAAATGAAGAGAAAAAAACTACGTTCTTTACTTCACTCTTTTTTTTATAAATTTTTCTTATCTTATTTCATTCATTCTTACTACTTCTTCTTCTTCTCACCATGTCCCATGAGACTTTTGAAATTCCTGTGCCACGCGTGTAAATTCAATTTCTAACAGAAAATTTCATGATTTCCACTCGAAACTTTTCGCGCCAACCACTTTGCATATTCCAAGAACCGGCATTCCAAGGCGTCTTCGAATTTTGTTTTAAATTGAAGTCTGATGACGGTGAAGACCCTTAAAGTGGTTCCGGCGTAAAAGGGGGAGTCGGGGAGGGGCTCGAGTGGAGAGTCGAGAATGAAAGAGGAATGGGAGAGGGGGTTGTAGCAGGCCTAAGGAATGATAGGAAGCGTCAGTACAAGGCGCTCTTGACAATTATTGTGTCATCCGAACGGGATGTCTGTACAATGGGGCATTGTTGTCAAGTGCAAAACGCTCCATCGCGATGGCTTTGTGCATAACCACTTATTCAGAAAATTGAAAGGGAAAATAGCATCAGCCAGTGCAAAAAATATCGAGCTCCTTATTAGAATTTTTAATAAAAAGCTGCGCAATTAAATATTCCATATAATGGATGATTCCCCGGCTGATATAAATCGAATGCTTGACAAGCATCGAATAAAATATCATGGGAACTGTTTTTGCGATTCAATTCACACATCATTCCAGGAAATTTATGAGTTTTGCGATTAATTTATATCGGAAATCTAATAATATCTAATAAACAACATTCCGAAATAATGTCTACTAATGCAGAAAATAATTTTCAGAACTTCTCATAAATATTTTACAAATTACGTAAAATTCTTTTAGTAGTTATGTTTTAATTCATGGTTTAGCACACATCTATCAGTAATTTGTGAATGATTTGAAGGCGTTAAATGTTCAGCTGACGTTCTGTGATCAAGTTAAGCATACCACTTATTCTGAAAATTAAAAAAAAAAGTTTCAAAAAAATTGTTAGTGTTTAGTAAATAAGTTTGAAATCATTCAATTCATTTAACTTATAAATTTATGGGAATCCAATATTACGGAAATACATTGTAAGCTTTAAATAAATCCGGATAAAGTTATTTTTCAGTTCTATTTAGAAACTCCCAATTTGAAATTGTTCACGTTTATATGTCTTGATAGATGATTTCGAATAGAGATCGAGCTGATCTGTATTATTAGTCAATACTTCCCCGGTGGCTTTATGCTTTACCACTCAATCTGAATACCGAATGTTAAATTAATATATGACAGTCAATTAGGATCCTTAATTTATGTTTTTAATAAAATATTTACTATATTAAGTTTATGGAGTCTATTCACGGTCATTTGAAATACGTCAAATCAGTTCTTCTAATTTAATTTCGAAATCTTCTGTGGATATTGGAGAGGAGAAAGAATGGTAGTTTACAATAAAAGAGAGTGTGGATTGAGATATTACATGATATAAGCAGGTTTTATTGCAATGTGATAGCGATACCAAGATACCTAACCTCTAATGAAGACTTTTTCCACATTCGAATAGTTACGAAATGCATTAAACAAACCACCATGGCGAGTGATCTTATATACGATTTGTGTAAAGGAAATTCATTATGTTGCTAAAGCGCTGCGCATTTATTTATAGCGAGCTTGAAATTTTTCATAAAATCCTACGAACACAGTTGCATCCTTTGCTGTTGAAACTAAGCAGATTTTAAAATTAATAAAAAGATTTGAGATGAGAGTTGAAGAAAACTTAACAAAAGATATATATCAGTTAGAAAAAAGCAATATAAACTTTCGCAATAATTCCAATAAAATACCGAAAAATACTATCAAGTAGTAACAGGATTTGTGTAACACTTTCGATTAATACGACTGCTGAGTATTTTTGAAAAGAGGTCCAAAATACGACACTGATCATGGGTTTTAATAACAGTCATGTGTAATATATCAGCGTATGTAATTTTCTATTGATTTATTGAATTTTTTGACAATTTTTGGCGAATGAAACTAATCTGATTGTTGTCTGAGTCAGTACACCAGAAATTGTTTGCCTCTATAACAACCGGTGTTCTAAAAGTTTGTTTCTGTAAAGGATTTTATATTTAATCAAATAATGATTTGATATCCAAATATGAGACACTGAAGAAAAGCTTAAAAACAAAAATTATTACAAAAGTTACAACAATTAATTCAAAAACATACAATTTTAAATAAACATCTTTTAAAAATGTATGCAGTTTACTTACAACTGCACATCTTTTAAATATGTACAAAACTGTACTTCTCTTATTGTATGCATACGTCTCTAAAAAAAGTTTTTTAATCTGTTTATCTAAATCGATAAATAAAATTAAGAATAATTTAGAATAGCTTGAAGAATTGAGAATATTTTCATATACATAGTTTCAGTATATAAGTTATATATTTCCTAAAATGGCTGTTTATATCTAGAGGAATTCTGAAGTCATAAATATTTTGATTTTATACATTATATGAAGGTTGTTCCTAATAAGGCATTAATTATTAATAAATCATTATAAGGAAATAATTTCGCAATGTATCAAAAAATAAGTACAAGTAATTATACTACAACACTTATTCATATATCATAATATATTAATATTTATAATGCAATTCGAAAAAAGGAGATGAATATTAATGCTATGATTAAAAACACTGATACAGTTTAGAATAATGAAACATTTTTCTGTATCAACAGGTAAGTTTGTTTATAGCTGTGTGTAAAATATCCATTTTTTGTTGTGCCAACTCCCTTTAACATAGTTAAAACCTACTTCTTTGTTTCAAAACCGTAAGAAGCAAAATTAACGCATGAAGCTCAATTAAAGCAATGTGATGAAAACATTGGGGTCATATAAAAAGTTTGAGATGTAGGGACCAGAATGAACTAACTTCTATTTTTTATAAACTGAGCTAAACTCAAATTGAAATGGAAAGCATCTTTCTTTTAATGATGGATTAAAACAATTTTAGTTGATCAATAGTCAGCAGATCTTGCCAAATAGTTCCCTTTCAAGGTATACATAATGTGACATTTAGCTCAGTATTGCATGGGGTTGCTAGGATTATTATGAAACGTTAATGCAAGGTAGGTGCCCAATGATAAATTTTAGTTTATTATATATAGATCAATTATTTAATCAATACTGGGTACTGAAATATATAACACCATGATAAGCAATTCTAGCTATACTCATATAAATCACCTACCTTTGCAGACCTGAAAAACCTAGCTACTAAATTAAATCATTTGCATACAGTAGTAGTACATTGCTAATTGTGAAATCAAATTAGAGAAATTAAAACAGAATCAAAATTAGATTTTAAAATATTGTTTATTTAATAATTGTTAAGATTAAGTTTTACTGCCATGATTTTACAAATGATATATTTTGATTAAGATGCACACAAATGATATGAAGAACAATACACATAAAATTCCACATAAAAACAGCTGCAGCTTTAAAAAACAATACACTATAGCGCTATTATGAAAAAAACTAAAATTCTTTCATTGAAACTTTTTGCTCTGTGAATTTTAGAGCCATAATTGAAAAATGTGAAAACGTACTTCGTTTTCTAACATGTAAGCAAACTAAAAAATCACGTGCGATCTCCTGTAATTACTTGAAAGAATAGTCAAAATGTTGCCGTGGAAAATTGCGGATCTGAAAGGCACAGAAAGTTCACCAGTTTGTAGACTGTAATGCTTTTCGCTCCTTCACTTATTTACGACATTTTCAGCAATATTCAATCTCGTTCAATATAACTGAACATTCATTGCAGACTTTCACGCCTCTAGTTTTTCATCATAACACATAGATGGGCGAACGTTTCGCGTTGCTCAAGAGAACACTGTATTCTCCAAAGATGGCATAGCTGAAACCCCAATCTACAAAACTCTTGCAGAAAAACATTGGAAAAAGAAGCTGGTGATTCCGATCATTTAAACTTCTTCAAGACAAAAGAAAAATCTGCCAGGGATAGCAACCAGAAGGCCTAACGGCCTCCAGGAGCCCAATGTCCCTGGGGCCCGCAGCTCCCAAAACCCAACCACTCGTTCAGAAAGCACAAAGGAATTCTAACAATTACATAACGGAAAACGCTTCCAGTGAAAGACGCCGAAACCTAATAACGCCAAAAACCTACGCGAAACAAGATGGCGAGGAAATATACCCGTTGAAAAATTTGATTTAAAAATTAATAAACTTGAAAAATTAATGGAAACAACATCAAAAGTTAAGACAATTAAAAATTAAGTCGAATACAAAGTAAATAATTAAGAAAAATTTAGATATTTAATGAAACGGCTAAAAATTATCGTTTCAATTTCAAAAGTTGTCAAAAATGCCACAAGAGGTGAAATAAACTTTGGTTGCGATGAATTAAATAATTAAAAATACTGATAAAACCGAAAAATTATGCAGATGCAATTTTTGCAATCTAACACTCAGTTTACAGAAAATTATGGAATAACCCTATCTGGTCATTAAAGTGTCACATCTAAGTTTGTTAAGATGTACTGTTGTTAAGTTGTACGTGAAAATTGCATTATCATAAACTATATTAATGACTATTGAATCTTTGCTTGTTATAGGCAACCGTGCTATCAGAATATCAATTGAATCAATTGGCGGAGAATTGATGGGTAACGAAATATAGGATTTTCAAACCATAGGAATATCAACCTGTTTAAAGACGATAAAAATAGGGTAGTTTCCAACTTTTATACGATATATTCCACTTTTAAACATCCACATATTGCTGAATAATTGCAGAAAAATCATTTGTATAAGAAAATTATGAATGACTCTTTATATTTATTATGATTTTCATTCTTTGAACTATAAAAAAAAATGTTTCTCAAGCAATATTTTTAAAAATCAAGAAGTGTTACGGAAATTTTTCAAATGCTAATTGTAATCACTTCTGTATAAAATGCAAATTTTATTAGCATTTTTAATTTTAAAACAGTGAAAATGTCTATTGAACATTAAATCGCTAAAATAAATCATTAAATTTTTATTAGAAAAATGTTGCGTGTTTGATTTGCTTAAAGCATTATCTTTCAAATGATTGAAAAGACCTTTATGTAAGGAAAATTCGTTTGATGAATGCGCCGTTTATCAGCAATTTCTGTTATCAAATTATGAAACGCCAATAATCTGCATTTTTAATGAATCCTGAAGATTTCAGCGCTTCCTTTGTCATTCTAAAATGGAGTAAATTAAAGATTTTTAAAAGTGAGCAAAATATCTTTTACGAAATTGTTTATTAATATTTTCATATAATATTTTACTTAACTGCTCTTTTTAAGAAGACATTCATACTGCATTTTTTGCAGAATTTTTTGTATTAAGATACGTATTAAGTGAGTACAACTTAAGTAATTTAACTCTTAAAGGGCTTAATAAATGTTTCAAATGCAGATATAATTCTATGTATATTCATTCATAGTTTTTTGCCAAATAATTTCCAGCATCATTTTGTGATTTTTTAAATTTGATTTTGAAACATACTTACTTTACGTTCTCTTTGATTATCGATTTGAAATCAGTTCATTAAAGATAGACAAAAAGTTTACAGAATTTTCGAAAGGAAAAAAAGCTTCAGTTTACTGCCAAAAATTTGTAGAAGATGCAGAAACAAAGAAAGCTGCATGTTATGCTTAATTATGTTCTTAAAATTAAAAAAAATCTTTTTTTAAATAAATATACAGTACCTAATTTGGAGTAAATATTTAAATCGTCAGTTAAAATGTAATTCTTTATCCTGGATAATTATCTCTGCTATAAAATAAAATTTTTCCCAATTAATAGCCTAAAGTACTTCTTGATTAAATCATAAACTATAAAAATTAATCATTATTGTAATAATTTTAATAATTTTAATTTTAAGAATATAATTTGTCGATCAATATAATAAAGTAATACAATAATATAACAGGGATTTTTTATATATTTTAAAGCATCCAAGATAAAAATAATAAATCAGAAAATAATTTGATGCTACTAGATCTACAGTGTTTAAGAATGCCGAGGACATTTTCAAGACATTTTCCTCTGACAAAGTATTATTTGTGCCATATTTATTATTGCATTAGATGAAGTGCATTGATTTTATTAAAGGTTTTTGCAATTGATTTCTTGATTTGATATAAACTCTTAGTTTTAAATGGCAACAACAACGGTTTGGATAGCAATTGTTTTTAGAAAATAACACTTAATAATTTTTGCTTACCCAGTCGCTTTACACTTACTTTCAATTGCCTTATAACTTAAAGAAATTCAGAACGAAATACTTTTAAAGAGAAAGATCGACACCTATTAGATAAGTGTGACTTTTTTCTCTTACTGCAATAAAGACATGTCATAAAAACTTCTGATTTCTTTTTTAAAAAATTGAGAAAAATGTATTATTTCTATATTATCATAGAGTGCAGTAGAATAAGCATAACAATGTAACAATTATTAATACAGCGCCAAGTAAATTATGTCTCTAGGAGAACTTTCAAATACATAAAATAATATTCATATCATTGTCATAATGTACAAATAAATGAGCTTCGCTTTTAAAATTAAAATGCGTTCTAATTATTAAACTCTAATTTAAAGATGGAAAATTACTAAACAGAAATTAAAGTCTCTTAGAAAATTTAATTCCTAATTAAGCAAAATGATATCTTTTGCAAAAAATTCGCCTTTTTTAATTGATAGCGCATTTCAATTATTAAACTTATTTCTTATCATTTATTTTTGTTATCATAATTCATTTTTGCAAATATTTCTTTTAATTATTTCACTCAAGGATTTATTCGATGCTTATAAAGTAACCAATTATTTATCTATCTTCTTAATTTCTGTCGTATAACTTTTCTGTCTGGATTTTGAGGGAAATTTACAACAATACCTATGAAAATGAAAAGAAAATTTTTGTAATAATAAGAGATTTTTTTAATTCATAATAAAATCTTTGTTTATTATTAAATAAATACTTTGTAATTTATACTTTACGTGCTTTTTGGGAATTTATTCCTTGTAAATTCTTATAATTAAAAGGATAAATCGATTCCCACTTTTTCCAAAGCATACTCGGAATTTCAGTATAGATTATATAGGATTTAAGTATAAAAATTAAAAGTCAACTCTCTTATCAAAAAACGTTTTCGTCTGCTGTGAGTGGTATAGTAAATATGCACTTTTATCAATTTTAACGTTTTTCCACGTTTTTCTGAAAAATTACCGAGGTGAAATTTATTTATGTTATTCCAGTTTTATCATCTTGGTTTTAGCTAAAACGCACTGCAAAAATCACCTGCTTCTTTAAAGATATACATATGTTCATCTCGTTCTTCTTGAGAAAAATTCGAATAATTTTTTTTTGTAGTCCTCTAAACATATGACACTACAACAGTTTGCTTTGGAAATTAATTTATAGAGTATATTGAGAAAAACTCTGTATAAAACATTTCTGGAAATTTCAAAAGTTTCAATATCCTCAGGCGAAAATTTAAACATATTATTTTGCTTGCAGTTTCATGCGACATCACTAGCGCGAGTGGTCTCCTCGAACAGGTAAAAGTGCGTTGATGTAATAGCTTTAAGTTCTTAAAAATTAACTTTTAAAGTGAATAATTCTAACTCTGTAGCATTAAAAGAAATCTCAGATTACTTAAGAATATTTTAACCCTGGAATTTTAGGAAAATATTCATATAAACATGAATTACCTGTTTTTCAATTGAACATGAAAACAGAAAAACAGGTTTGGTGGCTTAGAATGTTAAATAATTAATTCAAGAATATGTTTCATATGTTATCAGCATCTTGTTAAGTAATTTTTTGGTTTCATTTTATTTCTCTGTTAATAAATACAGCATGCAATATTTAGAATACATCCTTTCATATTATGGTTTGAATAACAATATATTTCTTCACTTTTTTATGTCTTATTCCTCTTGCATCTTCTTTCATTTATTTTTATTAGTAAACAAATTTCACAGACAAAAGTATAGCATGAATTCTTAAGCATTTTTTCTCTTAACTTACAATAAAATTTTTTTTCATACTATATGCATTTTACATAATTACAGAACAGGCGTACGGATATTAATAAAATCATAATATTAAGTGAGAAATGATGTTTGTCATAAGCGTAACATGATGGTCCAAAATGTATTTTAACCCTTTTGTAGTTAGGTTTGTGGTGCTTTCAATAAGCGCTTAATTTTTGACATTCACAAACACCACATACACAATAAATGATCAACACAGAACATATATTAGTAGAATATAAACATATTTAGTAATTTGCCGCTAACAAAGAGCGATCTGTGCCTAATCGCACATGTGAAAAAAAACGTTGCGCCGAAGTACGATACAGCAAACTCAATGCACTCTCGTACTGCATATGCTTAAAAGGTACACGTAGCTCCATCTATAGGTAGCATTCATTAATATATTTAGTATGTGAATAATAATATATAAGAAGCAAAGATTAAAAATAATAGACACACATGAACACCTTTAAAGTTACCATTTTTTTTCTAGTAATGATATAAAAAAAACTATGGGACTGAGATTAATTTAAGAAGAGAGGTTATTTTTGTTTATTCGATGGCATTACCTTTTTGTTAATTAATTTAATTAATAATGAATTATAAATTCAAGACACTTCGTTAAGGTTTGAGATAAGAAACAGGAAAATCTAGGTTTTAGTTTCATTGACACATTTGCCGAGAATTTACGCCAACTTTAAAGATTGCATTTAAAACTAGATGAAGTTGGTGAGAAGTATACTTCCCACGGCCTTCCAATTTGAAAGTCTTTCTATATGATGATTCCAAAATATTCAAATCAAAATGGAGGAAAATACGAGAAATTGCATTCAGCAAAATGAGAAAATCAATATTCCTTTTCCCAGATAAGAATTGAAATCCAGAACTGACCCAATAATTCTATTGATTAGAGCCCGCATCAACAAATAGCTTCAAAGTTACCTTTATGGGCTGAGTGCTGATTTAAGAATGGTAACTTTATAATTCCCTTGGGTGATTACGATATTTAATCTGCGCAAATTAAAGTGGAAATGTCAAGGCATTCCGATTCTGGATACTGAAATCTTTGAAGAGGATTATTCATATTTCATTCCGAGAGAAGGTTTCGGAATAGGATAAGAAATTTTAATTATAATTTGCTAGGATAATACGAAATTTCATTTATTTTGCGCAGTTTTATGTGAATTAAATAGTTAACGAATATAAATATATAATTATACTCTATTCTGTGAAAATCTAAAACTGCTTAAAGCAAATACATCGGTTTATTTATTTAAGCAATGCCCAGTGAGTGTTTATATGAGATCACTTAAGTGAAATATATTTGAATTATTCAAATTTATCGAAGAACATTAATCTAGTTTTATTAACCAAATTGAATAGAAATGAATATTATTGAATAAATTGTTTTATGTTATTAATATATATTAATGAACAACAACTAAACTTAGGTAACTAAATCTTTAAACGTGTTTGAACTAATTTATTTTTACATTTATATAAAATGTGCCCAAATGAAAAGGAGACATTAGCTGTATCGGCGTTGTATCAAATCCCAGTCAGTTAATGTGCTAGTCGATAGATGGCGTGGTGGTATTCCTGCTTAGTTAACGGCTTTGAATATCCTCATTTCTGGAGAGTAGTTTCCGCAGTTCGTTTCATGATGGATTCCTCCAGATCAGCACAAAGAGCAGTTATCCAATATCTTCGCGCAGAAGGGGTGCATGCTTCACAAATTTATTGGAGGATGAAAGAGGTGCACGGAGAGCAGTGTCTCGCACGGTGCACCATATTCCGGTGGTGTCAGCGTTATGAGGCGACACGCGTAAACATCAAGGACTAGCCACGTCCTGGGCAGGCTCATGTTGTGACCAACAGCGCCACGATTTCGTCTGTAGATGAGCTAATACAGCAGAATCGTCGGATCACCACATGTGAAATTGCTGTTGAACTGTCGATAAGCAAAAGAACTGTGCATCACACAATGCACAAAAAGCTGGGTTATGGCGAAGTTTCTGCACAGTGGATGCCCAAGTATCTGTCAGAGAATCAAAAGACGACGGGAATGGGTATTTTCCTGACCCAGCAGTTTCTACATTGAATCCGTCCACTCCCTTCCTACGCGCTGTGATCAGTGTATCGATTATTTATAGTTGTACTGTTTCAAATGAACTGTAATTAGAATATTGTTATTAAAATTTCTTTACATATAACTGTAGTCTCCTTTTCCTTTGGGCATATCTTATACTTGATTAGCAATTCAAATCAGAAAAATTTCAAAGCATGTGTGGCATCATCGCCAGCTGTGCTATTAGCTGTATTTACATGCGTGTCTACCCCGCCCATTTTGGTAATGCCATCTCTAGACCAATGGCGAAGAAGCTGCTGCAGTATTTAAAGGCAATTTTCCAACTGATCTTTCTCTCACTTTTTTTGTTATTATCTCACCGCGCGCGTGGTCATATGATGTAGTTATATAATTTATATTTTTACTTAACTGTGGTTCTATTAAACAGGTTATTGTTCTAAATTTGCATTTTTATTCCTGTGTTTATCGCGCTGTGTTCCTATGAAGTCAACCCTTCTGATGGAACTAAGTCAAGTGACTAATATTATGTGAAGTGTGATGTTGATTGTAGCTGGGACATCATGCCACGGCCATCGTTCTACATTTAATCACTCATACCAGGCATTCCTGGCACCAACACTCACCTTTCTCCTTCACACATTTATATGATACTAGCTGTTGCCCGCAACTTCGTGCGCGAAGAATTTGAATAATTATTTTTTTTTAATTCACGAATGTAAATGTTTCGTTACATGTTGAAAGGGTGAATTAAAATTTTTGACGGTTGATAATACATAATTGGACGACTAACAGGAGTGTATGTTGTTATAGTTAGGTAATTTGTTTTTCTATGCTAACACACTTTTGTATCTACGTTTTTTGTTTTACGTTTTTCGCACAGATGTAGAGGTTTTGTGGTCTGGACACACTTGAACACGCCACATATAGTTGCCCATGGGAAAAATATGGTTTTTACAAATGTTCCTTCGGTATTATCGGAATGCGTGAAATTAAAACACTCTCTGGTTTTTAAACACTCTCACGACGTTTGGACCTAGGTGTGCAATTTGTAACAGTGCGCAGTCTTAGTACATCGAGGTTACGTATCAACAGTACTGGCACACCGACTTTTAATCTCAGCTTGTTGAAAGGGTACCCCTGACAATTCTAAGGAGTCGAAGAACTTGTTATCTGTTATATGAAGAAGTTGATGTTAATTATTATTGCCCATTTTTGTATCTAGGTAGATATTCTGTAATACCTTCCTCCATTTGTGACATTTTTTTTTTTTATTTATCTGACCTAAACTTTCATTAATCAGTGCCAAAATTTCCAATTCAACAACCATTCTCTATTCCTCATATATTCTCCGTTACTGTATATTACATCATTGTACTCAATGGTATTATCAGGCCCTTATAATCTGTGGAATATACCCTCCATCATACTATATGTCATCCATTTCTACCATTCAAAAGAATACATAAAATAAATTACTATATCGATGCATATTTTCCTTTAGTTATAATTAACATTAGTTTCTAAATATTAATCCAAAAACTCTTGCAGCTATATCATATCTATCAATAGATTTCTGTCCCGACGTCAATTTATGGATAGCTTCTTGAATAAGATCTGATATGGAAAAGATACAAATATAAATAACTAAAATTAAATAGACTGCAAACTCGAAAAATGAAAATCAAGCTTCGAGTTGAGTAATTTCAGTTATTATTCCATAAATAAATTATTTGTTTATTTTCTCAGAAAGATCACATAATCGAGGTTTGCTTTATAATCACGTGATGTTTGACATTAAAAATAAGTTATTCCACATGTAGTTTGGCTGTGAAAGCGTAACAAACAGGCACACTTTCTCATTTAATATATTATTAAGGATTAAGGATTTATTATTTCTTAGGAAACGCAGGTAAAAATGACAGGTAATATGAACTGCGGTGATTTTTTAATCTAATTAAATAAGCTTTAGAATTCTTTAAGAACCAATGAAAACATTTCCAGAAATTTCCAAGAAAATAAATAAACAGAAAAAATATTGGTAAAGTAAGTACACCGTTGCCTAGAACTCATCAGTATCAATTGTAGTATCATTAAATTTGATTTATTTTAAAATCGTCTGCGGACTTTTTATTAAATTTTGAAAAATTAATAAAAATTGAAGGATAAAGGTCACAGATACAAAATGGATATAATTAAAAATGTAAAATTTGAACTTTAAAATGCTATAAAAATAATTTTCGGGGGATAATTTGTTTCGAACTTACAGCGGAAAAACGGTTTCAGTTACTTTTTAATCAATTAACTGTTTAGTTAACTTTTGCGGTTGAAACAGTTGACAGTAATCTTACCCATGTCTTAATTAATAAGTGTGCAAAGTGTGTTTGAAATCAGTGCCGTGGTTTAGGAGGAAATGTGGAACATAGATACAAGCATACATACATACCTACAATGACTTTTATTTATATTAAGATAACATTTGCTACTCTATTCAAGGTAAAGTTTTCTATTAAGACATATTTGAGGAAACGTTGTTATTCAGTTAATAACGAAAAAAATGATTTTATATTTGTATATAACAGCTATTAAAAAATTATTGCTGCTGAAAAACTCTCTATTCTAGTTCATTGCATACTGTAAAAACGTTCGCGTCCTTTGTAACCTGCTCCACTATAATGTAATTTGCTATTAACTAAAGTAGGTGTACATATGAGTTGGTTATAGAGACGAAAAAAGAGACTAGCACGATAAATATTCCCCTTCTAAACAAATAAATTTAAAAGCATGAGAACGAGAAAAAAATTCATAATGTACCTATAAAATGTTACCTATCTATTAAAGAAAGGCTGTATTATAATTTCCTTTATTAATCTTTCTTCCTTTCGAGTTTGGTTTGTACTTTTGTCAGGCTATGTCTGGAAAAGTTAACAAAGATGGAATAATATATAATTTAATAAACAATAAATACTTCGTAAAGCATAAGGAAATAATACTTACCTTGCACACGAAGAAAGTTTAACTATAAGAAAATTGATGAAAACATTATGTCCTGGTAATCTATATGTTTTAATTAGTATCTACATTTTATTTAGCCTTGATTTGATTGGTACTCTATTCATTTGTAACAGCAAAAGATATTTAATAAATGTTGCAAAAGTTCATCTATTAATTTTAATATTATATCGTCATAATTCCATCGAAGTTGTAAAAGGAAATGCGAAATAGAAACGTTTTAGACAATAAATAATTTCTATTGTTCAGGTTCACTATGAGTAACAACAGAGATGGTATGAAGAACGGTATAAGAATTCCTATTTCTTCTTATGTAATTTCTTCCTGATAATTAATATACTGCTTATTTTTATAAGTATTATCAAAGTTAATCATAGGGGGCGCAGTTATGCAATTAGAAATCAACTTAAATTCTCACACTTTCAGGTACAAATATTTTCGTAAAATGAGATAGAAAAAAATTAAAAAGTTCACGTATTGTTTTTAATTCAATTATTTTTAAAGGGTGTATTTTAAACAACTTGTGAAGCTATTTAATCTTTGAATTGAAAAAACACTCTTTTAAGCAGAGTTCCCAATATTGAGCTTGGAATCTACAAAATGATGATTTCTTCCTAATTCATATCTACGTCCGAATGATAGATAGATTTTAATTTTTATACTTAAATCTTTGATTAACCCATTCTTTGGCAATTTATGCATTTTAGAACAAAAAGGCATTTAAATAAACAGAAAATTATATCGTCTAAAGTAACCAATTTTTTATTATTTCTTTCGAGTTCATCCTATTCCGCTCCACAAAAAAGGACACCACTCCAACGAAACTGTACCGAACATTACATGATTGCCATTATTTAAGTATCACCTTTACACCTGGGAAACGTCGAAGGACATTCCTCAGCACACAAGAAATAATGGCTTAAGAAAGCTTGACATCTTACCGCAAAGAACCATTAAACGGACATTCTGAAATATAAAGAATTTTTCATTGCCCACCGCTCCACAAAAGGGATCTCCCACTACGAACTCCATTATCGATATCATCCCACGAAATGCACCATCATCTCGCGATTTTATCTTCTGCACTTATCAAGACATCATGCTCCAACCTTGGGACCGGCATTAGTCTACCGATTCCCCACACTCCTTCACTCGCCGTCATCTTTTAAAGTGCACGGAATAGAAGGCCATTTTCGGAAAAGTAAAATATCAAGCCTCTTATCTTCAGGCCATTTTGAACCGAAAGCTTTCAGGAACTCTCTCCTCAATGCCTCTCCCTTACTGCCTATCACTCAGCCACCCCCTTTGCCTTTTAAACAGGCGTAGATGCTTAATTACTGCCACTGCTATTGAGAAATCGTAGCAGCGTTTCTACAAGGCCCTAGAGGGTCGGCGCTTTTCTTCTGATGCTTTAAATAGGTATGGTTTGAGATTGAGATGGTATCTTGGTGCCGAAATGCTTTGTCTAATGTGTTCGCCTACACAACACTTTGAAGATTTAAAATGAAAACAGGGTATTGCACACGTGGGATTGCGCATTTATCATTTCATGATCTTTTACATCAGCCCTAACAGATTTTTTACAGTTTCGAATACAGCTTTGTTGAAATTATTAATAAAAGAGAAACGACTATTTAAAAAAATTCATGGAAAAGAGAAAATATATATAAAAAAATTCATATGCCCAGATTTCATGTAAAAATTAATTTTCTGTTCGAATTTACACGATGTGATGCGATATATTCAATATCGATGCTCTAAATCCACCTCCAAGCTTTTACAATAATGTTTTTGAAAAATTTAACTTTATAAATGCGTTGTTTTTTTAGTATTTACTTTCGAAAACCCTGAAATTTTAATTTTAAAGAATCGAGAATATATTCATTTTTTCATAAAAAAAAATTACCAATAACCAAAGACGTCTATTCTTTTTCTTCAGTAATTCATAAGCCTTAATGAGTTTTGGATAAATCTCAGCTACAGAACATGACGTTTGCGGATTTGAGACATGATTGAATCAAAGATCAGCCATGTTAAGCTTGATGTAAGTTGGCCAGGCCATCACTCGCTGCTAGAATGTTGAAATTGAGAGAGGGTGAAGCTGAGAAATATGCGATTATTATGCTTATCTTTAGGGTTTTGCAGAACATCTATTGATTTGTGTAATAAAATACCGTATAGTTTGCCCTCTCTAGTTTTGTATTATTTTATAGAACCCAAGGAATGTGTCAGCAGGTCTCTTTCGATTAAATCTCTTAGTTCTTTCAAGCACAAAACATTTACAAAAACAGTTCTCTGAAGCACGAGGTACTATGTACTTCCATTTTAAAGTTGGTATGACCATATAAATAAAATGATATGAATAAAATGCTGATACAGAAATATGTCTTCACGGATGAAAGCTTTAAATCATGAAATACATTGTGATTCGCCGATGAATAAAGTGAGTTTAGTTAGATGAGGTATAATTCTCATCAAATGGTTTATAACGTATGCTAGGTTTGTGGCATGCACGTTGCCGGGCGGAAATATCCATTTCCGATAGAGAGAAAAGTTTTCTAGATATATAGTTTTATCGACATCATGTAAGATATTTCACTTTCAGGCGTGCGTTATACCCGAATAAAAAATATATGCAGAAAACACAAAGGAATTCTCCAAAGCGACACATTCCTTCCAATTATTTAAAGCACTAGTAGAACAGGGCCTCGGCTCAAAATAATGAGACTAAGTATTTGTATATGTGATGTTTCTTGCCTAGATAATTTCTTTAGCGCGATAGGAAATGATTGTGTTGTCCATTAGACCACATTCTTTCTTAGAAATAGTTTTCTTGACAGCGATTGTATTCAGGGGTGCAGTGGAGTCGGAACGCACCGGAACGTCGTTCCGGCACTTGTTTTTTTACGAGAAATAAATAACAAAAAAATGTGAAAATATGGGTTACTTCAATAGCTTTCAGTTTGCGCACGCATGCGAAAAATTTTATTCAATAACCGTTTATGAAGTACAAAAGAAAAAATTTAGATGGTGAATAACTTTAAATATAAATTTAGAATGAAAAGGTAGCTAAAGATTTTAAAAATATATAACATTTATTTAACGAGAATGCGGACAGCGATAAGCGAATAATGATGTTTACAACTCTGATGTCATAATCTTGTTGTTCTGTGTTACCACTTACTCTTTTATTACCAAAATTAATTTGAAAAAGAAATTGGAGCCTTACACGTTGAAACATCTGCCAGATGTCTGTTATGCAGTTAGACACACTGTTTCGTACAGTTCGACAAGATATTCGCTAAATTATTTATGTTTCCATCTTCATCTTAAACCTTTTGAACGTTTACTTATCTAGAGCATTTGGATTTTCAGTATTTGCGCATTTTCTTTTTTAAGGTATTTACGTAAAATCGATTAAATTCTACTTCGTATACCTTAACTTATATACGCTGCTTTTTAAATGTTAAAATTTTGAGGTAATATTTTTGAAACAAGATATTACGCAATATATACATTTTTTAATTTTGTTTTGAACTTGCACACCCTTAAGGTGTTTATATTTAAACATGTAGGAATATAACATATTAGAAATGAGACATTGCATATTTTGGGATAAGTTGTTTTGGTAGAGGTTGTAAATAAATAATGCAAATATTTTTATATTCGTCTGGAAAGAAAAAAAAACGTTTTCAGAATAAACGTACATGAACCACTCAGTAAGAATTATCCACTATCAGTTACATATTTTTGTTTTGTTTGCTCTTTATTTTATTTTCAGCGATATACATTTTAATATTAAAAATTAATTTAAGTATTGATCATACTTAATGTGAAACCATATTTAAAATCGCAACAATGTTACGTTTAATAAGCGAGTCATTTCAAATTCAAGGAAATAAGCAGTAGGGAAATTATCTAATCCAGAAACTTCCTCTCATACTCAGTTTACAGAATAAAACCAGGTATTTTAGATACTTTTTAATGTTGGTTTGAAATTTAAATTTATCCAGTAATAAATACGTCGTTCCTTACCTTGCATAATAAATGAATACGAAGGAAAAACATAGATTTTATCATTCATTATTTATGCTATTTAATTCAGCATTTTATTAATATTTAAGATAAATACTTCTAATTATTGACCAAAACATTTTGAAATGTCTCATTAAGCTTTTAAATGAAAAATTTGCATTTAAGGCTAAACTTCATCGTCAAGATAAACCATTAATGGCTTTCGAATATTTTTAGGAAGCTTATCCTATCAAGATATTTTATTCAAAGTATAATTAATTCGATAGAGTTGAAGTTAATTCTTCTTTAAAAATAATGCTTCGTCTTTATTTTATTTTAATATGCCGAAACAAAGCTGTTATTCTCAAAAATTAAAGCTTGAAACAAAGCAGTTTTATTTTTTGGTAGAAAGAATTACTAATGCTACCTTGGGATCCACAACTAAATTGAAAAGTATTACGAAAGAGTCTATTTCTTCTTTAATTCAGTTTTAAAGCATTTCTATCTTTACCTCGAAAATAATTACAATCTAAACAATGGTTGGAAACTTGCATGACTTACTTTTCTAAAACATATTTGTTTCTGGAAGTCTCGCAAAATTTCAATTCATTGTATACGTTCCTCTTTTTTCTTCTTCTTAGCATTACTTTTTTTGTCTTCATCTTTTGTATTCACCTTTAAATCTTCAAATAAATTTCGAAGAAAATTCTTTATCAAAAGGAAGCTTAGAGAGACAAATGCAATTTATAACGCTCTCTTTTCTACCGTATTCGAATGTCTTGATTTGATGTCCGATAAAAACAATTCGTCTCACTAATTAGGCATTCTTTTTAATTGCTCTTTCTCTGTCATCACGGGACGCTGGAAAATCCAGGCTTAATTGCATTTTCTTTGCATCCGGGATGCCGTCTTAATTGGATGTTTTTGTCAGAAAACATTAGAATGGAATTTGCATTTCTGTTTGCAGTTGTGGAAAGCATTCTTTCCTCAATGAAGCCTTTTGTTTCTGACTTGCTTTAAGCTTTTATATACATAATTAGGAGTATTACTGCTCGGAGAAACAATTTCCAATAAATTGTGCCTATTCATTAGTAGTTAGAATGCGACTGATATGCTGGCAATTGCAATATTTAATACATTTTTTGCGTATAACAAATAAGCATATGCTGATGTAGAACACGGGAAATGCTTGTCTGATAAACATAAAAATTATCAATATTGTCTACCTAACGAAAATGTTGGTTTGGTTTAGTTAAATTGCCTTTTTGTTTTCATGCTTTAACAGTATACGCCGCCTATTTTGGGATATAGATTTAATTCCAAATTATGGTAAGATGAAAAAGACTACAAGTGAACCCTCAGCTTCTTCTGCAAACTTCCACACTACACCATTTGCAAGACGTTTAAAGTCGACGGATATAACGTGGAAAAGACTCTCATACATGGCGAAAGATTTGGTATCAGTGCGTGTCTTCCTAATGAAAATCTGAAAACACTTATCAAATGAAGCTCTACACAATTTGTTAACGCTTTTCGTCAATTTTGAAAAACGTCAATAACCTAATAAAAATAACAAAACTAGTTAACAAATAGAAAATCAAAATCTGAGAATATTTATTGATAAAATATCGATGAGAATTTTCATGAATATCTGCATCGCGTTGGATATAATCTAAGTAATGCTTTCTTTAACCGTTTCTCTATTATGAAATATAATGTTATTATGGTGTTTGTCAGATAATTCACCGATTTGTATAGAGTTGCGTTTTTGAAAATGGGGAATAATACAGATGGCGTCTATTAGGAAAAGCATTCTTTTTGATTTGCGGCTTCTTTTTCATATTGCCTTAATTCTTTTGTCCAGTTAGGAATATTACTTTTCGGAAAAGCACATTTCTAATAAACTGTACCTCTTCGTCAATGGTTGCATGTGATTAGGATTTTGAGAACAGCATTATCGAAAAACTTTTCAGAACCAAAATATTCTCAATGCATGAGGAAAATAGCTTTCTGTTGGATATGCCAGGTAACAGATAAACTGGGAGGAAGACAAAAAAAATGATAAATTTTTAGAAAAAGTAAAATATAATTCAAATTCAGCAATAATAGAAAGCAAAAGTTTTAGATACATAATTAATAAAGATTGGCAAGCTTTTATCAAGCAACTGTACCTCACATTTTTTTCAAAATGTATGCTCCATATTTTTCGGTAACATGCTCTGTTTCAGACATGCAACAATTTTTAGAGATACATTTCAATGGACGAATTAACTATCCCGCAGGACCTTCTCTTTTCGTAATAAATTTTATCTCCAGCCCAGAAAACAGTCAAAGTCGCCATAACCATGATTAATATATTACACATTTTTCAGCTGTGAATTAAAAAATTTTCTGAAGTTCTCAAGTGAAGTATGTTCGCTTTTGATTATTAAATAATTTCACACATTAAAAAAAACCCACACAGATCTGAAAAACTATATTTTAATTGCCGATATATACAGATGCTCAATGAATATGCTGAAAATTTAGTCGCAAACAAAACGGAAAAATTAAAGAGTAATTAATAAAACAAATCATAGAAAATCACATAATTTTAATTTTCTTCAAAATTGTGCAAATGCTCAATATCCCTCACAAAATCATATATTCAGGATGAGAATATTTGAATGAGAATGAGAAATAATGATCTGTATTACACCATCCTATTTGTAGGTTCCAAGGAAAGTTAAATAATTCTGTAAGAAATGTCTGTAGTGCTCAAAACACCAGTGACGCCAGTGCAGGGTCCATGGACCAAGGTCCCCCTGTCGGGGGCGTTTAAATGTCTCAGGTATCCTTTACGGTCTTAAATAAGTTGAAATAATAAAAAAATGCCTCAAATAGACGATGTCATCTAATTAGGAGTTTATATAAATTCGTAGGTCAAATGGTGAAACCAAACTTTATATGCGATCAAAGTTATTGAAATAAGGATTGTGCCAAAATAATGCTCTGAAGTTTACTAGCAAACATAAATAATAAAATAATTATCATTAAAATTTTATAGAATAATATAACATTTTTCATTCGTTATATTATACACTGGTTGGCAAATGCTAGGACCATTTTTAAGATTAAGAACAATTTCGACTTAATAATAATACATTGGTTCACAATCAGTTGCTGAGAATCGAGGGACATACTATCGACGGAACTCACATTTTACATTGAAGATTCGTTTACGAGGGCAATTACGAGGTCCACCAGAAAGGGATAAAGGCGAAAATGGAGTTTGTCCCATCCTGTTTCACAGAAAGCTGATAACGAGATGTAACTTTCATCAATGGTTATGTATGATCTGAAAATATGTACATGCATTTTCGTAAACACAGCAAAAATATTCGGGAAGATATAAAGGTTTACTTAAAACATCCCTAATTTTTTGCTTATAACATGCATATATTTCAGCCAAATTGTACGAAACTTACAGAATATTTAACAATGTGTAAAAAAAAGTTTGGTATTAAAATTTGAATTAAATAAATTGAATATTACAGGATCATGTGAGTATTTTTAGTAAATAATTTTTACTGTGCATGTACAAAACATAGCGCAATTTTATTTTCATGACTTAAGAGCCAGATATATAGGGTAACTTATATAAAAATTCCAGTTCAATACCATTAGTATTGAGAAAGATATTGGTATTGCACCTTGGTCGTTACAACATCGAACTGTAATTTAAATTATATATTTAACTTTTAAGTATACATGAGTATTCAGGATATTCAATTTTCATGAAATTCAATATTACAGTTCGAATATTCAAGTAAAAAAAAATTAAGTTTGTGCAAGAATCCTCATCATTTAGCTTTTAGAGTGTACCGAAATTACGAAGTTGGAATGCCGATATCTTTCTGTACACTAAAGGTATTGAACTGGAATTATTATATATGTTGCCCTATATGTATTGCTCTCAAGTCATGTAAATAAAATTACGCTATCCGCACTTGCACAGTAAAAAAAATATTTACTAGAAATACTTATATTTCCTGTAATATTCAAATTATTTAATTCAAATTTTAATACAAATCTTGTTTTGCAAATTGGAAAATATTCTGTAGGTTTCGTACAATTTGGTTGAAACCTCTCTCTCTCATGTTATAAGCAAAAACATACGGAAAAAATAGGGTTTTTTTTTAATAAAACCTTTTTATCTTCCCAAATATTTGCGCTGTGTTTACTAAAATGCATGTAAATATTATGCACATCAAACATAACCATTGCTGCAAGTTACATCTCATTATCAGCTTTCTGAGAAACATTATGTGTCAAACTCCATTTTCGCCTTCATCCCTTTCTCGCGCCCCCTAATTCCCCTAGTGGCCGAATCTTCACTGTAAAATATAAGTTACAATGCTAGTATGTCCCACGATTCCCAGCAACTCATTGCGAACCACTGCATTCTTATTTAGTTCACATTTTTCAAAATTTTAAAAAAGGGCCTTAGCATTTGTCAACCAGCGCACATCAAGGGGCAAGCATATATATTTACGTTTAAATATTATATCGAAAACTTAAATAAAGGTCGATTTTTTGATTAGAAGTGTTCCAACTAAAAGTGCTAATATTCTTATAACATAAAATGCACTTAACGACATTGTCAACAAGACAAATCAGTTAAAAAAGGAATGAATATTTAAATTTTCAGTTTACGAGTCATATTGTTTTGAGTAAAACAAATTTAATTATTATAAATCTCAATGTATTAATCCAATCTTCATATTTTTAAAAATATTTCTTTAAGTAATTTAAGTCGGAGAAATTAATTTTGTGTTTTACAGAATAAAATAACTTATCCTCTAGAGCCTAAACTATTTTCCCCACTAGTACATATTCTCTTTTTCTTGTAGAGAAAGTTATTTTTTCTGATATTTGCTCCTGCTCTACTCTGCAAAATCCAATCTCGAAACGACTAAGCCGGAAATTTCGTCCGCACATAGTTATCTTCAAAAGCAGTTAATCCAAACATTATTGCACTACTGAAAGTTCTATAAAAAATAATATTTTCTTTGATGTGAGAGAAATACATAGCAAAAATATAGAGCTTATTTGCTTTGATATTTGACTGATAAGATGGAAAATTTTAACGGGAATCCTTCGATCCCAGAAAATTTACAGCCTGTAGTACGGGATTTCTAGTAATATTAAACTATTAATCTGATGGAATTTATAAATTTTAAATATTATTTGTAAATGAACATAATAATAAAATTTCATATAACTGACATAAAGACTAAATATTTCTGTTTTCAATTAGGAAATTATTCCCCTGCTTTAAATTTATTGAAATTTTTACTGTATTTCCCAGATGTTCATGTCAATCAGATTATAAATAGGCAAGTGTCAGTAGAATGTGTCAAATAAAAACGAAACTCGTTTCTCTTTCCTTCAGCTGAACTCATATAAATTTTGCCAAGTGTAAAATATTAAAATTCAAAACTATATCAAAGATATTTTAGCTATTAACGCTTTCAAGTTCACTAAATCTTTCTTTCTGAAAATTCTTTAAATTTATTTCAAAAATGAGTATTAGACATGTAGCTGATCATAAATATGCAAAGGAAAAAAATTATCATTTTTTTCAAAAAATTTTTGATTTCACAGTGAAACCAATGAACGGTAACGGACTGTTTGTCCCCAGAATAAATTATCATAGAAATGCAATTTAAATTATGTATTTAATTTATAAGTATACGCGAGTATTCGGGATATTCAACCTTCATAAAATTCAATATTACTTCCGAAGATTCAATTTTTAAAAAAATATTAATTTTGCAAGAAGCCTCATCTTTTTGCTTCTCTTAGAGATCAAAAACAATTTAGCTCTTGAAATGCCAATATCTTTCTGAATACTAACGGCTTTGAGCTGGAATTTTTATATAAGTTGGTCTATATATCTGGCTATTGAGATATGAAAGAAAAATTACGCTACGTTTCGCCCATGCACAGTAAAAAAAAGGCTCAGTGTGTGGTTTCACTACGAAACTAATGAACGCGAAAGGATTAATCATATTAATATCAATATATATAGATATATCAGTTTTTTCCTTTGAAAAGAATATTTTTATTTTATTTATGCAAAATCTGATTGTATATCATGAAAAAAGTTTGCGAAAATATGAAATTTGTACTGTTTTTAAGATTTTTTCATTTTTTATTGAAATATTTCATAAATGCTAAGATGTGAATAATTGGGAAATTTTCATTCAACTATTTGCGTACAAATACTTCAATCAAAAATTTGAATATTCTTATGTTATCGAGGAAATGCAATTTGAATAATGTATTTAGTTTATAAGTATACTTGGACATTTAGTATATTATACTAAACTGAAATTGAATGTTACTGTTAGAAGAGTCAAGTTTCGAAAGTATCAGTTAGTGCAAGAACCCTCGTCACTTAGCTTCTCTCAAAGAGAAATTTAAATTCACTTCACTGAAATGCCGGCATCTTTCTGAATTTTAACGGAATTCAACTGGAATTTTTATGCAAGTTGCTCGATATATCTGGCTTTGAAGTGATGCAAGAAAAATTCGCTATGTTTCCCACATGTGCAGTAAAATTTATTTAGTACAAATAATAACATTTCCTCTAATATTCCAAGTATTTACTTCAAATGTAATACAATATTTCTGTAACATATTGTCGAGAGTTCTGTAAGTTCGTGTAATTTGAATGAAAAATCTATATGTTACAAGCAAGAAAAACGCGGAAAATTTGGGATTTTTTAAAGAAACTTCAATATCTTCCAGAATATTTCTGCTATGTTTACGAAAATGCATGTAAACATTATGCACATGAAATATAATTATTTATGAAAGCCTCATCTCATTATCAGTTCTCTGTGAAACGGGATGAGTTGAAATCCCTTTCTGTCTTCATAACTTTCTGGTCGTACTCCTCATTGCCCTCGTGGCCGAATCTTCACTGTAAAATGCGTACGATACTCGATTGCATGTTACACGATTCTCCATAACTGCTTTCGAAACATAGTTTTCGTATGAATTGCATATTTCTCGCATTCTTCGAAATGTTGCTTAATTTTTGCACGCCACTGTATACTAAACTATCTTGCAGCACACCTAAAATTTTTATGCTGAAATGTCACTGGAAAAAATACATTAACTTTGCGTCGTCAGGCAAAAATAATTTTTATCATGGCCTTGGGTTAAACATATTTTTTATTTAATGAATTTTAAATCTGTAATCAAAAAATGTTAAATAAAATTCCTTGAAAATAAAAAGAAGAATAAATTTCAGATTTCAAGTGCATTAAATAAAAAATATGCTTGCATATAAAGGAAGAATTCATCTAAGTAAAATTTTAAAAAGTAAATGCTTCAACCGCAAGAAGACAAAATCTCCAGAAATTTTATTGAAAAAATTATATTAATTTTAAGATAGATGCTTAATCGATGCGAAATTTCAGAATATCTTACGAAATGAGATGTTTCCGTTTGAGTCCATTTCCTTCAACGCAGATACATTTGAAACATTATTTAAAGATAAATAAGATGTTATTATTAAATATTATCTAAACTAAATTTAAAGATAAATTATGCAAATGCTAAGGACAAATCTATGAAAAAATCCATTTTATATCTACAAGTAATTAAGATTCCTTAAAAGTACCACACTTTTAAACTGCAATCTTTACTAAGGTGTCAAGCATTTCTTTTCTGGTTAGTTTAAGTTTGAAAATTGGAAAAACATAAATATGTTTGTCGTGGAAATAAAATTGAATTTTCTCTTTAAATGTCTTCGGTTTTCTTTTCATTTCTTATGGATATAATCGTTTCTCAAGCTCCTAAACAAAACTTTGTCAATAAGACAATTGGGTATATTAGTTGTTGTTTCTTATTCCACTTGTTCTAATTCTCAGTTACACCAAGTCCAAGTGTCCGCTCGCCCACAGGAAACTATAGGCGAACGACTCATGGTAAAGGAAGAGAGTGCAACTTCTGTTGGCACTAGACCTTGGACGACAGAGGGAAGAAGTCTGACTTTGTCCGTTGTCTTTATGCTTCAGCTGGATATAATGGAATGGCCTTCACGCCTTTGGTGACCCTGCCAGGAGAGAACAATCCAGACGTGCATCGGCCATTCCGCGCAGGGCCACCACCCCTGCCACGATGAGGCAGCATAATAGGACTTGGGGGGGGTGTATATTAGTAGATTTTGTAAGGACTAGATTTGTATCCGATGCAATAATTCAAAATAATTCGTAAATCAGTGGACGAATCATACCTAAAAATATATGTGAATCATAGTCTGGAAAGGTTATAATTAAATACTCTATTTACTCATATTTTTAAATAAGTATTCATATAAATGTAGACTTAATCATTTCAACAGATTGTAATTTTATCAAATGATAATTACAGGTTGAATGATCTTATTCTGACTCTTGCGCAGTCCATGTTCTGTCTCACTTATTTCGTTGAAATTTTTAATATCTGTCATGAGAAACAAGGGCAAAGAAATTCCGCAATGAAAAATAATAGTAAAAAGGTGATGCATACAAGAAAAAATAGGAAGCAAAGCACTTCATTTAATTATATCATTTGTTCAGTGCGCACAGGTTCAAATATGTCATATATGTTCAACGATGTCATGAAGGAATTCTAGAGGAATCGCAACTACTTGCTTATTTTCAGGCAGAGTAATTTTGCTCCCTTTTTTGACACCTAATTTTTTTAACTGTGGGAACAGGATTCTTCCTAACAAAAAGTCCAAATTTCAGTCGTAATATGGAGAAGATCAAGGATTCAGACTTCAGTAATTAACTGAGAGTCTCCACAGTAAACATTAAATAGTTCCTTCACTTGTCGGTTAATATGGGACATTGCACCGTCTTACATGAGGGCAGATACCGCTACCTACATATTCCTATTCTTGACAGGAAGGAATGACTTGTTGCTGAAGTGGCTCGCAGCAATGGGTACACATGAAAAAAGGCCTATTTGGATTTTAAGGCGGAATTGACTAACAAAACCACATCATATAATAAAGTAACAAGATTCCTGTCCATAAATAACACTGACTGAGTATGGATGCTTTCCAATCCACCAAATAAATAAATTTTTGGGGATGTCCCTAACTGTGACTGTTGATTGGACCAGGGAACAGTTAGGCACATAGTATATGGATGTCCAAATTTTGATACCATTAGGAAGAGAAAAAAATTTCCTCAAAACTTTCTTTCGCTGAGCTTTCTGGACTTCTGGCAGTTCATCTAAAGGCAATAACTGGACTTTGAAAAATTGTTACTGGTATTCAATCTAAGTTACTTCATGTGCCAGAGTGATTTTTCTTTTGAATGATATGGGGACAGCTAATAGATCGGTGGTCAGTTGTTCTCTCCGGAAGCTTAGCCAGGGCTTAGTATCCTTCTGAATACAAAACACTGAAACTTCCAAGAGCACATATGCGATAGTTCTGAAGACTCACTGCTCCATGAAGGAGGAAATGCGTCCAGCCTGGGCGTAAATTATTCCAAGGGCATATATTGGCAAAGGTCATTCTAGCCAAAATATAGCAAGCACAATCAGTGCGTTAATGTGGGTCTTGAGACTTAAGCCTTTGCGGTATGAAGATCTTTGACGGATATCCCTATAAAATAGATCACAGAATCAATTGCAATGCAGACCAAGGTATATGTAATTCACGTCACAACACCCGAGTACTTTTCAAAGAACATCTGAAATAGCGCAATATAGTCCAGGCAACGAAGGAAAAATAGAAAAAAATGGTGTAGATTTGAAATTTGACACAGTTGTAGGGATTAGTGCCTTAAACAACATACTAAAACTCCCAGACCATGGGGGTTACGCGGGAGGTAGAGGGGGGTTTAAAGTGGGCTTTTTCAGTTTTTATTAAATATCTCGAAGACTATGGGTTCTAGAGAAAACTTCTCAGTTACAAAAATAAACTACATTAAATTCCCTACAAACATAGTCCTACATTTTTATTTTAGCATCAATAGTTTAGAAGATATGGGGAGTTGAAAAAGTGAGTATTTCCTAAATTCCTTATTGTAATGGTAAAATCAATAAAAAAATGCCGAAGTAACAACCTTCAGAAGCACCTCATGCCTATATAATAATTTTATAAAGGTAGTACTATATGTGTATAGTGGCAGTATTGTATTGTTGAGAATAGTGGTGGTTTCGCGGGGGGGGCACAAATATATTTGATGAACAGTCGTGATCCCTTCCTCCCCTCAATCCGCTTCTCTCCACAAGATCAATTCTAGTTGAGTCAACGAAGGAAAAATAGAAAAAATTAATGGTGTAGTTTTGAAATTTGGCACAGTTGTAAGGAATAGTGCCCTAAACAACATACTAAAAGTCCCCGACCGTGCGGGTTACGCGAGGGGTACAGGGGGGTTTAAAGGATGCGTTTTCAGTTCTTAAATATCTCGAAAACTATGGGTTCTACCGAAAATTACTCCATTACATAATTAAACTACATTAAATTTCCTACAAAAATAGACCATCATTTTTTCTTAGGATGAATGACTTAGAATGTAGTGAGAGAATTACAATAAGTGGTTGAAAAAGCTAGCTTTATTTTTAAGAAAGAAAGTTTTTATTTCAAATTAGCGGTTATCTATTATAACATTAGATCTATAACATAATATTATATATATATATCTATATATATATCAATGTCATGAAAATCAATAAATGTTGAAATAAAATGGAGAGACTGTAGTTAATCGGTAAAAAACACTTTTGACACTTGTTCGTAATTAAATTTCATTCGATTCTTCTACTTCTCGATAAAGTTCGAAGTCCTCTTATTCTAGAGGTGCACCATTAGTAGAGATACCATGACAGGTGCCACAAACAGAAGTGCATTGAATGCCAGCTTTCCGGCATCCACATCTTCCACCACAACCAGTTGTACATCGACAAAATATGGAGTTAAGAATTGTGGAGTTAAGAATTATAAATTCTCCAGCATTTTATGCTAATGATTTTTCCGACAGCAATAGCATGTGTATACCGGGCCTCAGTGTTTATATGTTGACTAGGTGTTGAAAAACAGATGTTGTGAATGTGGAATGTTGCGAGCTTTTATGTTAAACTCATCATATTTATGTATATTTAGATTATACTGCCTTAATATACTCATTTGGAGCTTTTACAGAACCAAACGACTGATTATAAATGATCTTGTGGAGGGGAACGGATGTGAGGGGAGGAAGTGCTGACGACTGTTCATCAAATATATTTGTCTCCCCCCGCACCGACATCACCAACACTCTCAACTCATACAATACTACCTTTATAAAATTATTATATAGGCATGAGGTGCTTCTGAAGATTGTTACTTTGGCATTTTTATTGATTTTACCAATACAATAAGGAATTTAGGAAATACTCACTTTTTCAACTCCCCATATCTTCTAAACTATTGGTACTAAAATAAAAATGTGGGACTTTTCTTGTAGGGAATTTAATGTAGTTTATTTTTGTATCTTAGTATTTTTCTCTAGAACCCATAGTTTTCGAGATATTTAAGAAGAACTGAAAACGCCTCCTTTAAACCCCCCTGTACCCCTCGCGTAACCCCCACGGTCGGGGACTTTTAGTATGTTGTTTAGGGCACTATTCCCTACAACTATGCCAAATTTCAAAACTACACCATTTAATTTTTCTATTTTTCCTTCGTTGCCTCGATTAGAATTGATCTTGTGGAGAGACACGGATTGAGGGGAGGAAGGGATCACGACTGTTCATCAAATATATTTGTGCCCCCCCGACGCGACACCACCACTATTCTCAACAATACAATATGACCAATATACACATACAATACTACCTTTATAAAATTATTATATAGGCATGAGGTGCTTCTGAAGGTTGTTACTTCGGCACTTTTATTGATTTTACCATTACAATAAGGAATTTAGGAAATACTCACTTTTTCAACTCCCCATATCTTCTAAACTATTGGTACTAAAATAAAGATGTAGGACTTTTCTTGTAGGGAATTGAATGCAGTTTATTTTTGTAATTGAGAAATGTTCTCTAAAATCCATAGTTTTCGAGATATTTAAGAAAAATTGAAAAGGCCCCTTTAAGTCCCCTGTACCCCCCCCCCCCCGGGGGGGGACTTTTAGTATGTTGTTTAGGACACTATCCCCAACAACTGTGCCAAATTTCAAAACTACACCATTTTTTTTTTCTATTCGTCGATTTTTGGTCTTCGTTGATTGGACTAGTATGTCAACCACAGCGAAAGCAACATTTCTACAGCACCTTTTGAAATCTATTTCTGTCCTTTCTCTGGAATCACATCATACTCCACATTCTTTTCAAATTTCGTATTAATCTTTTTCAAGCGATTCTTCAAAAACACCCTTATCGCAGGCTTTCCAACAGTAATATTTCCGAAGTGCAGCTGAACTGTTACTGCAGTTCTGATGAAATATCTTGACCTTTAGAGTTCGAATATTTCTTCTCTGAAAGCATTGTGAAGAACAATTTTCTGCCATTTTATACTGTCATTTCAAATATTTCTAATTTATTTCTTAACCTTTGAAAATTCGCATGGATAGCGCTGTCTGTTTGTCTAAATCAGAAGTACAATTTTTCCAATGCAGATATCGTTAGTAAATGTTCCAAATAAGATAAATACCAGCTTTCAAAGAAATATGATTTCCAAAATGGACTCTATATAGGTCTGAGTAGGTTAATTAGTATATGTTAATTCATTCAGTACCTAGGAGATTCGATGGAACCTTAATCTTTAAATGTCCAGTGTTGCCTTTAAGCAACATACCCAATTTTGCTTTTTAAAATCTTCAGAATAAGACTGAAGCTCTAATGTCTGTTGTGGCCAATAGGATACTTATTGAAAATTTTATTAAATCAATTTGTAACACGTCGATGACAGCCTGAGTGCTGAAAAAAATAAAAATAAATGGTTATTTTTCACTTCAGTCTGCATACTTTTTCCTTGTTTGTACGCTTGAGAATACCACATTTCATTCTACAATGTTGAAGGAAATTCCTTATCCCTATTATTAGTTTTTTTTAAAATTTAGCTGTGTTTAGACAGCTGCGTACAGAATTTTATCAATGAAATTGTTTTTCTGAATGAAGCCCAGTGTTTTCATTGGTAACAAATTGATTTTTAGCCGTAAACCATACTTAAAACAAAGTAAGATATTTAAAACAGTTTCCCTATGTTTTATTGAAGAAATGAAAATCAAAAAACGATTTTAAATCAATTTTTAGAAAATCGGTCTTTTAAGGGTTAAGGGTCGGGAGTATATGCTCATTAAAATCGGACTGTAGTTATTAGCATACTTACAATACAAATCAGTGAAAATAGATCGCGCTCCAGTGGTATAAAAATGAAAGACTACTTTGGAAATGTTGACAGAATTGAAATGGAGATCATAGGAAGTTCTAAGTGGGCTTTTGTCTTCAACTGATTGGCATTTCCAAATGTGTAGATCGTCGAAGAATATTGAACATAGGAAGATTGTTTATCACAATAACATATATTTTCATTAAATACGAATCGTTTGTAGAAGCTATATATACAGTTGTAAGAAAGGAAACATTTGTAAGTTCGTACTACAAGAGCAAATATTGCATGTGGGATGTGTTGAAGTATTTTGAGTCCTAATTACAAACAATTAGGACAATGCTTGTGGTCTGACCATTAAAAAATAATAAAAGATATTATTAAGTCTTCTTAATGATGGATATTAAATTATCAAAAGTAATGTCTAAGATTATGAAATGAATTTACAACTTACATCTCTCTGAAATAATTCTTTTTTTCAGTGGTAAAACAGCCCTACAAGATTCAGGTTTTCGATGAATATACAGTTACAGGGAATACGGCTGTGATGCGATGCAGTATTCCAAGTTTCATGAAAGACTATGTTGCTGTAACTTCGTGGGTCCGAGATGATTCTAGAACTATCGTAGCATCTCCCGAAAGAGGTAATAAAATTGTCTAGACATAAATTTTGTTTTCAAGATATATCATACATAAATTTTTCCATATTAATATAAATAAATATATGGGTAATTAATTGCACATACTCAATTAATGCAGATTCATTCTTATATAGCATTTTTGAAGATGAGCGATTTTGACAGTCGAGTTTAGAAATAGGTTGAAAATTTTCACTAAACTTATAAGGCAAAATACTTTTTGATTGGATAAAAATCTGTAATGAAATATGTATTATTTACCAAATATTTTCTTTGTCTAAGCATGAAACAAAATTGAACCATAAAAATAAGTTTCACCTATATATATTCGAAGATTTTATTTTAACACCTTATGTTTTTTCATATAACTAACCTATGAACTAAAAACTGCACGCATTTCACGACTTGTAACTGTTTTGCAAACCAACCTCTCTGAAAGATATTTTATTCTATGAATAAAAAGTTGAATTGTTGGATGATATGGAACTTTTTTCTGCCGTGTATCTAAATCCAGCAAGATAGGAATCGACTGCTACTCAAATTTCCTAAAGTAAAATAAGATGAATATTATTAAAAAATATTCCCTACAATATAGAAACTAAAACAAAAGCAATAGAATAGAATTACAAACAGTATTCAATTTCTGCATACTATTATATCTACATATAATACATGAGTATATCTTTTACAAGAATGCAGTTCTATCTTAAGAATATTTTTGTTCAATTCAGGTGGACGTTACAGTATATTCCCTACCGGAGAACTACACATTAGAGGCGCAAGTATTGAAGATGGCTTTAAGAGTTACAGATGTGTAACAAGAAACCGTCTTACAGGAGAAGTGGCCCCAAGCACAGCGGCGGGGAAGCTTTTTGTTACAGGTGAATATCAGTTACTAGAGTTTTATTGAAATAGGTAGAAAGAATATTTTTGATCAGATTCTTTCTTTACTTTTTATTTATCAGCAGATGTCTAAAACGAGCATTTTCTTTTCTTTGAGTATTCTTTTATTCATTTTAGAAAGGGCGTTTAATTTCTGTCTTAATTTTGAAGGAGGACTTCTCTACAAAATATTCTTTTCAACATTAATCAAAACTTTGTTAATCTGATTTAAAAGTTACTAATTTACACTTCTTTGAACTGAATCTTATTTGAGTAATGCGTTTAACCCTCTGACTGCTGATTTTTTTTAAAAAAATCACTCTTTAGATGCAAAGTTTGCAAGTATGTTCAAATACCGTTGAACCAGATGAATTTTTGATCATATGCAAAGTTTTATTGGTATAATATTATTCAATGCTATTATGGTGCTAAGTAATAAGCAGTCAGAGGGTTAACTAGAAATCTTGGAATATCAGTTGAGAGAGAAGTTCGTATTACGTCATGTAACTTAGTAATCATCTGTCTTCAATGATAATTTAAAAGAACACATTAAATTTCCCCAAGTATGAAAATGAACAGGAAAGAGGATTTTGCAATCTGCGTTTGCAATTAAAATAAAACATACATAGTTTTCTGAAATTTGATCTTGATCTGATGCTAATTATTGCTGGTTATGACCAAAGGTCGCATTTTAAAAAAGTTTCAAATAGTATTCTTCCATATGACGAAAAAAAAAACTAATTATGAAATCTGACCAAAAATATGCAAGTGAAAATAAAATATTTTCAGGAATATTGAGCGAGATTACACTTCAGAAATGGAACAAGAGCAAGATAATAGTGACAGCGTATTGGATGCAATTCAAGCACGTGGTAGGATAAATAACATATTCGAATTTTTATCGCTTTATGAATTGTAATAACTATATTACTGAAATTATTCTCCTCTAGAAGTACCTACAGAGTAATCATATACAGACATATAAGGTCAAATAAAAGATAATGGGCAGAAAAAATTATTTCAAATGTTTTAAATCCATTATTGATATACGTAATTTATAGCACAATGATCGTGCTCTTTTCTACAATGCTTGAATACTTCAAATGATGAAAATTTAGGTATTCAATTGTTATTCTATCACACTCATATTTTCGGAAAATATTGGACTGAAAACCTTCGAAAAAATACTGATGGGAATTCTATCTTTTATAACATCCCTGACACTTGTATGCTGGACGACAGTTTTTTATAGTATTCATTGGATAATTTTATTTCTTTTCATATATATGAAACATTCAGTGCATTCTGTAGAAGTTTCTAAAGTCTCAGCAAATATACCAAATGGGTATCTAAATCATTCAAATTCAAAAGTGAATACTTAATATATACTCACAAAGAATATGTTTTTTAATTAAGCACATATGTAACTCTATCATTAACATTGAATTTAATGTAGTGCATCAACGATAAAACGGAAGAAATTATCAGTAAAGTAGATGAAAGTGATGGGGGAAGAAGGTAGTGCATTTGCACACACAGAAGATAAGCAACTTTCAAGATAATTACGATAATCTGTGATTACTTTCTATTTACTCTTAATTATAACGAAAATGTTATGTCATTTACTGCGGCATGATTTTTCATATTTTATTTAAAAACCATTAAATATGCTAAATTGTGAAACTTGGAAAAAAGATGCATTTAAAAAGTCGCACACGTAGAAACGAAGATCGATAATTATTCTTTATTTAATAAATATTTTACAATTTCATAAAATATATTTTAAATGCTTTTTAAGGAAATACATTTTTCTTTTAAATATATATAAGAACTGTTGTCTGCTTTGTAACCATATTTCGGAAATAATTATAAAATTCGGAAAGACAGAAGTTTGAACTGTTACTCTGCCATCTAAAGATATCTTTCTTCAAGATCAATATTACGTGCGGACAAGCTTTCATATCTTCATATGGTGGTTCTTGCCTGTTTTTAAAGATTCAGGCACTGAATCGAGATAATAACTACTTTTAGCCTTGTCTTATGAATTAGGTAACTTGCATGTTTCAGTGCTATTACTTGCAAAAATAATGGAAGCAATAAGTTTTAATAACTAGGCGAGAGATAGAAATATTATTATGAAAACAAATCATCTATGAAGAGTTATAAAAGAAAACTTAAATCAGTAAATTTAGCTCATTACAAAATGTTTGTATGGATGAAAGCCCTCAAATTCCTTACAGAAAACTTATGCTGTCTGATTTTCATATGTTTATATGGCTGCTTTTGTTCAGTATATGCGATAATTTAAGATAATAAGTTAATCCTACGTAGTTAATAAGTAATTAAGATAATAGGTTAATCCTACATACTCAAATTCTAATTTATTCAATAATTGTATTTCGAAACTGAAAATCTTGATATATAACGCAGCAAAAGATGCATAACAAATAAAATACGGAGATGTACATATTTTGCAAAATCTATTGAACTGTTTTGAGTCGGGAAGGAAAAGAATGATGCACTATTTTAAACGGTAGATGGAGAACATATTGCCTTTCAAAAAGACCTTTTCCTGTGAGAAGCTCTTTCAAGAAGATGTATTTTTGCACGGATTTGCTTTTTCGCTCTTCGCAAGGGATTTAAGCAGATCATATGATACAGAGTGAGTTTCTCTGAAAATGACCGGAGGAAAAGCATATAAATGGCTAAGACCAACCCATCGTATGAAGAAAATGCTTGGAGAATTTTTTTCTAAGAGGTATTTTGCAGAACATTCTATAGAAAGAAACATGAGTTCCGTGCATTGAATATTAATAAAAGGGTTTCGTAATAACATGAAAATTTGCATTCAGAATTCTAAATATGAACCATTTTCTAGCTTTTCATCATTTAAATATGCGATTCATATTTTTATTCTTTCTAAGTTTAAAATTTTTTTAATATCTATTCATCGTTACCTTCACTGTGCGAATTTTAAAATCTTTTAGGTGTTACTCTTTTAAGTATTTTAACGTAGATCTACCATGAGATTACGAAAGCGCATTTGATTTATGATTTATTCATTTTGATATAAGTGCAATGCATTTCTTCTCTTGAAAAAATATCGTACATCTGTCTCTGTTTACTTTGCATACAAAACAAAAAGTATTTCTTCTGCTTTGAATGAACAGCGCAAAACATTTTGAGGATTCTGTTAAACTTCCCTTTTATAAAAAAATTATTATATTTTAATAGTCCATGTTAGCGAAACTGAACGTTTCAGAACAAAAATATTAATAAATATCTCTTCAAACTGATGAATCCTTTAAAATCTCAAATTATAATATTGAAGTCCCTTATTAGGGAATGGGTTCAATTACTCATATTGCAAGAAAATGTTATACAGCTCTATCTTAATTATTTCTTTATATATATTTTCCCTAATATACTTAAAATATTCTTACATACGTGATGGTTAGGGCATTGTTACCTTTTTTCGATCAACACGAGGCATTTATGTCACAAAATGGGTAAATAAAGTTAAATGAAATTTAGCTTGTTTGACGTAATCATTTTTACTAACATTGCATCAGTGCAGTAAGCGAAAAGTTAGTGACACTTAAAAATATACAACTAAATATTTTAAGAAACATTTTTTGTCCTTAGATTGTTTGAATGTGAAGTTGCATAATGGTTTTAACTTTTTATGTATTTATAATAGGAGGTGCTTTCCCATGCAAGACAAACATTCATTTGTTTTCCATGGGGTTTGTCTTGCATGGGGACCTGTATTCAGATTTTCGTTATAATGATTTTCACATAAGATTTACCCCTCTAAGCGACAGTCTTCTCTCCAGATGCTGAAGCTTCTTCAAGTAACTAATTTTAATAAAAGCACAAAAGATAACTCTAAGGCTAATAAAAGTACATATCATTGTATTTTCAGGAACTACGCTTTATGAATTACAATGTTCTTTGGTGTTACGGTTGATTAATACAAGCACCTGATAAGGTGAAACATATTTTGATAATTTATTACCAATGTTCAAGTCAGACTGATAACAGTTTCTAAACTACAACAATCAGTTCCACTCCGCATATATAAATTATTATTTTTGCACACGTTCAGTAGAAATACAAATTCCTTAAATGTGAAGCAACAGTAAAATAAACTTCGACAATTACTTGATATATATTATATATCTTTTCTTACTACAGTAACTTGGACAATTGTGACTTAAATGAAATAATGGAATATTTGTTTGAAGTCCCGTGGCTACAATACTCATATTTTTAACTGTAACTTTTCATATCATCAGGCATCAGTCTTTATCATCACAGTTCTCATTTTCACATCACCATTGGCATATTCATCATCATCATTTGCGACAGAATTAAGCATAATAAATCTGTTTTCGCCCTACAAATGGACTTTAAAAAAGTTCAAGAGACACCCCTTTGCGAATGCAAGAGAAAGAAGAGAATATCCTCCCACTGTTGTGGTACGGAAGTTTGGAGAGAGGGTTTCCAGCTCGGGTGTCGTCCTCGTAATTAGACTGCGGTTCAAAATTACGAGGTGCGTCTCAAATTAGCCTTCGTGCTGCTTCAAAGCTGGATGTATTAATATAACTAAACTAAAATAAGCAACGAAAAAAATATGCAACACCCAGGTGTCATTAATTATTATACAGGATGTACAAATTCCGCTACTTAGTCGTTCGTCTGCATGCTGATTTCCATTAGATCTCCACTACGATTTTGGATTGTATGCAGTTAGCCACAGTACGGCACGCGCACGTATGCTTCGAAATACCGTTTTTATTAAACCTTATTTTATTGCACTGGATGTAAAATCACACTCATATTTTGCATTTTTCTAGAAAATTGTGCAGCTTGATGTGGTTCCCTTGGACAACGTTTATGTACTCACAACAAGGATTATCCTTCTGCACAGTTTGCTCGGTTGTATCTGAACAGAACACCCTGTATAAAGTATATTGCAAGGTGACTTGTGGGCACTTATCACTGTAATAGTTGCTTAAGGTATTTTATGTACCTCCTAAAAATATGAATAAATTCCCTTAAAAATTAGCATTACTTGAGATTTTCCCTCGCAGTAAGTCCATCATAAGATTGAGGTTGTTTATGAATGTAAAGAAAAAGTAATAAGAGAAATTGTAAGGATATTCTTCATGATCATCTCAGCAAGCACGAAATTCTTTATCAAATTCTTATATTTCTCGAAAAACAAAGAGGAGTAGGCGCAAAAATTTGCAATAATTAACAATTATCATAAATTGAAATCAAAATAACTCATAAAGATGTTTTATAATTAAACAATCTAATTTTTAGGACTTAATGCTTTTGCTTTGCATTTAGGACAAAGGGAGGATATTATATAGTAGTGCGTGAGATGTCTTATTTGAATACAAACACGATATGAAATTTTGAGGTTAAAAAGCAAAATGCAATTATTTTTGGATTTTGCACCAAGGTATTTATGATCTGCTTTAGGAATTCAATTTCTCTGATTATTTTTCTATTCAACAATTTTCAATATCCGATTTTTTCAGTCTCAAAACATTTTAGAAAAATGTTATTTAAATGTTTAGAAACAGTAATATTTTCACATTATTTCCTTTTCACTCAGAATTACTTTGCATTCAATCTTTTTTCCTGTTTATTTTTATGACAGGACGCTGTTTCAGTTGTGATTATTGAATATCCTATTTGTATATTAAGAATATCCTAGTTATTTAGAATTGACTAGCATTCGTTTATTAATAAATGATTGGATTATATTAATTCATATAACATCGAAGGGAAATTTATAGATTGGAACATAACCAATAACAATACTTTCATTCAAAAAATGGAATTCTCAACATCTTGTGAAATATAAACCAAGTGTACAAAGAAACTAATTGTCTTTCATTTTCTAATAAAACATACGTAGATGCCTCTTTTTTATCATCTTCTTGAAAGAATTTGTTACTTGCTTAAGCTGAAAAATCTATATTTATTTTCAAACATAATTATTTGCTGAAGTTGATAAATCTGTCTTTACCTTACGTTTGGAGTATTAACTCATTGCCAATGAATTCATCACCATCATTTGTTCAAAATAGACTGGTTCTAATGTGTATTAACTACTAGACTGGTTTTCAAAAGTTAATGAAAAATCAGAAAAAAGGGGCTCCGACATGCAGAAAGGTATATAACCGCTACGCCAACCCCCCCTCAGAACTTCTCAAGTAGTACCAGCTCTGGAAAGCTGGTATCTAAATCAGCTCTTTCAGAATGCTTCCAGAATGAGGGTTCTGTAAAATATGTCCACCAGTGTGTGTCTCCTTCACACCGTGCTGTCGAACTTTAAGGTATAATAGGGCACGATCACATGTCAATTCCATTCCATTGGCCAGAAGGGTCGACTTAAACCATAGTTTAAGTCGACCTTTTGATTACCCCTGCGAAAAAGGAACCTGATCACGAATTAGGACTAAGGTCTCCATAGCAGTTTAACTTAAGAACAAGCTCGTGGAGTTACTGGAGTTATTCACATAACATGTACACAGACAATAACACGTTACAATACGATGGAAAATTCAAATCAAGACAAAATACAAAACAAGAAACCTACAAACCACATCAAAAAATTCAAAACAAATACAGGCAAAACACAAATGAATGCAAAACAATCAATACAAAATAAAACAAACGTATACAATACATAGATATATAAGAAAAAGTGGAAAAACCTACAAAACAGAACTATAAATGTTACATTAATGAAATTAATGTTTAACTTAAATATGAGTTATTTAGATATATAGGGAAAATATAGTTTATACGAAATTTAGATAAAAATGAATAAAGATAGAAGAATAAAATATATTCCGAAAAGAAAAGTAAAATGCATTTCGAATATAAAAATAAAATACCTTTTCAACCTAACTTACAACAAGTCTCAACAAAAACACAGCAAAAGTACACGCAAAGAGAACACTCTTATTCGATCAGGCAATATGTGGCCAGATCACAAATTTTCGTGTCCAAGTCAATAGATCTATAAGAAAATAAAATATTAATATTAAACGTACAGACATAAATAATTAAGAATAAAATTAAAATATGATACAATCAATTCTAAAGAATTTTCATTTTGTTAGGTATTTTTTCGTTCAATAGATCTATGTACTTTTTTCATGAGTACAGATTTTGTTTGCTTAAAGTTAAGCCTAACTTTCAAGCTTGGATGTGCATGGAATTCCACCTTCAGAAGCAATGAAGCTAACTGAAAATGTGGTTGAAAATTGGGATTTTTTAAAGCAAATTGGGAAAATTACTCAATATCAACTGGATTAAATGAAAAAGAAGAAAGAGTTAAAGTATCAACTTTACTTTCTATTGTAGGTAAAGATACTTTTCTTATATATCAAAATTTAGATATTTCTCCACAAGAAAGAAAAGATTCCAGTGCTGCAGATTCAGCTTTACCATTACATTTACTGTAATATGGTGAGGATGTTGAGTGTTTAAATTGCAATTTTTTTAGCAAACTTAGCAAATTCAGCACTGTGGAATTGCTGTCCGTTGTCAGAAACCAAAATTTAAGGAATACTATAAATGAGGACTCTAAATTTAGTTTAAAATAAAAAAATGAAAGGGTTGTTAGATTTATGTAAATAATTATATAAAGTGGCAAAAGTTAATTTATAATATCCAAGATTAAGGATTGGCAACATTATGTTATAAAGGACTTGTAAACAGCTTATAATATTCTATTATATTTATTTATATTAATTACATCTCACAAATAGATGATATATATCAAACAATATCCATGAAAGAGACAGATTTTGTATTCCAATGTATGTGTGTGGGCAAGTATACATATTGATTGACGCAATGACCTGTATATCCTCCTGCGAAGCACTGTCAATACTCAGTTATATATAGGCAACATTCATGACTCAATTGTTCGTCCTTAGCTGGAGTAGTGAGTGACTCTTTCAACAAAGAAGGATGTAATGATAGAAGACATAGAGTTTGCTTGGAGGAGATTAACCTTCGTCAGAGAATTATTATGGACATGAGTTTATTGCTGCATCGAGCTCTTACTCTGCAACCCTTCAGGGTTTTCGAAATAACTTGTCATTACAATGGGCATTGCTGCCAACTGAGTTGTTAAAAACCATCATTTGGAGCATCGAATACTGATGCCGTATCCGTATAGCTTTCAGAAGTGATCAAAATCCTTATTAAAACTGATCACACATTCAACTCAAATTCTATGTTTTTCATATGTCTTCATTTATTTTTTGTATTTTCAAAACTCAAAATCAACCCATTCTTTTTTCTTTTGTGCCTAATTTGTGAAGCACTGATTAATGCTTTTGACAAATTTTATTAAAGAAAAACAATTAGAAATAGTCATGTAAAAATTTTTTCCTTTATTTTTGGAAACCAGCGTACATTTAACCTGCCTCATAACATTCAAATTGAAAAAACGGTTTTGAAAATTACCTTTTGAGAACCAGAATTTTACAGAAATGTATATGTCTGCAACTTAAATATAATCAATCTATTATAGTATTACTTTAGACACGACATATAATATTAAAATGCATTCCCTGTAATGCGTTTCTAAATATACACATCAATTTTATTTCCTTGATCTGCTATAAAAATTCTCCATGTCAAATACTTCGCATAAAAATTTTTAACTGCATATTTCAATCATCAATCTTCTCTTCTTTCCATAGATCATATTCAAAAAGAAAATTCTCTATAATTTTTGAATTTTACTTCGAAATATTCTCAGTGGTCTATCGGAAAGAATCAGTCAGAGCTATATAAAAATATATATCGAATTTTCGATAGTCCAAAAAGTTCCTAAAAAGATATTTCTATGTGAAAAAAACTCATGAATTGAAATTTTCCTATTCTATTTTTCATTATCTTTATTTTACAGTATTTTTCTGAGATAAAATCAGGAGACAACTTCCTTAAAATACAATAACCCTTTAAAGAAATAAAAATAGATTTTTGAATTCTCTTTTTTAGTTGAGAAATGTTATGTTCCCCAGACTATGATGTCTGTCAACTGCTTATAATCGATCATTTTCTTAACAATCTGTGTAAAATTTTGTATACTATATGATGTGCATAAAGAATATATCAAATACATTTATTAGAAAAAAACAATTGCTTTAAATGAAGGCAATTCGAAAACTTTGGTTTAAGAAAGGGCCATTAACAGCATTTCTTAATTTTCTCAATTTATACGAATTTTTTCTTTAATTATATTTATTACTCAAAATGTTTTGCATTAATAAAATTATTTTCTTGTAAAATAATTCAAAAGTGAGACATCAAATTTATTTTATTTGTGCGCCTAAAGGTGCTCCATGAAAAACAAAATTAAAGCATTTATCATTTTTTTTCTGTTGAAAGTATTCTAGAGAGGAAACTGCTAATACTTTTTCCTCCTGAAACTCGTAAAAGCTTTTTTCCGATAATCTTTCATAGCCAATTTGGAAAGTTCAACTTTCCAATTTTTAGAAAAAGTTTTAAATTCTAAATGAAATTATTTATCATGCAAGTAACTGTAAAGCGTGCAGATAAAACAAAAGTTTAGAACCTCTTTTCATAACGGAGTGATTTGTAAGTTTCCAGTGTGGGATGCAGGTTCAGATTGTGAGCCGTCAAAATAGCTCAAGACAAAATAATGTTTATTAATGTCATTCAGTATTTGGATATGCATTATTTTATCAGGGCTATTTTGTCTTGGTCTATTTTGTCTGGGCTATTATAGCTTGGGATATTCTGAAAAGGGTACCGTTCAGATATTGTTTTCGCAATCTGGTCACGATACAAAACTAAACTACAAGGTCGTCTGAAAATAGTCCTCGCGTAGAAGCAAAGCACAACATTAATCGAAAATTTCAAGTCAAATATTTTCTAAAATAAATTCTCACAATATGAAATATATTTTATATTTTTTCCTTATAAAATTTACAGAGATAACTGAAGAGATAACGAATAAATAAACAAATGAAATAAAATAAAGGAAAAAAATTTAAAAGCGTAAAGTTTTTATGATTTTATTTCTTAAAGATATACTAGTAATTTTTCGCTTCCTTTATTAACCACACTTCATTGTTTTCCAGTTTAGATAGAGAATTACGTCATTTCTATAATTTAATATACTCCTAGGACATCTGTAAATATTTTATTCTCGTTAATATCCATCTTCTCAATCTGAATCTGAAATGAATTATTGTGAAATCTCAACGGATATTCATTTTGAAAATCTTTTTCTGAGAAAGAAAATTCCGTAGCAGTTAACATACCGCCAATTCTAAATAAATAAATTTATAAAGATATTACTTCCAATTTTGTCCACGAATTAAATTATTTTCATACAAAATATTTTTAAATCTAGATATCAATTTTCTTTTTCTTCTGACCCCAAAAAATATGACATCTCCAACACTTCTCATAAAAAATAATACTAAACTCCATGTTTTAACCATCAGTCTTATCTCTTCTGCATAGATCATATTCAAAAGGTAAAACTCTCAATATTTTCTGGAATTTTTTTTCCAGATGCTCGAAGCAGCGTATCGCCCAGAATCACTCACAGCCAGCCAAAAATAGAAACCGAAGTGGGCCATACCGTGGAGCTCCCCTGTGCTGCGCAAGGGTATCCTTTGCCGAAATATTCGTAAGTGGATGCAATTTTTCGACATAACTTCTTATTTTATCACTTTTATCCTGTGAATTATTGAGCAGATTTGCGGATATTTCGAAATGTGGACTCGATTTCTTCTCAGAAGTGCAGAAATTGTTTCGAAGAAAAAAGCTTTTTTTGCCGGAAATTGGGTTATTTGAAGGATCTGTAGCGCTTTTATGACTTCGCAATTTCATATCGTTTATTTCGTTTACGAAGTCTAGAAATCATCTTTCTTTTCGGAGTTAGGGAAGGTATTTTCGATTTCTTAAAAAATAATTTTGGTTAGTTTCTTTTTATATGATTCATTCTTTCGCTTTAATTTTTTTGCTTGGAGTTTTAAGATGTGCAATGTCTCTTGGTGAGTTTAGGATTTTCTATAAAGTTTCACATTGCTGAAAGGAAGAAACAAATCTGTACTCACTAAATTCGAAAAAGATGCTATTGTTGAAATTTTTTTGATTTAAAATTAAGATGCACGTGTTAAATACAGAAATGAAATATATTATTTCATCATTTAAAATATTGCATTTATCTGTGCTTCACTCTTTATACATGACACTATTATTATAACTTTCATTTTAATTACTATTTCGCTTTAAATAACTATTATTAAAAGCAATTAAACATAATTACGATTAAAGATTACGAAAGGGCCTCCATCTGTTAAGAGATCACATTTCCATAAAATTTCTAATATGATTCCAGATAATCGTCATGTTATTATCTGGTATGCTTCAAAATTCCATTTAAATGAGATATATATTTTTCGAAAGTGTTGCAAGAAATATATTCAAAATAATTCAAATTTGTAACCAGTGGAGGCTCGTTTAAATTTATCGCCGGGATATTGTAACTTTTAATCCTTCATTGTAATGTGAGGCATATTTGTACCAATTAAATTATTTTTGTCTTTTTTCATTAACATTGAATAGATTAATACATACTAAAGAAACTTATAAGATATTTTACTTCAAATAGTTAAGTATTTTAACTAATTAGTTTAATCTAGAAATTTGGTTTTTGCTCCTTTTCCCTTATTCCTTACCATATTTGTAAAAATGCACAGAGCTACGGCCTAATAATAAAATAATATTGTAGTTCAGAATTAAAATAATTTTATTATCAATGAGAAAGCAAACATTTTTTTATAAAATATAAAAATAAATATAATCGAATACTGTGTATTAGAATTATTAAAAATTGCTTAATATCCGTCCTTTTGTTTTCAACGAAAATACAAAAAAAATGCACTTTGATGCTTCTATTGAAAATATTTAATTATTTGAAATCGCAACTTCATGTAACCATTGCTGATTCATAGAGTGTGCCTGAGAAAACTTGTAATTTTTTTTCAATGTTAAAGAAAAAATCTTTCCTCTGAATTCTCAAGACGAAATTTATCATTAATATATTTTCTTAGATCTAGCTAAAGGTGTATGTGATATTTTTGAAATCGGAATACTCTTATTGATATTTATAAAGAAATTCTGTTAGTTGAAGCTGACCGGGATTTATTTGAAATCGAGGCTTTTTAAACTATGAAATACAAACCCAAATAGAATTAAACGCAATAATAATGGGGTGCGAAACTAAAGAAACGCTATCCCAAATCTAAACGTAAGAATAATAGAGGTCCAAAAATTCTGAAAATGCTTCATTCCAAATTTATCAATATTTGTATCTAAAAATTATCGAAAAAATCATTTGTATTGAAAAAAATATCTCATTCAAATTAAACTACTTTAGAAACCTGTCTATCAACTTTTTATTTTTCATTAACTATCTTTAATTGCTCTATTTATTATCAAATTTTAAGCACACCAAAAATTTTTCAGCAGTGGGAAAGCTCTGTAAACATAGTTTTAATATAACTGGTGATGCCCATCTCGACAGTAGTTCATTCAGCTTATAAACATGGCAAAAGTCTGCGCTCTGTAACTGAGCATGCACGTAGGCGGAATTTGGTACAATAAGCACCACAATTCAAGTTAATTCGTCTACCCGCAGAGGCATGCTCTTCGGACAGTGGAAAAATCGAATAGGGAACTTAATTTTCTGCCTCAGTTTTTCATTGCGTTTCACTTAAAAATCGAAAGTTCTTAATGTGAAAGTGCGTTATATTGCTAAATATTAAATAAGAAAATACAGCAAATTAATGATTGAATTTACTCACTAAAAAGTTAGGGTACATCGCATTGCATATGCACGAAGACGTTCCTGATTGTAAAGAATTTTGTAAATAATTTCTATTCTCAAAACACATCACATTCGCAATTACTTTCTGTGTAATTTTGAAATAAGCCATGTAGTAAGAAAACTTCGTTTAAGAAGAATTTCTTTATTTAAGACTGTTTATAAACATATTTTTAATACATTTTGTTACTTCAAGTCAAAATGTATCTTTTCCAAAATATTAATTCATCACAGCTCGTCTCACTAAATTATATTAGTCAAAACATTTGCTGAAAAGAAAATATAACAGAATTTGGCATAAATTTTCATGATAACTTTTCTAAAAATGTATTTTTTTCCTTCTATAATAATTATTGAACTGTAATTGAAAAAATATTTCTCAAAATTCCATGAGTAAATATAAATTGATGACGAAATATTGCATTATTTTAAAAATAAACTTATATTTTAAAGTAATTTTACAGAAATTCGTAAATATAGGTGCATTTTTTATGAATGCAGCTGTTTATATATCACATAATATTTTTTTATATTTTTTAATCAATACTAAATTATTTTTTTTTCAAAACTGCTCATGATCCTTTGAGATATTTTCCTGTTATTAGGTGCTAAGGACAATCATTAGAGATGCAGATGTCAGCCAGAGATGAATAGCAAACATTTGAAAATCTATTTTTCAAGGAAAGACATAAAAACCAGAATACCATTTTAACAACTCTATAAATAGTAACGTTCCGATACTTCAAATTAAACTCTAAATCCACTCAAGGATAAGATACCGAAGTTAACAGACAACAACCTAAGATCATTGCTACGGACATTAGCTAATTTTCCAAAGATCACCTCGGACTTAATTTCCTGAAGTTTTTTCGAATAAATTTATATCTTCCTCCTTTAAAAAGCGGCGTTCTAGTGTAAATAAATATCCATCGTGATACAAAGCAATAATAATAATTTTCCAGAGGGAGGAAGCTCACAAAAAATAGAAAAATAATGATGTTAATATTCGGAATAATAATAATCGAGCAAAAATACACAGAATTTTCAGCCAAACGATAAATAGATAGGAAAATACATATACGTTCTAACGCAAGAGAAGTTTGGTGATAATGTAAGTTTAATTAATCAGTTTCCATCTTTCATTTATAGATCTGGCAATCAATGTTAAAAAAGTATTTTGTGGGCTATCGAAACCGAAGAAATTGTAAAAGATGGAATTATTTTTTTCATATTATTAAAATTGTGTAGGACGTTTTAATATGTGCTAGAAAAACATTACCTACATAGTTCAGATGTCAATAAATCTATACAATAATATATTATTCCTTCTTACCAATAAAAATGATTATGCAGATTGAAGATAATTAATTATTGATAAACTCTCGATAACACGCCCGTGTAAATTAACCGTCAATACGATTCACTTAAATTAATTGAAATCCGGGCTAATTTGCTTCAAACTGATGTTTAAAGCTAATATTCGATGTTCGAAATAATCTGATGAGGTTTTCTAAAAACAACTTCAAACTTCCCATTGAATGTTACGTTTTATACGAAGCTTAATGCTTAACAAAATTATCTACAAACTTTTTTTGCTGTAATATATTTTTTGTACATGAAAAAAAATGGGTTTCACCTAACAGTTTTAACTCTACCTCAATTAATAATCACATTATGTTCAAATAAATGAATTAAGTTACAATTGTTTCGTATTAAGGAATCTTTCATTCTTCAATTCTCTACGTTATGCCAAAAAAATAGTTTTTGTAAATAGTGTTTTCTTGCATTATGCCAATGTAATTTGTGTCTATTCTTGTGTCGAACGCTCTTACTGACAATCACATTCATTGAAATTTGCCAAATTAATTTTAAAAACTCAGTTTCTAATTAAATGTATTCTTTCGTGCTGCTTTATAAAGAACTAAAAAATTCCTTATGAAAGTCATCATGCTATTTAAATCACTAACTACAGAAAAGGAACGAGTCACAGAATAGAAATTTGGCAGGAGACACAAAAATTTTATTTATTATCGTTCCTGATGAAGTGATTTTTGAGTCCAGTTTACCTAAAAATATTAGGTTATGTCCTAATTCATATAATGTGAATTTTTCATTAAAAAACATAACCACCCACCTTCAAAAGAAATTGTGTCTTGAACATCCTCCTTTTCTGCCGTAAACATACGATATTATTAAAATAAAAAAATCCAGAGTGACGAAATTTAATTTTCAAGTTAAAATTATATTTTACGCTGAAAGGACTGCAAAAGTGTTGTAAAAAGACTCTGAAACTGTAAAAATGTGAAGTAAAATTAGTCAATGCTTGCTGAGGACATCACAGGACAGCAAGCCATTATGGTTCTAAATTTCTTTTTCGTGATCCACAAAGTAAATCATAGTTGTCTTAAGAAAATCCATTTTCAACGAACTTATGGGAATTTTTGAATTATATGCTAAGTTGTAACAGGCTTTGAGCTTGTTTTCCTGAGACAGAATTTATCCGATATCATGTCATTAAATATTGAAATTACATTTTACTTCACAGTGGTACTTTACTTTGAAAATGAGTTCGTGATACAAAGAAATATCATAGCTCCATTTGTGGTTCCTATGTACATTTTTTCCATATTCAGTATCGCTTAGGCAAGATTTTTTTATAGTACTTAGGCCGCAAAGAGATAAAACCTGAAAAGAAAAAAAATTGTCTCACCTAGCAACCGCACTAACAGTATAATATGTTAGTCCTTCCATGTTTTCTAAGTATTCTATGATTCCTTTATTCATTTGTTGTGTCATTCATTTGTGCCATGAGGCACAATTTCATTTCATTCGAACACATTTCCTTCCTCACAATTCATTGACTCAATTTTATTTGGTATATGTATCTTCAAATGTCACTTTTGAACTCCAAGCACGTTTAACTCTTTTAGATACTTAAATGGTTTAAGTCTTTTAATAAGTTTGACATTTATAACCAAAGTTAAGAATTTTGTAATATATGTGCAAAAGAAACCTTTTTGACGTCTAAGTATTTCTTACTTGGTAATTAAACCCGAAGTATTAAAACGAATTCAGTAAAGGATATTTAACAATTATCTTCATATACATAAAAAATTTAAAATAAAAAAATTGAACATATGAAAAAATAATAAATACATTCATTTGCTGGTAATCATTATTAGGAAACAGTTTAAAGTGCTTAGTTCTTAAGAGACCTGACTCCAAAAAGTAGAAGTTCTGTTATATTTGTATCATTAGTTTAAAAATCCAGTTTTAAAGATACAAAAGAGATGTTATCGGAGAAACATACTGATTTCAGGTTATTTTCAAATGTTAGGTGCAGTACCATAGTAAAGAACCACATTTCGAACTTCTATAAACATTACAATCTAACTTCAAACATTACGAACATTTATACCCCGAAGTTTAATATATTTATAATCAACATCCATGAACTGTTTGCTAGAAATTTTATCGCCTGCGCATTTATTCAGATTATCAACTTATCGATGGTATCGATTAAATTCATAGAAACCACTAACGAAATTCAATTAAACACATCTATTATGAATATATTTCAACTTTTCCAAGATAAATTCTTAGCAGAAATCCTTATAGTACCTATAGTACCATTTCGATTATTGACAAAGAGAAAAAGTGGATATTAAGGTGGAACGAAAAAATTTTTTTTTTCTTTTTTAACTTATGATAGTGCGCAAAAGTTTCCTTTTGATGCTAAAAAGACAAAAAAATTGACGGTAATCGGAATATGTCTTGAGGTACAGCAAGTACGATAAAGTTTCATAAATTTGAAAAATTATGCTCTATTTCAACCTTTTTCTCTACTTCCTCATTTACAGGAAAAAAGCCCAAATTAAATATTTTGTACTTTTTATTAATAGAAAAATATTTTTAGGGTGTTTGAAGCATATTCTGAGTTTATAAAAATATTGATTATTAGCCAAAGATGTACAAGAAATCTGTTATAGAAAAAGAAAAAAAATGCTGTTGCGAGGATTGGGCGCAAGTCCATTTTCTGCTGCATCCTGTAATTTTGACAAGTTAATGGGCTTACTTAGTACCTTTAAAACGCTAAATCATATTATACTAATAAAGACTTCCATGTTAATAACAATTCGCTTGGTTTAACGGTGTTTGAACATGTTTTCAAATGCTGCATCTATATAGAAATTCAAAAAAATTCAGCAGTCAGAGGGTTAACATCGCATTTTCCTTTACTGATCTTCTTCAAACGATAAAAGAAAATTATTTTTTATTTTTAACTATTTTTATAGTCATTATAATTAGATTCAATGTTTCAATAAATATATGTGGAACATGTAATTATCAGAAATTTTTTTCAATACTTACTTTCATTACATTTTTTTCTCAATCTCTATCTGTAAAATATTGTTCAGGAAATAATTACAAATATCCATCAAACATTTTTACTTCAACAGCAAAAAATATACTTCAGAATAATGCATTTATCGTAGTAAAAAAGTGTACCGATAAAACATTGGCATTTTTGATTTTACTGTTTACTCTCACACTTATTTTGATTGACGTAACAATCATTCCGCATGTTTATAAATTCCTGGGTTTTTTCCTTCAATTTTTATAGTGTTGTTGAAGGTGATACATTTTTTTCTGCTATTGCATTTATAATAGTTATAACTTCTGTAAATTGTTGTTCAAAATGTTATTTTTGCGTAACGGTGTTCATTCAAAAATTGGACGCGGTATTTTACTTAATCCCGGAATGTGCCTTTGGAAAAACTTTTGGAAGAATATTTCTTAGTTTTGTTGCAAAAATAAAGATTTTGGTAAGAAAATCTGATACATCCTACATAGGTCTATTTAAATTGCAATTATCTTGTAAAAATCGTTATAGTCCAAAGTTTAAAACTACTTAAACGTTTTCTGATAAAATGGAAACATTTTTAGTTTAGTAGACGTATTTCCATCACATGGGCAAAAGCAATAATATTTATTTTTTGTGGAAAATAAGGACTGTGTGGAATTAAATTACCCGAAAACGCCAATAAACTAGTTCAATGAAATTAAAGGGTTCTACAGCTGAACAGATTTCTTGTTATTATGTGTTGTGAATACATATTAAAAAGTTACTATAAACTGTTTTTAGTGAGAATTATGCTTATTAAAAACGAGAAATTAAAACACTAAAAAGAAATTAATTTAATAAATCCGAAATACAGAAGAGATGATGTTCATTTTTTAAAAATTTCAATAAGCTGTCCTTTTATTCATTATCTTGTTTTTCGACATTCAATTTATAAAAATATATATTTAACAACAAAATTTTTTAAAAATTTCAATATAAAATATGTATTTATAAAAATCCAAAGATTATATACTTTGTGTTTGAATCATTTATGCACAAAAGCTATCCATTAATGATAAGAAAAAATACTTATTATTAATAAAATAGATACATATTTTCAGTTACGCACCAATATTCACGGAATTCTTTTGACAAATAAATATCTGATACCTAAAATAGTATTTATTATTCGGAAGATATTTTTTTTCTTTTACAATATTTTCTGCGAATAAGGTTTTAAATATTTTTATGCATATAGAAGCAGGTAAATATTTGTACCCGGCCAACGCAGCATTTCTATATTTTTAAGCAAAATTTAAACCTTAAAAATATTATATGCTATTTTTGGATGTTTCAAATTTCTTGCGCTTCATTATAATGTTTGCCATGAAAGCATGAAACATTAAGCCATATACTCTCCGTATATACATTTTCACGACTGCAGCATTGTGCGCATTGCGAAAAGCAATGCGCCTTTATAGCTGTGTGCAAACTATAGAAATGCCTGAATGTATATAAATACCATACAGAAAATCAGACATTCATACTAATTTTTACAAAACTTCATGCGACAAATTTTAATTCAGGCAATAAAGTTTAGAAAATGTATTAACTTATTTATTCCAACGATTGCTACTGTTACATTCATTCTCATATTTATAACAAACACTTTGCCAAATGGGGTAATTATAAAAAAATAAATCTGCCTGTAGGTAAACTGAGGATAATTGCTAATTTACATGATAAAGAATTTAGCAAATTCAAGCATGGTGTTTAGATAGGAAACACAATTCTTGATAACTGTGTTTAATGAGCAAATACTTTCATTTTAGTAACAGCAACGCCTTTTATAGCATCCTATCCAAATTATATGAAACAAAAGTATGTGAGATCACTATTATCTTCTGTTTTGAATCACAAATCAGAGAATAAAAGAATGGCGATTTTAATCCTTTGTAGGAAAAAGGCATGAATGTTTTAAGCAAGAAACGACATTAGTTCTCTCAAAATATTATCATAAAAATATTTACATTGTTTGATTCTTAAACGGAATACATATCCTCAATTGTTTGAATAAAATAAAAGACGATTTTATTATGATAGTTATGTGACCTGTTTATCTTTAAAGTATATAAATATATCGAAATATATGCAGATGTTACTTGTGAATGAAAGAAGTAATTCATATGAAATTGTTGGTAGAAAGTTTATCACAAATGATTAAATGTTTGATTTAGGTTCCTGTATTTTATCTAAAGAAATATAAATGAAAAACGAGATTAAAGGAAGAAAACATTTAAATAAAATTGTATCTATAGTTTATTTGCATTTTCAAACTAAATGTAATATCTTTTGTTCAGAGTTTTACAGAGAGATTATGGATGACTTAAGAAAGAATGAGTTCAATAGGGATTCATTTATGGACTTGCTTTTTAAAGTAACTAATATTTTGATATAATTTGTTTTGAAACTATTTCATTTTTGACTTTACATAGTTTATGGAAATTGCCTGTATTTCCATATTTGTAAAAGTTAAACTGTCATAAAAATTTACTATAAGTCTTACATTTCAGCGCAATTTACTGCAAAGCATACGTCAATTAATTTCTATATCCATTTAATATACACCATTTGATCAATGCATACAATTAGACATTAATCAACATTTTGACTGGAGCAAACAGAAAATTCGCTTCCATCGAAGTTCGAATTTGTTGTTTCTACTTCACGACGACTGAATACAAATATTTGTTTAACCCTTTCGCTACCTACTGTGGCATATATGTGACACAGACGTTTCTTAACAGAGCCCGACGTCACATATATGTGACACAGACGTTTCTTACCAGAGCCCGACGTCACATATATGTGACACAGACGTTTCTTACCAGAGCTCGACGTCACATATATGTGGCAGACTTAAAATTTACTCCAATGGAATTCCGAAACATCTTGGGCTGTGGTGGACGTTTTTCCCAGGAGACTTTGGTAGCGAAAGATTCAAACTTTAATTTAATATAGATTTGCTTCCATCTTGGATCCAGGAATGAAACAGCTAAACCTGAACTAATGAATTTCTTACCTTTTCGAATCATAGCAATATCACACTAAGCAATTAATTAAGCTATGTAAGCAATTAAACATAAATTAAAGTCGGTATAACGACCTCTGAGCTCCTTTAGGCTTTTGAAATTGTTGTTGATGGAAAAATATATAATAAACAGCTAATATTTTATTATCAAAATATGGATTCAGCTTGATATAAGAATTTAGGAGATAATATAAAATCAATCAGAAACATGTGTGTTTTAGAAAATAATAAATAATCCTTATGTCAAAAATATTTTTATGGCAGTTACAGATAAAAATTTATATAACTGTTTTCTATCGACTTTAATCAATTTAACTTTAATAAATATCTAAAAATATTCTCATAAAAATTAAGCACTAATTACATCAATCGACGTATTAAGTGTTTCAAGAAATATATTCAGGAAACCAATTCTCTTAGTCTAATTCTTTATCAGTCTTATGAATGGACAGTTGCTATCATTAAAGAATATTTTAGACCAAAATAATCAATGCCCCAGTCACAATGTTTTGCTAGGGGAGAAAGTGAAAAAAGTTAAAGAACATTTAGTTTTGTATAACATTTGTTTTTAATTTTGTATCCCACATAAGTACAAGAAATTGCACAGATTTTCTTCAAGAAAAAATACAATGTTGTCATTCCTATACAGTAAACTAACATTTAAACGATACTTGATGCTAATTTGAATAAACTCGAATGCATAGTCTCTGTAAGTTAAATGAAAGTAAAAAATTAAATTATTCTGAAAATACCGCTAAAAAATCCTGAGTCCTCGGAGCCCCCTAAAGTTCAAAGGGCCCATACGCAGTTGCCTACTTTGCCTATTATAATTCCGGCCCTGCACGTTTATGATGGAAAATAATCAGATTTTGAACATGATTCATTATTTTCTTATTCTTATGAGTTATTTTTAAATATATGAAGGAATCTCGATGTAGATAAGCAAAAGTAAGAGCCAAACGAAATTTATTATGTCACAGTCACGTAAAAATAAAAGAAACAACTGACTATGATTTTTTTTTTTTGATAAATTTATCTGAAAATGTGTTAGTGTCCGATCATTTTTGTAACTTGTTTCTTCTATTTCTGTATACATTTTAATTTTTAGGAAACAAATGATTCCATATTTAAATATAAATATATTTTTAAGTTAATTTATTGATAATTAAATTGAGATGATATGAAAAATAGTCGAATCTTTTTTTTCTAACTCAGTACTAGCTTTCTTTTTATTAATTTCTGAAGTGTTCGATCAGTTTCGTTAGCTGAAATGTCAGTAGTAGTTGAGAGCACTGTATATCCTTTCCCTAACAATATTTAGTATAATTAAAGTGATCATTTATTTTTTCCCTCAAAACGGCACATCTACTAATTTTCAGGTAATAATATGTGTATTCAAGAAAACGCATACTAGTTTTATTTATTAAAGAAAACAAGATTGAATGCGTGAAAATAAATAATTTATGGAATCTCTTATTTTTCAGAAAACGCATTTTTGCTTTAGTATACTTGGTATTGCTTTTAAGAAAGTAATTAAATTCTTGGCAATATTCCTTAAAATTTGCTTTGGTAACTAACGTCGGTTTAAAAATTACAAATGTGTTTTATCGCTCGTCCATAGCATATTCATAAGAGAAAAGTGTCTGGCAGATAGAATATATTCAATAATTATACGAAAGTTCAAATGATTCAAATGATTGGCGACAAAGTGCTTGAACAATTCCACCCAACGACTTTCGGTTGAAACATACTCGGTGTTTCATTCTGCCACTTTTTACTTTCTCGAATACAAAGAGAAAGTTTTATAATCGTCAAAAAATTCGAACTCGAGATTTTGACGAATCTCTACGTTTTAGACCTCCCAGGGTCCGAAAAACAAATTTTGGAATTATGTCTGTCTGTGAACACGATAACTCGAGAATTATTACAGCTACAGGGATGAAATTTGGTAAGTTGTGTTTACACATAGTTTGTAGGGACCAAGCGGGAGTGGTCTCCCCTAAACTTTCTCGTATATTTTCCCAAAAAGGTGCTGTTCCCCTCCCCCCTCATGGATAAAAAAATTCGAACCTACTGTAACCCAGAATCCAATGACTATCAGAAGGCTTTTCATCGTAAATTATAGTGATTGTAAAATATTTAGGTAAAGAATCAAATTCAAAGAAATCCGTAACGATTAAATGCCTACCGATTTTCCACTCATAGAGGATCAACAACAAAGTGACGTAATCCTTCTGCGTGCACAGGGATTGCTGCCAGTACGCATGCACCTGGAGATAAAGTATTTGTTTCAAAAGTAAACAAGTATGCGATTATACAGACCGACAGACAGTCAACCCGTTGACGGTCCAGAATTTTTTACGGACCTACATTCATGATGATAAAACTGTGTACCAAATTTTATCTATATACCTATTCAGGTTTTTGAGTTATAGTGTTCACATGACCGCGGACAGACAGACAAACATACATCCCGTAGACGGATTTTCTCCAAAATTTGACAGAAACCTACAAATTATGTGTAAAGATCACATACCAAATTTCATCCCGGTAGTTTTCGAGTTATCGTGTTCACAGACACACAGACAGACATAATTCCGAAATGGTGTTCTTCGGACTCAGGAAGATCTAAAACGTGGAGATTCGTCAAAATCTCGAGTTCCAATTTTTTGACGATTACAATACTTTCTCTTTGTATACTTCGTATACGAGAAAATAAAAAGGATTGAAGGGAGCGGATAGATAAGCTCGTTCCGAAAGAAAATAGCTGTATAAAAACAGGCTGATAAAAGCAGAAAATGGTTTTTCTTTTTTCGATGTCGGCTCAAACTGAAAATATGAACTCTACATATCACATATTTTGACCTCGTGCATTCTCTCAAACCTTCCTCGAGTGATTCCCATGACATCTCCGCTGCCTCATGAATTGCGAAGTTCTGTCAGATGAGATTCCTCGTCAATGCGGATGGGTCGGAAATTAATGGCGGAAGTTTCCAAAATCGGGGGGCATTGCGCAACCGCATTCCTCCCCTTACATAATATCAAGAGTTCATTGGAAATCAAGGACATTACTCGCTAGACGAACTTTGGTTAACTGAATGTGATATCTTTGACAGCTTAAGAAACAAACACCAACACTGATGACAGCAGAGATGAAGCCATATCAAAGACAGTTTTATTCTCTGCGATGGTCTTGCAGTTGTGTTACGAGTTATTCAAAACAAGCCCATAAAAGTGAGAATGACGTCTGAAGGATTTTGCATAAAAATTTTCGATAAATAGCATTTAAGGTCAAACGGAAAAAAAAATAAGTTATCTAGTTTTTCCTGTTTTTTTCATTGAGCTGACCTCTGCTCTATTCAATATATGCTTGAGAAAAATTCTTATCATAAGATTTATTTACTGATTTCTTTTTTTTTTAAAAAAAAGCTCTTCCTGTTTAATTTAAGTTCTTGAATAAACTGAGATTAAACTTTATCAGAACGAAAAACTCATTCACAAGTTCAAAGCGTTCAATGTGCTCCTTAAACATAGTAGGGATGTCACAATTTACATTCTAAATTCAAGCATCTTTTTCTATGAATGGATTTGCATAAAATCTAAACTAGTTAATAAATTGAAGCAGCAAGGTTTTAAACAATCCAAAAGAACAGTCAAATGTCTAATAAATGGGCATCTTAGATTTAAATAAGAGGTGGCATCTTTTATGAATGGATTTGCATAAAATCTAAACTAGTTAATAAAATAAGTAGCAAGGTTTTAAACAATCCAAAAGAAGATTCAAATGTCTAATAAATTGACATCAATTCGTTAAAAAGAGGGTATAACATACAAAGCAGGACATTTTTAAATCGGATGTTTATGAAAATAATAAATACATTAAGTTTTTAATAACTGATTAAACAATAGAAATTCCACAACATTTAATTTGTATGAACAGCAACTGTTTTTAAAAGTGTAACCAAAATTTTGCACGGTTGTACATACTTATTTTCGGTGATATTTTGTATCCCATATATGAAATTTCAAGAAAATTATTATTGCAATCTTTTAAAGTATTTATTTAAACAAATTCTTGAATGGAATTCTTCAATTGTAACATATTTTGAAAATGAAATTTTCTTTATAAGAATGAAAGTTTAAAATTAGTTTTTTTGTTTTTGTTCGTTTAAAATTTTTGACACACTAGGGCTTTTAAAATAATGGAAATAAGGGTGTTTTTATTTTTATGTATGTTGTAAATTTATGTTTGTAGCAGAAATGTGCATTTAATCAGCTCTCAGATATATATATTTTTTTTAAATTGTTATACCTAAGATTTATGAAATTGATCATTCGTTTGTTTTTCTGTATACATTCATTACACAAGTATAATATTTTAACACATTTTTGCAATTTTTTTATTTTAAACAGTTTAGAAAAAGTTAATTAATATTTTGTAAAAGTTAGAGGCTATTCTAAGGATTTTATATCATAATATTGCAGGAAATAAAACTTTAAATTCATATTTCTCCATGTTGTATTTTTGTTTATATAATATTTTTCGAAAGCCTAAGGCTTTTTTAAATATTAAAGTAGGAGTGTGAAATTTTTTGTGTATGTTCTGAAATATAGGTTTTATGCAACTTACTATGGAATTACCTCTAAGATGCGGAGTAATATTTTTTAAATGTTGAAAGTCAAAATTAATGCATTTTTGAGAATTTTTTGTGTGTTTAACAATAAAAAAAAATAATAATCAATTAAATATTTTGAATAGGAGGAAATCCCTAGCAATTTTTATGTAGTATAATATTAGTTAACTGGAAAAATAATTTCGTGAAAAAATATGCATATTTAAAAAAGCCTTAGGGATTTTAAAGAAGTTAAAATTTTTAAAAAAATTTAAATTTTACAAAAACTTTAGAAATAATTCAAACGTTTTCGTAGGGGACAGTTATAGAGTACTATTTTACATAAAATACAATTAAAATTAAATACCAAATATTAAAATTTAAAAAAGGTGTTTGGATGGTACCGTGTCGCCTTAAATAGCAATCAATGTCTAAATTTTTTTGATATCAGTGAATAATGATTATTTGCATTAAATTGGAACAACATAATGAAAAATCAAATGATAATAACTTTCCTTACTTTTATTAGATTCATGCTATTGCCTTATGAAATTATTTAAGAGTTTTGATTGAGGGCTAACTGTCCATGTAATCATCGTATATTTGCACCTATAAATCAAAATTGAATCATTTAAAAAGGTATAATCCGATATGAATCTCACACGGTATACTTAACTATCTCAAACGTTCTCGAGACTCTTGGTTGAATCAAAACGCCATTTAATTAAATAGAAGAGAAAACTGAATTATAAACATAAATTGAACTTTTAAAGTTCTTCCACAAAGATAGATACAAAATATTAAAGTGTTCATTAAATTTTAATCACATAAGAAATACATTTTAACTACTTGAAACAGAATAACTAAAATTAATTAAAAGTTATGCACAGGAAGGCATCATCACATTACTCAACTATTCACCTAACTTCAATCCTATCCCTGCCAAGCCGGAAAGCATTTACTAACTACTCTACCTGAAGTCCTAAAGCATGGATACCTGAATGTAGACGGCAATATTAATTGGTAATAACAGGCCATCTCACTCAAGTGACGTCAAGATTGATTACAGATACGTGCTCAGAGTCTATCATCGAGGATTCATTCAAATTGAAGGTCTCTATCACGTAGAGGTACATTATTAGAATTCCGATCGACACAGTCTCCAACAAAGCGTTGCAGTTTAAATTACAAAGTGCACTTTAGTCCTATACGGTAATCATGGAAGTGCGTTTGATTTATCTTTAAAAGCTGGAAGGTTTGCACTGGTTTAATCTTGATTAAAGTTTCGCTTAATGCTATTTGTTAAACTTTATCGGCGAAACAAATCATTGAACATTATTCAGAGGTTTTTCTTTTCTTTCTTGTGGATTAAAGAAAGTTTGAATGTGAAGGCAAATTAAAATTTCAGAACTTGTGTACGATAAAGGATTTTGTTTTACTCTTCAGCCTTCAAAGAGATGATAAATTGAAAGACGTGTTAGTTTTTTTTTAACAAAAGTTTATAAATAACAAACTTTATAAGTAAATGTCCTAAGAAATTCTTTAGATAAAAGAACTGATTTTTATGCTATATATTTATTCGAAGTAGTGTTTACGTATTTTTCTTCACAATACTAAAAATTGTAAAAAAAATGAAATGCTAATCAATTGTCTCAATAAATACTTAAGTTTTTCTAGAAAATTTTGAAGAACAAGTTTTGAAATATTTAATCATTTCTCTTCATGCTGAAAAATGTCATCAATTTTTATAATTCTTTCTCAAAATCAAAACATAATTAAAATGACGCACATTAAGGGACATTTTTTGTACTTCATTAATGTTGTACGTGGATTATTGTTTCATAGAAGTCATTCATAAGCTTTGTTTTAAAGTGGTAATATACTCCTAGTACCCTTTGAGAATTCTGCCGTTTTAGGAGTACTGTTTTTTTCATAACTGAAATAAATTACTTTTAATATTCAACACTAATTAGTATCTTTAATGTGGCATTAATTATGTTAATTTATGTTTTCGCTACATTTCAAACAATGGAAGTTTATTTTACTAAATAATTTTCTATTTTCATGTTCTATAAAACGCAACAGTTTTTTCAAATTCGTCAGAGTTGAAAAAAATTAAAATTATGTATATCGTCATGTGCATAAATTTCGTAAAAAATCATGGCTCCACTTGTGATAAGATATTATGAAACGTATAGAGAATATGTTTATCAGTTTATTAATAATCATGGAAATATAATGCTTAACTTAGTTGAAAGCAGCATTAAAAGTAAAGAATTATGCTTGATGTCATAAAATTTCCAGTATTCTATTGTTTGTAAATTCATAGTCATGATTAGAGTGAGTCTTTCATTCTAAATACAATTTAGTAATTGCCTTTTTCGTTTTATATTTAAGCATTCTCATATATTTCGAAATTTGGGTTTAGTAATTATATTATTAAATACCATTTCAAATAAAGGAAAATTTTCAGGATGATTTTTCAAAAGTAAAACAAAAGCAAAATGTAGATGATCTAGTACAGTTTACAAAAATAATAATTTTTTTTCATTTCTCTTTAAATATGGTTACACTATTAATATTTTATAAGTTAGTAAGGGACTTATAATACAGACGTAGGAAAGCGAACGTACGAAAGAATCAGTAAAGTTTTAGTTTAAATTCCTTTTGTATGTCATAATATGTTATGTTATAATATATTTTTGCACAGTAAACATATCCCCGTGCAAATATTAAATTATCCAAAATATTTATTAAAATATAGCACGTTGGAATTATAAATCTAAAACTTAAATTGAATCGAAATTCTTAAATCTAAAAGATTTATTGTCTTTATATTTTGATCAAAATTGCAAGAATCGTCTGCATTTAAGAAATATAATACTATGTGTTAATGCTTTGTGTTATTACAACCACATGATTAAATAATCATGTGTTATGTACTATGTTGATATATTTTATCACTTTTATTAAAAGTAAGTCAATTCATTTCCGATAGAATATTTTTTACATCTCTCTGAATAATCAATGAGAGTAATTAGAAAAACTGCTTTTCTAGATTCAGCTTTCGAGAATATTTTTTCTGAAAACTCAGTTTTCAATTGACATAGTTCGAAACTATTAGATGTAACACTTCCCTATTCTTCTGAAAGCAATCAAAATGAATCATGCTAGATATCAGGGAACAATGTAAACTACAACGACTAGTAAAATTGTAGCTTAATTTCAGAAGACGTACTTCTCAGTATAATAATAGAAAATTAAAAGATAAATTTAACTAATTTTATATTTATGTATCGTTTCAATACTCTATTTATTCCAGCAGACAATGAAATATAATATATGAATATGAATAAAGGAGCACCTTTTTTTAATTGAAAACCTGTCATTCGAACTTTAACGATTTTCTGCAACCGACACGGCTATCAAAATCACTTTCTTAAGTACCGATATTTCATTTACTCCATTTTTTTCCTAGATTCCTTGGGGTTTTATATTATTGGCAATGGAATCCATCATCATAAGGGGGCGATAACGGAGAAACGTTGACGGTTTAAACGAAAAAAGTGCACAGATCCACACATAAAAAAAGTGTCTGGGGGTTTAAAATCCAATTTATTTTCTTTCATACCTGAATTGACAGCGCAAACGAAAGCAGGAGGACCTCTTAAAATAAAACCTTTTCTCTTAACGTAGCTTAGTCATCAATACTTAAACTCAAAATCCTAAAGTGGCCATAGGTAAAGGGGCGGTACTGAAATTGCACAAGCAGCATAATCGCATTTGATGTGGTTCGATCATTTTAACCAATTTTCCTTCAAAGGTACCGAACTTCGGCGATTTCGGTTTATGCATTTCTCGATAACATTTTGAAAATGTGCTAACGTTGCCGTTTCGCGTTTTCAGAATACGATCAAAAAGGAAATAGTAACTTTGTGTAGTAATGTATTTTTCCTGGGCTTTTTAACATCTTCATAATTCGATAAATGTAAATCTAATGATAGTTTCTTATTCAATTATTATTATATTTTATTAATAATTGTCAATATCTCTAAATAATGGAGTACATATCATACGATTTTATTGCATACCTCATAGATATATCACAAACCTAGAATACTTTATTAGCCTCCTTAATGCTTATCATATAAAAATAAACATCCTTGAAACTTATTATTCTCAATGGACTAATTCGATTCTACTTGAAAAAATCCTTTAAATATTATTACTCTTTGTATATAGTACTATTACGTATTGAAACATGATAAGATTTAATAAAAACTAAATTTTCCTTTAAGGTAACTGCCTACGTTAAAAAGACCATTTTCATTCAGTAGAAAAATGACCATTTTGCATTCAGTAGAAAAATGGTTAAACCTAAGGCACATTAGTTTATAAGTACCTTGTCATCATTGTATTTTTACTAAACATTTTAATCAAAGATAAATAGAACTGTTATGGCTTAGTAAGAAGAATTTTGTTCTCCATTGAATGCTCTCTAATAGAGTAAAAGGGAAATTATTTTAATACATGTCGTCTTGTATTCAGTGCAGTACAAAGCCAGTTTATGCAAGACACGACACAGAAGTTCGAATAACACAGAAGAAGTGATTAAATTCTTTGAAAATACAAGAGACTTTTTTTGTATATTTTCAGTTGATAAAATATGTTCTGTCATGTATGAAATCGAAAGATTGATTTAGATTCTAGCAGATTACGGATCTAGATGCCGTAAAAGCATTTTAAAAATATAGTGAAAAAAATATTGAATAAAGCGTAGGATTAATATTAAAATAAATTCCTTTAAGATGCATTATATATAAAACTAGCCGCCTCCGGCGACCAGTTTCTTGGCCGGGAACATAGTTTCAACTCTTGCCTTATGCATAATTTGATACTCATGGTCCCCTTAGCACATTAATTTTCAAATTCAAATTGTTATAGACATTTAACCCGTGCATTTTTAATATCTTTTCTCATGTTCAATTTATTGTCAACATGAACGTCCCAAAAAGAGTCAAGGAACTATCCATGCCTTGTAATAATTTTAAGCTGCCTGCGCGAATTTCACTTACTTATTCCTCATGCAAAATAATATTTGATTAAAAAAATGAAGCTGCACATATACTAATAAAAAAATTAAAACATACCAACCATAATCATTCAGCTTAGTGAATACATTTCCTGATATATTTATTATCTTAGAGGACTTCGTATACAGATTTCCAGAAAAACTGGTGAAATAAAAAAAAAGAAAAAAGAAATCATTAGGAGCCTTTTATTAGCCCCCTTCATTAGCCTTTGCTTTCAACAATGCAAGAGAAGTACACAAATAAATATTTGTTTAAACAATAAAAACTGTTTGCATCGCATTGCAACAATGAAAAGTATTGTTGAAAATAATGCATAAAAATATTTTTAAAAATCATTAAAATTAGGGAAAAAATTGTACAGCAACTTAATTCATATCATTGAAAATGTGATTGTTTTGCCCTTTCAGATGGTGTAAAAATAAGTTTTGTCATTTAATAGTTTCGGAAATTATTAAGGTAAAATGCTAAAATTTCGCTAAATTTTTAATTAATTGAAATTCTATTCGAAATTTCAAGAAAAGGGCTCCGAAGTGCACATTCCCACCATCCAACGTATATTTGAGTCAATTTTCGTGACTCTAGGTTCAGCGGTCTACCCTGTAGAGCGCCAACACACAGATAGACACACACACAGACACACATTCTCCTTTACAGATAGAGACAAAGTAGCTCAACGAAGTTGAATATCTCTAAAAGAAATTCTAAAAACTCAGTTTTCAGGCCGCAACATAGGTTATTTTAAAAAATGTTTGAGAAAAAATTGCAACTATGCTTGTAAAGGAATAGTTTTGAGTTTTTGTATAGAAAAAATTAAAAAATAATTTTACTTACCACTTTCTCTATCTTTAGAATACGTGATCATGATTATAAACAATGATTATAAACATAGGAATTGGAAAGAAATTTAGTGTCTATCTGTTTACTCTTTTCACTGAAATAAAAAAAGAAGCAATTTTATGTTGTAATAAAAATAATGACACTCAGTGAGAAATATTTTTAAAGAATTAAAAAGGGGGATTTCAAAATAAACTGCTTTATACATATATCTTATCAGATTTTACTAAGAATCTTCACTCCAAATTTTGCTAATAACAAGAAAAACCGAATAAAAAATATCTAATAATCTACAAATAATTTTTTTTAATTCCGCCAGGAACCAAGTATTTTGTTTAGTTTTGTGAGAGACTAAAAATAAAATAAAAATATAGAATCAATATATTTAGCCCAAAAAATTGTTATTTGAAAACACTATCTTAAACATTTGGAAATTGTAATTTAATTTATTTTATTATTTTTTATTTTAATTCCTCATTGTTAAAGGCAATACTTAATACAGACAATAGAACAATTTAATAAGATAAATCAGTTCAGAATCAAATAGCAACGCGTTGAATCTGATCAATAATTCACGGTTGCAGTTTCATCTATTACAGATTACAAAGTATTTCAGATACATATATTTTGTTTAATTTGCAAAATATTGAAACATTTTAACTCAAATTGTTCAACAGAAATATATGGACAAATGCGTCGATAATGCTATGTCCTTTTGATAACTAACTGAATGTGCAAGATAATGTGCTTCAATCTGATAAGCTTAAAACCTTTAAACGTAGATATATAAATTAAAAGTAATATATAAATTAAATTAAATATTCGTTTTACATTGAAGAAATAATTATTCATATAGTATTCGAAAATGAATACAGTGTACAATATAATACAATAATTTATTAATTATATTTTCTTTAAGCCTCTGAGCGGCCAATTATTTTGAACTTTTAGCTGTGAGGTTAGAAAATTTGACTTTTAAAGTAAATAAATCGATCTTCTTTGTATTTAATTATATTTCTGAAATCTTAAGAATACTTTATGCATGATTGGTTAAGAGTGCGAGCTATCAGCTTTTGATCTGAACATGAGAAACGGGAAAAAACGCTTGCGCCGCTCGGAGGGTTAAATAATAATTTGTCAAATATTTCTTATTCTGAAACCAAATTGGAAATATTTATCTGAAAAAAAACAGAAAAAGGCAGCATTTTTGTTTCATAAGAACTTGTGGAATTCTGAATAGTAGTTCCAAGTTTTCATAACACTTGTCATGATTTCTAGTTCTTTCTAAATGTATGAACTGAACCCATCAGTATAAAAAAACTCACAAAATAAAATCGTTAACTCTTTAATCATGCAACTATCCTTTAGAAGAGAACCGCAAGCAAAGCAGCATTCGTCATTTTGGAAGCCAAATTAAATTAATGTTGATGGAGTATACTTGTATCTTATTTAAAAACACGTTGTTTATTTTTGACTTCTCCTTAAACGATTACGCAACAAATTGGAATGCTCTTATCCTGACAAATGACTTTGTCACTCGCCCAAAACCTCCAAACCTAAGCCTTTCAAATCACCTATTAAGATGAAAATGTTCACGTCTTAATACTACTACAGTCCCTAAGCTCGAATTTCCTCTCAGTGTCTCGCCCATTCTTCAATGACATTAATGAAGCTATTTGGGGTCTCTTAGCTCTTCTTTGATCCATTAGACACCCCGCGGAGGTCTTAGAAAGCAGTTATGCTTGAATTTAAAATTTCATAGGCAGCTGTGATAATGTAGCTTTTTTATAGGCTGTGGAAGCTGCAAATGAGGAGTGATCAACCATGATTGGAGATATTTAAGGCCAGATAATGCAGGATTTGGTTCGCTCTTGCTTTGATTTAAGTCAAAGAACTTCATTAAAATTCACAAAAAGTAAGCATATTAAAATCTCTGAAGAGAAGAAATAATGAAGCAAAGTGACTAATGATGGATTTAATTCATTGTACAATTCTCGTTGAGAAATTCTTGAAATTCGTAATTCCATATATTTTTTACTTATTTTGTAATCTAAACTACGCGTTACTTTTTTTGCACTCAATTTTACTGCAGCCGTTAGGCTTGTTTTCATCATATGCTATTGAATTTTATTTTCTGAAATTATTTTTTTTTTTTGAAAAACACTTTTGAGGTTTCTCAAAAGTTGAAAGGTTAATAGTACATTAATTAGGAAAATGTATATAATTATTGAAGGGATAATATTTCGAGCCTTCATTTTTGGATCTTACTTGTATTTTAAAATTCACTATTTATTTTAAATTCAGAAGATATTATTGTCATCAACTTCTGATGAAACATATAAAAACATGTTTTCACATTTCTTTTAATCTGTATTTTATTTAAAAAACATAAAATTTTCGGACATAAAATTCTCTCTTTTCTTACTTAGTAGGGCATTTTTAAAAAAAATATTTGGTGAGATAAATCCAATATTTCTGCGTCTACCTGTTCATTAGAAATATTGAAAAGTAATACAGTTAACTAAATTTACAATAAAATAACTTTTTTGTGTGTGGATACTGGAAATACATGTGTGAAATTCCAAAGAAATACACTAGCCAGAATGAAAGATGTACCCTATCTTCTATTCCATTTACCATTCGTTCATTGAAATATTTTTTTCTAGGAATATATTGAGGTGAATGCATGAGAATTATTTTTCTGTAGTTAATTATCCTATCTCTCTTTTCACATGATAATAGTGGCTTAAAAATATACCTTTCTTCAAGATTATAATAATTATAAATACATCCGTATTTCATTTAATGTAAGCAATTAATCAACAATATGGTAATTATTGCTCACAAAATAGGACGAAATACCTTTGTTTTTGTTAATCCGTTTCCTTCTTAAATTTGTTTCTTTATTTTTGGGAAATTTCTTAAAGAATTATCTTTAATACTAATAAAGATTAATGTCTATGTGTGTGTCTGTTGGCGGTGTACAGAACAGACCGTAGAACCTAAAGCTACCAAATTTGGCACAGATATACTTTGGATGATGAAGATGTGCACCTCGGAGCCGTTATTTTTAAATTTTAATTCAAATTTATATTATTTAAAAATTAAACCAAATTTCGCAGTTTTTTCCAATAACTTCTGAATGAATGGATTGACAAAGAACATTTTTATGTTATTTTAAAGAACAAAATATTTTCTTTCCTATGATACCAGTTTTATTATTGTAGAAAATTTTATTTCTTTTTTATAAATTTTTAAAATCATCGGATTTTTCAGGTCCCTCGTTGCGAGAGTAGAAATTGACATAGAGGAGGCGGGCGAAGTAGTTGTAATGGCCGCCTGTATCTTCAAAACAAAATTATTATTGATGCAATCGTTTCGGCAGTATATATACTAAAATTGGAACGATACAAATAAGATTATCATGGCCCCTTTGCAAGAATGACGCGCAAAATGGTGAAGAATTCCACATTTTTAACACTGACCTGAGAAATGCTCTTAATCTCCTAGCCTTAAAGAGTTCATTCTAAATCTAAAATTAGCCAAAAAAAATTGTTTGAAAAGCGCTCCAGATCAATTTTATATAAATAATTTCTCTTCTTACAGCATTATTTGTCCCTCCCCCTAATTTTTTTGCCTATACTCCATGACAACTGCTTCAAACGTTCCCTCATATGGACTTTATAGTACAGGCGGTTAGACATCTTTTTCTTACCATTTCACCTCGAGTTCGAGTCTCGCCAAAAATTTTTACTTCGTCAGTTTCAACAAATATTTCGTCATCTTTCCCCCCTCTTTTTTGCATACCTAAAAGTAAACATTAGATTTGAATTCTTCCAATACTCTCATTTAACTTTTGCTTATTTTATTTTATATTATTTTCTCAGTAATTTTTAAACACTTCTTTTGAGTTTTAAGATTCTCTCCTCATCTAAATGTTTTTCAAATTTTACAAAATTTTTCTCCACAATGTTGTTATCGGTGATTAATTAAGCCTAATAGATAGCTTTAGAATGGTAAATTTGGTTTTATTAACTATTATCCAAACGTATGCCTGCTTTAGTTCATTTTTTATCATTTGCTATTATTAGCTATTTTTGACAATTTGTGTTTTTATAGTTTATAGATATTCAATTTCTTAGTGTGTGTTTGTTTTTTTGTTATGCATAGAATAATTATTCAAGATCTGACAGAATAGTTATTAATTTTTTATTTAGAAATGGTTGTTTTTATTGACTAGATTTGAATGGTTACCAAGAATTTAGTTTTGTGTTTCATAAAATGTAGTCAATTCTCTTTTTTTCACAGAAAAAACTTTATTTATTTATTTTGAGTTTTAATTAGTTTTAATATGCAAATTATTTTTAGCTGGGAAATTTAATTATTGTACTTCATTTCTTTTCCATTTTTTAAAGAATCTTTTTACTTATCATTTTTAACACTTAAATATAAGGGATCAATTCAAAGTTCTTTATATGCAAAAACATCCTGTACATTTTCGTTTTGTATATAAAGAATTTAAATTCAGTTATACTAATTAATCTGTTCACTGTTTGTATTTTTAAATTAATTTCTTTGCCCTTATTGCAATTATTGCTTTCAGCTTACAAAAATTTAAATGTTGAGAATGCCACCCTTAATTGCCTTATTACTATTAATTCAAGATTGGCGAATCAGCTGCTCGCCGTATACGTCTAGGTATTTATAAATAATAAAATCAGTTGTATTTTCACTTAAATAATGAAATACGACCAATATAAAAAATCTCAGAACATATCCATTATATTGTTCATTATCTCTGAGATATTTCTTCCCCAATATTCTCTTTCAAAACATATCAACATTATAGTCATAAATTAGTTAAAAGGGATAAATTTAATCTGAATTTTTATAAAATTAATCCTTTTTTCTACCCAAAAAATTTTGAATAATCATAAACAAAAGTATAGAATTTATTTAAATATTTATGATTTTAGAAGCTGCAAATTCGTAACTTTAGAACACAATAATTTATGAAAAGCAGAAATAATTATTAAGGCAAAAAATGTCCTAATACCAACGAATTCAGAACAAAAAAATCACAAATTATTTCAGCTTATCTCCTCGTCGATCTTGGTAATTCTTAAAATAATTGAATTAATCGTTTTGAAATTATGAAATAAAATGCTCTTAAACAAATGAGAAATAAAAGGCATTTAGCTTAAATTATATGGTGAATACGTACACCGAAAATATAAATATTTAAAGATTTATCTTTCTATAAAAAGAATTCAGATCTTCCGTTTAAGCAATCCCCAAAAAAGACATTTTGATGACAATTTAATATCCCTTTATGTTCCTTTTTTAAAATCCTAGATTATTACGAATAAAAATAGAAATTTAGAAGCTTTAACTGCAGAATCATTTTTAAAATCTACAGACATTTGCAGAAACTTTGCATCCGCAATTAAATCCGGCAATGCACTGGCAAAAATGACAGCTTTTACAAAAACGTAACAAATTTTAATGGCCTTAAGAATTTAACTGCGCATTCCTACTGTATAACGGCACTTTGCTATTTGGCAAAGTGTTCCGCTTAGAGAAAAGGAACGCATGCATGAATTTATGACTTCATTTTTTGATTTTTTCTTACTTCTGCTTTCTGCATACTGAAGCATATTTCAATTGTACTGCATTTTCTGTGACAATTTAATCTGCCAAGTTTATTTATAACCAACGTTTCGCTTCTTCTTTCGTGTCCAATAATGGAAATATTCGTCCAGATTTAAGATGCTTCTAACTAAGATTTTTAGACCGTTTCAGAGAGCGACATTTTACGATAGTTTGAAAGATAATAGAAAAAGTTTGTTTGAAAAGCCCTGGAAAGTTTCGAAAATTGCCGAACAATTAATGCTTTTGCTTTTGTTCTACTATATTTAATATCCTAATCCGACTGTAATAATTGTTTTAGCTAGTTTTACAACGATACAAATCATATAAATTTGTTAAAATAATATTTTCGCCTATGAAGTATAGTACACTTGTTGTAAAAGAAATGGATAAATAGTTTCAGTTTTGTTTGCTGCTGTGAATAATTCCAAAAATTCTTTTTTTATTCTTCGATACCATAACAGATTGCATTTTATATAATTTATAGATATTTTTAAAAATTCAGAATTTAATTAGTTATTTACTTATTTTGTTTTTTCGAAGAGGACTAAAAAAAATTGTACATTTTTTCTTGGCTAAATTTGACTTCATTCATTTGATATATTGATTCGACAGAAAATGCTTAAAGGCAAACTTTGAATATTCCTTAAAAAATATTCTACATTATACTCTAATACATATTGCAACAATTTAAATTTATATTGCTTTCCTTAAACCAAATAAATGAAAATATAATTCAAAATTTTCAAAGTATTTTGTCAAAATTCTAATCATGTTAATAGAAAAATTTAAATGAGAAGCAATCAAGATTTTTCTTAAACTTTTCACAAAAATGAAAGGAAACACAGCTTTGATGAAATATATTTCAAAACGAAAACATTGACTAAATATTTCTCGAAAATAGCATCATTTTTATAAGTAACATTAATGAAGCAGTTTTAAGAGGCAAAATCTCAGAGAAAAATATAAAAAATCTGAAATTTTATTCATTAATTAAAATGGTTTCTGGATATTATTTTGGCAATAAATTTGAATGATTAAAACTTCAGAGAATTTGGAAATTCTACTATTTCTGAATGCTTATCACAAAAATTTCCATTAAAATTCTTCTCTAAATTAAGCATCCTTATTAATCGTTGAAACAATATGGAAATGCCCGACTTTAGCAATATTTATGTTATCATTGTAATAAACCGCAGTTTATTTATAATCGAGTCAATAAAATAACGGTATGCCTAAATTTTTTATCTCTCAAGGTTTGGCTTATTCGAAAAAATTTTAAATGAAAAAGCTAGTAAATGTTTGTCATACATACTATTTTAAATACTTGAATAGATAGCAATTTTAGATGTTTGATGATTTCTCTCTAATGATATGGTAACTAAAAATCTACAAAATTTGCATTATTTGCACTTTTTGAGGACACTGTATGTTTTCATGTTTCATCTGGCAGTCAAAATGAGATAACATAACTTCTTAGATCTTTGAAACCTTGAAATTTAATTCATACGCTGAGGAAAGCAGCATAATGCAATTTATTTACCGTAAAAATTATATAAATTTTTGGGTCTTCTACCTAAAATAAAATTAATAACAAATTCTGAGGCATTTTGTTTTCAAATGCAGTTATTTACTGATATTATTTTTCATACTCTTTTTAAATAGTTTAAAATTACTACTTAACAGTGTCTAATGTGCGAAAATGTATCCATATTTCTTGTTCCATTGATAAAAACGTTATTGTAACTGTAATTGAATAAATCGCCTTCGAATTTCCTTCGAAGTATAGAAGGCAATTATAATTAAAAGAGAATTGTACAAAAAAGAAATATTTTTGTCCTGTTTCAACTTTTAATACCTCTAATTTAATTTAATTTATAACAGAAAAATACCAAATACAATATTGTTAAAATCGATTTATTTTTAATTTGCTTCAAATTATATTATGAAACAATGTACTACTCCATTAAAATGATTTATTAATAAATATTATAAGGAAAGCCTTTTGATAATTCTTATATGCTCCATTGAAATTTTTTATTTAAATACTCCTTTTTATTAATTTGGAGCTAAAAGGAATTGAATCTTAAGTGTGGAACCCAAGTAATACATTTCTTTCATAACTTTTGCGTACATTTGTATGTATAGTTTATATTTTTACAAAAACATGGAGGTGATGCAATTTATTTGACTATTCCTTTGACGGAAATTTTAAAACTTTTCTGTATTATCTAAGATATCTTTCATGCAGAAAATGTCTGTAGTTTCGAAAGATAAAAAAAATAATTTTCAGTTTGAATAAACATCGATGAAAATTGTTTGCACACATTTATCCTGACATCAATAAAACTTATGATTTATAATTTTTAATGGTAAACTCCGTATGGAGATTTATTTAAACTAAGAAAGGAGAAAATTTGTCTTCTCTATTCAAGTTGTAAGTCTTTGGAAATTAAAAATAATTGCATGATATTCAGGAATTATTCAACGATCCGCCCCTGAAAAAGACATTGTTACGAATTTTATTTCAGGTTTTCTTTCATCGTTTCCTTATTTTGTGCAAAATATAATTTCTGCTTCATACATTGATCTGTAAAGTATAGATATTGTCTTTAACGAGTCATTTTTATCCTCATTAAAAAAAGAAGAAATGGTCGATGTCTTTTCACCGTTGATAGGAATAGAGCTAAGCTGCATTGAATGAAAATAAACAATAGAACGTTGAAATGGTCTTATTCTTCTGCTGATAGAAAGAAAAATAACAGACTTGATCCAAAAGTAATTACTTTTCTAGAATCATTCGTATTACTTATTTTGATAGCAATGAACGTGTTTCAACTATATAAAATTTGTGTAGAAGATTATAAGCAAGTTTCGAGAAACAGCTTCAGCTTTTATATATTTTTTTCAAAACTGGTAAACTGTAAAATAATGATAAAAATGTTCGAGAAATTTCAGTTACTCATACAAGCTAATTCTTCCCTTGTTAAAAATGTTCAAACTTCAAAAAATGGAAACTCGCGAAGTCCATTTAAATAATATGATTCAAAATATTTTCTCTGTATATTAATTTAGGGTATATAATTTTCATATTATTGGCTGCAATTATAATTTGTGCAAAACCGCAAAACATGTTCAAAATTTTAATTTTTTTAAATTATAGATTTCTTGAAAGAGAATCGAAATCTTAAAAGGTTAGAATTTTTTACTCTTACAGTACATTTCCTATGTAGATAGTTCGCTAGAAAAATGGAATACCGAGGAAGGAATATTATCTTTTTATCTTACATTTTAGTTTTTGGTTCATGCAGGAAGAATAAAATTTAAATTCGGGAATAGATTCTTATTGATACTTGAAAATCAGGTATCATTAATAAACCTGTACTGAGGTCCAGATTTAAAAATTTAATAAAAATTCAAACGATTGTTATATCAGTTTGCAGTTTTCACAAAATTGCATTTCGCGGTATAAAGTTTTCTTCCCAAAAAGGATGGCTCAATAGCCTGCTCATAAATAGCGCTAGTGATACAGCAATAGCTTAATAAGGTTATCTTCCAATCCGTAATTGTATGTAAGTATGATGACTCCAACGGAAAGAGCAAACTGTGTCGGTTGGTTTTTTGAAAAGAAGTCGATTATTCAAGTTCGAAGAAAGTTTCGTATGATTCTTGTGAAAACAGCATTTTGTCACGGCACCGAAGATTTTTAGAGACTGGAAGCGTATTGGACAGGCCAAGGATAGGTAGACCACCCACGTCAGATGGTGATGCCGACCGAATGCCCCAAATGTTTATTCGCAGTCCTACATGGTTAACACGAAGCGATTCACATAAATTAGGAATTGCCTAAATAACAGAACATCGATACTGTTTTGCGATACAGACATTTATTGAAATTAAATCTATGATTCATTAAACATTTTTATGGCAAAAAAAATTTATGCCACATAATGCAATTTAGTGAAAACTTGTTATGGTGCGACTAAAAATATTAAGTTGGGCCTAACCCTATAGCTGAAAAGAAATACATATAAAATGGCACTGTAATCGTATAAATGATTAGTACACCAAAGGCAAGAGCACACGATTGAGTTAGACAAGAAAAACACTATTTATTAACAATTCAGCACGACATTACTGTAGAACAAACATTCGACACATCAATATCTATAAAAACCATTAAAACACGTGTATGCAAAATGTGTATAGTTACTATAAAACTGTGATACTTGTGGAAAAAAATATTATTTTATCTGTAATAGTTACTATAAGAATGTTGCAACATATTGAGAAAAAGGAAGCTTCAACTGCAGTTGAGAAAAAAGTCTTACCAAAGCATGCTTAACATCAGGATGAGGAAACGAAGCTTGAAAAACTATTCACTCAAACCGAGATCTCCATAATGCTACACTTTAGTATAAACACCTGTGATGAAGAATTCTTTGGGACAATATGTCCTTAAAAGCACATGGCAAATCGCTTCAATCGATCTTACGAAAACATGGATCGTACACTAAGGTAGCAACTCGTAAAAGCAGGAATCAAAAAAAGGAAGGCGACATCACTCCAAACCATTTCTTCACCTCTCCATCACATCTAGCCGAACGAACCCCGAGAAGTACGTGTGTTCCACCTGTTGCCATTCATGCTCTTCTTAACAGAAACCTGTTCTAACGCAAGTCCAACTAGAACATTAATCTGTGCACTTTCGGTCCAACTATAACATTTCTGTGAACCCTCAGTCCAACTATAATGCAGTCCTGTTCACAAAACTGTACACTGATAACACAAATTAAGATTTTTTTTGAAATTTTTAAATATGTCAAGGACTTTTTGACCACCCTGTACTTTTGTAGTTACACAACAATTCATTTTGTTGCAATTTTGGACATAAAGAGTTACTAAATCTCAACTTCATGTATGTTCCCTAGTGCCCTGTTTCTGTTTTTTCAGTGTCAACACTCAAGCTTTTGTGGTACCAATTTTATTTGCAAGTAGAAAATGAAATTGAATTCCAGTGGGCTCTAACTACTGCTAAAATATGCCTTAGAATATTGTATAACTCTACGCCTTGATTATTCGCTTACTATATCTAAATTTTCGCAAAACAATTAATAATATTACTGCGAAGATCAACTAGATACATGAACTCTGAAGTAAATGGCTGGATTGTAACAAATTTACACACATTCGTTCATCTATCTCTGGATAATACATAAAATTACTTCCCGTGATTCAGCTCATCTTAAAAATATGCTAAATTCTTTCTAGAGCAAGTATTTGGAATGTCCACATTTATACAACTTTGAACTTGTGCTTAAAAAAGTTCAAAATATCGTTCTTTTTCTTCGAGCTTATTCCATATGATTTTTTCTCTAAATTCAAATCCTTGCTTTTAATCTCTTATACTGTTCGAAATTCCAAAACCCAGTCAAGGAAAGTTGTATTAATATAAGCTGCAATAAATGTCAGCTTAGGTTGCAGTCAGCAATTTATAATTTTTTTATAAAAAAATTCTACATTTTGGTTTATATATCTACATTTTTTACAGAATTCCATATATTTTAAATGGGAAAAAATACTCTTGAAAAATACTTTTTAAAGGGTCTGTGAAAATATATTTCATCTTTCTAAATAAATTACTAATTAACCTAATATTTTATTACTTCTACGCCACGTTACATCCCCGTTCTTAGAGCGTAGATCGGCCAATTTTTTACTAGAAATTTCTAAATTATAAAATATTGCATTCAATTTTCAGAGAAATTCACTTGAGTTGAGTTTATATCACAAACACGCATTTCATCCGGATCCAGGTTAAATTAAAATTTTCAAAGTATGTGCCTCTGAACTAAACGATGAAATACGGCAGTACATATAACTGATTGCAACCAATAATTTACCAGTCATAGCAAATAATAGCATTTATTTTATATTTCTTCATTTTCTTCAAGATATTTTACGAAAATTATCGAAATACTTAAAACATTTAGCATCAAAATAGAATGGTTATTAACATGAATCAGTTTGAGAGTTGCAAAATAACAAATTTACATTTCATGTGCTATATATCATTCATCATTGCATGAAAAATGAACCAGAATTCACCAGAAATGTTTTAGACCAATATAAATTCTGTCAATTTAACTCGATCTGTATGGATAAACTATTTTGTAGTAGAAATTTGACAATTTTTAGACGGTAATTACATTAAATTTTGGAGCCTGTTTTCAGTTATCTACTACATTAAAAACTTATTAGCATTTACTTGAACTTTCAGTTAAACAAAAATCTAAAATTTCAATTCCTTGTGCTGAAAAGTTATTTGTTAGAAAGCCCAAAGTAAAGGTCACAACAAATTAAATTCTCTAAGGTAAATTTTTAAGTACGATAAATCTTTGAAGTTAATAATTAAATAAACTACAACTATTATTCCCATTTTAATGATTTTGAATCCAATTACATTAATAATTAAGGAGGTAATTAGAAATATTTCGAAGTCTCAAAAGCGAACAATAACTTTATTAACGTAGAATTCCGCTTAACTCTTCAAATTGTTACATAAATTCCGTTTTCCAATTTATTGGAGGCATTCAAAAAAGCAAAAGAGAAAATTCCGCCGAGACAAAGGATTTTAAATCAAAGAATTTTCTCAATCAGCTCGTGTGGTAAACAAAGGTTTTATAATAATTTCTCTTTCTGTGCGATGAAAAAAGGAAACTCATTTTCAACTCATTTATCATCATACTTTCTTTTAATCCTTTTATGTTTATAAATTATCAGAAAATGAATATTTTTCTGTCGGCTTAAACATGTAATGGAATTCGGCATTATACGATCGATTTCGGTCTCTGTAATTAACGGAACTCCCTTTTAATCGTCTACGTTTTGAGAGAATTACAATTTTTATCTGGTTTCCCCACGAACATAAAAACGACAAAAAATATGCTGCAGTTCTGTTAATTAAAAAAAGCAATAATTGATATCCATTCATACTGAAATATGTGCATTTAAGTGTTAGAAAAATGAAGGTAAGCGAATACTTCTCTGTGGGAAAATGCTTCATTTGAATATTTCTACTTTACACGGATGATTATCTTTTCTGGTAAAATACATTTCTAAGTAAACTAATGAGTTTCGAGTTTTTAATTACATTCATACGCAAAGAAAATATTTAACTTAATTTATTTTACATAGATTTTTTCAATAATAAAGATATTTCTGTAATTAAATCTCCGAAAATTGGTATTAAAACAAAACATATTGGGAAACTGAAGGAATAAAATTTTTATATTTTATTTAAGCTATGCAAAACAATACAGAATATTAATCAAATATTTGTTTTACTATCTATATCTAGATAGCTATGTCTCTTGAAGATGTTACGAGTTGGAAAAAATTGATAAAGTCTGAAATGAAAGATCCTTGTATAATATAAATGTACTAAATTTACCTGAACACGCATCCCTTATTATAAAGTTAAAAATGTCCCAACAATTACTTTTTCTTTCTGCTAATGAGCAAATATGTTTAAATTTTTATTTTATACTGATTGAATGAAATGAAGGAATTTTGAAAGTATCATTTATCTAATTTTTTTTCAGTTCGCAACATATTTATGCAATCACTTAACTTATTGTTGTTAACGGAATTATCTGTGTGATTAAGAAAACTATTAATACATCCTGATTGCATGGTCAAGAAACTATTCTTAATCTTTACTGGATTTTGATGAAAATTAATTAAGCATTCGTATATTTGCAGTAGGTGTTCAGAATTGAGATGATTTAATATTTAAAAGCAACTGATTTTTGAATGAACTAAATGAGGTTCAACTGGACAGCTTTTCTTTGGAGAAATAACTTAGAAATACTTTTCCACCTCGATTGTCATAGAGTTAAAGAAAGCATATTTTCTGGTATTTCATTTCTCTTTTAAATTGAAGTAGTCCTAAAGAAAACTATTATACGGTATACTAGCTTTTAGAGGTATTTACTCTAAATTTACATGGTTCAGTTAAAAAGCTAGTTGCACTGCTTGAGAAAACAAAACAGGATCGAACTTTTACAATAATGGCATGACATCTTCTAAGAATTCCAGTCCAACGTCCACTAACCATTGTTGGGTTACAGCTGTTGGTTTAGGCACAAACTTTACGGAATTCAAAGTGTTCAGAAATAATCTTAAGCACAATTACATGAGAAATATTTAGTTCATTTGCAATTTCGTCTATTGTTCCTCGTCTTTTTGCAAGAATGCGTTCATTCGCGCGAGCAACCATCTCAGTATATGTTGTCTTCGTCCGCGGTAATTGTCGTCAACATCAGTGTCTCTTCTTGAACATGTCGAACCACATTGCGATAGCTTCACACGATATTGTATTTTCACCATACACTTCGTGCAATAGCCCATAAATTTAAGTGCAGTTATACCTCTTTTTGCAAAAAAAATCGAATCACTATAACTATTTGAAATTTGGTCGCCACCTGTAGTTGCATAGACATGTTCATAATTGATTACAAGCAAACTAAAATTTCCACGTCCAAGCCGCTACGTCACGCTCTGCAGATTAATGTCTGCAGTGTTGCCAGAAAGTTTAAAAAAGTATTCTTTTACCAAGATTTTTTACGAAGGGGTACAGGAGTGCAACTAACTGTTTGACTCACCAACATAAATTTCGTTGCACTATCGAATATCCCTTCTTCAACAACGGATGTCTTTAAATGTCATTTAAGTATATTCATTACAATGCAACATTTACTCAAAGGATATCAACCTTTTCAATACTAACAACTCAAAAATTTAATTTAGCTTTGCGAGCATTTCTGTCATATGTGCTATAGTTGTAGGATGCACTGAAAAGGCTGATTAATGGTTTTACTTCTGCAATAATATCCAATAAATTTTATGTTTAAAATGCACCAAAATCAAGTATTTCTATTTAATATAAGCGCTAAAGACAGCCAGTAATGAATTGAATATTTATTTATTTATTTTATTAAGTTTATTTTATCGATATGTTTTAAATGCCATGGACAACTTGAAACATTATAGCTGCCCTTGACTGCCCAGGTTTGGTTTTCTAGGCTTTTAAACCTGAAATTTTGTGAGATTAGTGATCTTCTAGAGTCTGTAGAGGGTTTTTCTGTTGTTGTTGAGATTGTTTTCGCAGCTGCATCAGGAACTCAATTATAAGACTATAATGAAAAAGAATCGAGAAAGCTTAATTTAAAATTTATTTGTACTAAAATACGTTTGCAAATTCTTATCAAGTATTTTTCACCCGATTATAAAAACATCAAGTATACAACAAACACACTCAGTATATAATTTCATATTACTGTCTCGAGGTGTTTAATGAGATAAGAATTTCAACTCTGTTGATTTTTCAAATAAAAATGGCGATTGTAATTGAGCAAAGAACAAACATTTCATTCTTTTTCGGCAATTGAAATCTGCTACAAACATATTGGTATGTTGCGAAAAAAAACCTTTAAAAACGACTGTTTATCGAAAACAAGAGTACTTGAGTAGTATAAAATGTTTAAACTGATAGAGAATCCATCATAAATGAATGACGCTCTGGTCGATCAGATCAGACAATTAGAGACATTTTTGGTCATATCACTATAAAGGAAACGTAAGAAAAGACCTCAAGTTTGTCGAGGTAACTCATGGATTTTGTACTTTTCTCACAGTTCTATTATTATTCGTGAATTTTTGATAAAGAAGTA
>BGPR01000147.1:99389-133800 GCA_013235015.1 Araneus ventricosus | reverse complement strand
GTTTCTGCATCAAATATCGATATTTCATGTCAAAGAGACTCAAGACGTAAGCAATAGCAGCAAATAAGTAATGATTGATGCACTCATAATAAACGAGTTATCATAACAGATATGTAAAGGTCTTTGATATTTCCTTTTGTGTTTCTAAAAGTGTTTAAGTTTTACTTTGTGGCTTTTGGAAAAATTTAAACGTAAGGTAACTCATTTTGTATTTTTCTAAATATAAATTATTTGGTGTCTATCGAATCAAAAGAGATAGCTTATTGCTTTTTGTTTCTTTCTTGTTTATGAAGTGTGCATAGAGAAAGTACCGTAAATTACGAAAAACATTGACTTTCGGAGTCTGATGAATTTTAGCATTTCAGACAACCTCGAGTCCCGAAAGTTACTTATTGAAATTGAATTTTTGTGTAGTTCGTGCTTGTGATGATATTTTTGGAGTACCAATCAACGTTTTGTCGGAGTGGTTGCGTATGCGAAGACAAAAAAATTTTTTATTTTAGCGATATTAGTTGTAGGATTCATCGAGTAAAGATACTTCGTGAGTAAAAAGCTCAATGATTAAATTTAAAACGTTCAAGGAGAAGTTCCTCCCAATAAAGATAATTCAAAAATAGTCTCCTTACTTATAACTCAGCTTTTTATTTACAGACTAACATGATGATTTTTAAGGGCAGCCAGCTATATAGATAAAATGTACTATCTACTTTAGCCATGTCTGTGCGTTTTTCCGTGTTCTGTAATTCTGTGGTAATTAACTTTTACATCTGTAAATTCAGGTTAATCAAGTCTGGTCTTAATAAATGCATGCATAACGTCTTAATTCGCAGTAATTTACTTTGATGCCTATCTTAGTGAAATCATATACTATTCGGCATTGAAGTTAAGTTGAACTACATCTTCACTAATAAAGCTTCTTTCCTTTTATAAGACCAAATCCGTTCACGTAATGGGAGGAAAAGAAAGTACTCAACATTTATCGCAGTGATTTGTTTCTTCTTTGTTTTGCAGTTTATATAAACATCCACTCTGTTAATAAAGAATTAAATCGAAACTAAATTTTTTTTTTCATTTTTAATCATTTCAGTACGGAATAAGTGCAGATAAAGTGAAATAATTGACAAGAAATTCCATCTCAAATTTAGATATTTTATACTTTTGAACTAAATTCATTAATGTGAAGAGGTATTGTAACAAACGCGCAATTTTTCTGACTGTACAAAAAAGTTATAAAAAGCGGCTTAATATAAAAATTGTTTTTAGCATACGCATTGCCACCCACTTCCAAGCGAAATATTAGGCATACATCAGAAAACATTGCGTTTATTTACTCGCGCGGTGCTATTCTGGTTAATGAAAGTGTTTACTACTTTTGTTTTCTTGTAACTTATAGTAGATATAACCAAAAATAAGAATGAATTAAAAAGGTTAAAATCAGAGTTAAACATGTATGACCACCAAAATAATTGTTAAATAGATATTATTTTAAATTTAAGATGGCACAAAGTTGCTTCCTTTCATATTATTTCCGAAATAATCGTTGGAAATATAGAAATCGAAATAAAGTAGTAACAAACATTCATTGAAACGGCAATTTAGAACACTTTTAAAGTATATAGATAACACCGAAAAATGTAATTGCATATCACACCGACCTAATCATTTTTGACCTCAGATATAAAAGATTTTCTTAAGAAACAGCCTAAAACAAGTCGAGCTGAGAACAGTGCCCAATCTTTTATGCATGAATGTTAAAAAGAGCGCGTTTCACTTTTTTAAAGGTATTAAAATTGTTAAATCTTTATTGAATTTATTTATACTATTTTGCATAAATAAATAGTTATATGTATACCCTTATTCGTACTGATCATTCAGAGGATAATCGATCTCTTAATAAAGTTTTCACTCTTTTGTTTAATATTCACATTTTCATGCCGATCAATTCAAAATCTAACTGTCTTGCGTACGACAAAACGCCGTTATGATTCTCGAGAAAAGCGATGCAAAATTTTGCCTCAAACCATGCACAATTGCCTTGCATTTATCCATTCATGCCCTCTGCAAGCGGTGGCATCATTTCACGGAGAATTTCCATTTCATTTTCTTTTAATGGAAAACTTTAGCACGGAACTAACCATCTCATTCTGCGGCCATCGATTACCGGATTTGATCCATCAGAAAATTGGGTATAGCGTCAAAGGCTTTAAAACTCTTTTCCTTAAACCGTTAATTACGGAAATTCGCTCCAGCCAAGCTTGAAACTAACTCGCCTTTCCCTCCGTTTCGAAAATTTCGTAGCTGGGATAATTAAGCTAGTAGGAAATTAACTTTCCTCAAGTAACTCACTTTACTTTAGATTTTTTTTCGTTTTCGTTTTTATTTAAATTATACTTTGAAAAGTCTCCGAGGATTATTCCCAATTGGTTATTTTAGCCATTTGTTTGATTGTGAGGACATTTTGTGTAAGTCTGGTACTAGGTTTTAGTCGCTTTAACAATTTTGCCCTCATTTTAAGCCGTTCAAAATCTAGATATTTTGAAGGGAAGATATACAAATAAAACTTAAATATGCCTATTAACAAAATACTTATCATTTCAATTTTGGCTTATTCCTATCAATATTAAATTATCAAAAAGAATCAAATAGCGAGATTTGCTGTTACGCCACTTTTCTCTTTAGTAGCATTCCAATGAAGTGTCTCAATAAAATCAGTTTAGTGGAAGATTGCTAAACCCCATATTCGATGAAAAATGCTACATGTTTTTTCTAAGCAAGTTAAATATTTACATGCAGTTAAGCCGATCGTTATTTTGCATAAATTAATCAGGAGCAGCTTTTTTCTATTTTAAATGCGTGCTAATTAGTTTGTGTAATTAAGCAAAATAATTATATAGTGCTAGCTATTAATATATTCAATGTTGTTAAGTTTTTTACAGCTATATATGAAAAAACATATTCCATTTTATATTTATCAACGGAATTAAAATAGAAAATAGAAAATTTCACTTCCTTAAAAGAATTAATTATAGAATACTTTTAATGTTCTTCTTTCAGATTTACTAAATAAATGTAGATTGGTATATTTGTTCCGAAAAAGTGTTTTATTTTTACGGGATTAATTACCTTAAATTATCTCTCTTACCTTTTTTAAAATAATTTATTGACAAATTTGAAAACATACGTAAATAATACAAAACAATTTCACTTTTTGTAGTAGTATAAAGAGATCGATTAATCATTTTTTAATTAGACGGTCATATTTTCAATGAAAATTCAGAAAGCATTAACATATGATCAATTACTAGAACAAGATAAAGTAATAAGAAAACTTCAGTTATTTCTGTAAGTACCAAGGCCTGTGTTGTTATACAGTTGATGTAGAAATCCATTTTTGTCTGCTTTGATTGCTTTACACATTATCTTCATTAATTGTGTTTTTTCGAACCAGAATAATTATTAATTAATTTTAAATAATTATTATTTATTCTATATATTTTGCGTCTTTTCAAACAACATGAAAAAATAAACGTCTCAACACATTTTTAATCACATTACTCGACTTCATTTAGTTTCGGGCCGCAAATGAAAACAGTTTATTATAAATAAACCAATATTTTATTATCTATTACTTTTGAAAATAATTATTCATTCGATGTTCTAACAATCTAAAATTTTATTAAATTGTATTGCACAGATCTAGAAGGGACTGGAATTTCAAAACAGAAAGTAATTATGCAGAATTAGAAAATAATAGATTTCATCAGAGGGACTGGAAATTTTAATGATCTGATTTTTCAAACAGATATGCATACAACTGAATTTTTAAAATAATCTTGTATTTATAAATTTTGGAGATAAATTTCAACTGAAAATATTATGTGCAATTATTTTTGAATATCTTGTAATATTTTCCTATTTGAAAAACAAAGTTATTGTTTTCATTTTTCATTTTTCCGCTTTCATTTTTATCCCCGTCTCAATGTAATCAGATCTCTAACATTCGCTTTTAAATGTTAGATTTTTAATTTAAATTAATAGGATTCGTGGTATTGCGAGAAAATAGCATTCATCCCTTTACATCCGCATATTTTTAAATCGCTATTTAGATGCGTCGCTTGCGAAAAGATCTAAATAACTTTGCAACGAAGAAAACAATATTAATATGCAACGCTATTTTAATGGTATAATATAATTTAACGTTATAACAAATAAAGATAACCACACTTGTCGCGGAAAATGACGCGATACAGTTAAAAATAGATTAAATTCCACCCGCGTAAAATATGGAATACGCAGTTGGAGAATTTTCCTCACCTGTCAGTAGTATGATAAACAATAAATATTTATGCTGATAAACAGTGCTAAAAGAAGAAAAAAATTAAGAATAAACAGAATTCTAATACTAAAATAAAAACAAGATAGAAGAACTAATCAAATAAATCATAGAAAGTTCCTGAATGAAATAAAACATGATAAACACTCATAAAGAATCAAGCATTTTCGAATAGTAGTAAACTGCGGAATTCCAGCTTCTTATCTGTTAGAATAACTGCAAAACGTTTCACGTAAATGACCCATAAGGTACAAAAAAATTTACTTAATGCTTGAATTATTTTAAATAGAATACTCATAAATTATGAATTCGTATTTTTATGCTTTCAGTTTCAAGCTTAAAATAATAATTATCCGCATGAATATTGAAGTTAATGATAGAACGTGACTGTCAATCTCTGTAACGTATTATTTCGAGACATCATCAATTTCTAATGATGGAATCGCTTACGAGTGTTAAGCCACTACAAAGTATTGGGTAATAATGACATGTGACTTGACTTGACTGTTTCTTGTGCCAAATTCAGGCTGTGAAATAATTTATTAAGTATATTTTCATCATTAAATAAACATTAATACTTTGTTAATGGACAGTTGATGAATATTCATTTTTCCAATAAAAATGAATTTTTCAAACAGCAGTAAGAAAATTCAATAAATATCAGCTTAATTCTTGTTCTGAGATCATATATCATAAACATTTTTGATAAAATAACATTAGAGTTAACTCTTTACTTCTGGAGTCGAATAATCTTCACTAATAATAAAAGCGAATGCCTGTGTGTCTTTATGTGCGCCTATCGGTTGACGTTCTACAGGTACACTGGACCAAGCGCTAAGAAATTTGGCACCAATAAAATTTGGAAGTTGGAAATGTCTATCTTTTAATGATTTTTCTGAATATATATTTCAAATTTTAACTCATTAAAAATTAAACGAATTCTTTTTGTTTTTGATAATGATTGATTTTTGATTTTTGCACAATTTAAAAAATCGAAAAATTCCCTTTTTAATGATACCAACTATTTTTTAAAATTCTTTTTAGAAAAAAGATACTTTGCTTACCAATAAGTATGACACAACGCTTAGTGAAGTAAATAAATACGCAATAAATGTTGGAAGGAACTTTCAAACGGAAAAGATACAGGCATAAATGAAATTCCATAAAAACATATGAAACAAACGTACAATAATTAGCCGCTTCTATACGGGCACTTGAATAGTTATGAGTAATGGAGAAGATAATGTATACATGAAATGTCATGAAATAAATTTATTTTATAATTAAATTAGATATCACTTCTGTATAAGCGCATTTCTCATTCTTAAAACAAAACCTTTTATGACGCTAATAATCAAAATATTGGAAAAATATTTTTTAAAAATTAAAAATAGGATGAAGTATCTCTAGTTTCTCCAGCTGTTTGTAGGTATCTGCCCTCTTCACAGGTCCAACTTAACATATGTACTCCAGCAACGTAATCATTCTTGCATAGATTTTTCTGTAGGATATCACATGATAAGTTATGGCATCACCTCAGTAACTGCGCATTATTGCTATTTGTGAGTAAATCAAACACAAATAGTTTTAATTACGTTCGATTTTGTATACTTAGTACTCTTAATCTAACGTTGTATTTTTGGTCAGGCTTTTAAATTCCAGCAATATAGAGAACTGGAGAAGCATTTTTCTTTCACCTGCCACCCACCGAACGACTGTAATGGTGAGTACGTCTCGGACAAGCATAAATTATTTTGACAAAGATTTCGAAATAACTACAATAAGATGAATTTTGAAGTCGAGGATCAAGAAAATTGAACCAACGTCCGTGATTAAAATTATCCTGATTACAGTAACAACTATAAAACAGACATTGAAATTAGTCTTGAAAAAGTAGAGAACAACGAATCCAGAACGAATCAGTACAAAAAGAAAATTCCGAACAAAAATAATTAATTATTTAGACAATACTAGGGTGATGTTATATTCTGGATCAGAAGTGTACTATGTGTCAACCTTAGAACAAAATATTGACCAATAACATTTTTTACAATACTGATTAAATATTGTATAAACTAATGCATCTTTTTCTCCTCTTTAAAAGAAAATCCTTAAATTCCAAGTTCTGAATTCATGAAAAATTCTACAGGATCTCTTGTTTTACCTTACTCGAAAATTCCACTTGAAAATACATGTTTCCTCAGAAATTGATATTTTGTAATCGGTTAAATCTTAGGAGAAACAATGGAAAAGAAGTGTAAAAGTTAGTTGGAGCGAAAATTAAGAGATGCGAAATATATCATAGAAAAGAAGATAAAAGAACAAATTTTCAGCTTTAAGTTTCTCAGAAACCAGTTTGTCTGACATGTCGCAGAGTTATTTTCGAAATTGCGTTTCGAACTTCGTATAAATTCAAATTTTGTTATTTGTAAAAATGTCGTAAATAATATCGTAATTTCTAAACTTAAATTTTAAACATTTATATTATATTTTCATTTTAGAACCATAGAAATTAAATTTTAGTCATTAAATTATAGATTAAAATATAAATGCAGGGAGTTCAGAGAGGTCGTTTATAAACTTTAAGAGTAGATCAGGCATACAGAAGCATTTCCACAACAGAAGGTAGGCTCGGAAATGAAAAGTGAATTTTCTATAGGGGGCTATTTTCTATATTGTCAGTGAATCTAAAGAAAACGAATCTAAACTATAACGAAACGACGACCAAATGAACTGTCCAACACATATTGAATGGGATACAAATCTCTATCTCTATCTCTATCTCTACTAATAATAAAAGAGAATGTGTGCTTCTGTGTCTCTGTGTTGGCTCTGTACAGTGTAGACCGCGGGACATAGAGCAAAATATTTTGGCACAAACATACTTTGAGGGTGGGAATGTGCACCTCGGAGCTCTTTTTTTGAAATTGTAATTCGAATTTTAATTAATTAAAAATTAAACGAAATTTTTGAGTTTTTACTTAATCACATTTAAAAATATTACAGCACAGAAATCAATTTTAAACTATATGAAAACGCAAAAAAATTCCTTTTCAATGATATGAATTAAGTTGACGTACAATTTTTCTCTAATTATAATAAATGCTTATATATATTTTTCGCATAATTTACAACAGCACTTTTCATTGTTACAACGCAACTCAAACCGTTTTCATTGTTTAAGCAATTATTTAAATTTCTATTTCTCTTTCATTGCTGTAATTTGAGACCTACTGCATTTTGTTTTCATATTTTATTTCATCGAGATTTTTTGAAATCTGTAAACAGAGCTCTCAGAGATATTGCTTTGCTTACATTAAGAATTATATCCATTAAGCTGAATGATTATTTTTGCTATGTTTTCATTTTTTTCTCAGCATGTTTTAATCCAGCTAACATGCCGCTGCCCATAAAATGTGCTGCGTCATTTTAATGTTGAAATCAAATGCATATTTCACAAGAGGAATAAGAAAGTGAAGATCGTGCCGACAGCGTGGAATTATAGGTTACATGACATGATCAGTAAGTTTGACTCCATTCGGAACATTTATGTAGGAAATGAACAGAAGATATCCAAGGTCACTAATAGAAAATGGGTTAAATATCTACCACAATCTAAAGTTTAAAATTACGATATTAAGGGAACCCTGAATATAAAATGATGCAAGATTCCATTTAAATCATAATCTCAGGGAACATGCTGATCACCGAATGCGGCTAGTTAATAAGAAAGGAAAATGCCTGTGTGTGTTTTGGCGCTCAACAGGGCAGACCATTGGAAATTTGGCACAAACATACTTTGGAGGGTGGGAATGTGGACCTTGAAGCCCTTTTTTGAAATTTTAATTAGAATTTTAAGCGTAATATATGCGTTTTTCCTTAATAACTTCCGAAAATATTACAGCATAAAAATTATTTTTACGCCATCTGAATGTGCAAAACATTACTTTTTCAATGATATCTAATAAAATGTAGTACGAATTTTTCCCTATTTTTAATAAACTTTTAAATATATTTTTGGCATAATTTACAACAATACTTTTCATTGTTGCAATGAAATTCAAACCGTTTTCATTGTTTAAACAAACTTTTATTTGCGTGTTTCTCTATGATTGTTGAAAGATAAGGTAATATCTTAATGTTTAATGCTATGATTTAATTACCTTTTTTTCATCGAGCTAACACGCGGCCGGAAGTAAAATGTGCATTGTCATTTTAACTTAAAATAAATGCATATTTTAGAGGAATGAGAGTGAAGTTGATGCCGACAACGTGCAATTTGATGTTGCATGACAGAGCCAGCTACTTGACTCTATTAGGGACGTTTAAGCACACAACGAACATAACAGGTGCAAAGCTACTGAAAGTACATCGATTAAATGTCTATCACAATTTGAAATTTTTAAAGGAACCATGAATATAAAATTATGCATTCATTTCAGTGATTCATTTGAAATTAAATTCCCGGCGAACAAACTTGTCATCGAAGGCGGCTAATTTACAATACAAAAAATAATCTAACTGCATGAATAACCACATGTGAAGAGTGTATCGCCTCAGAATGCAAGTCTTTTGAACATTTGCTTTAAGTATTCCAAAGGTTTGCTGTTGATACTGCGTCGGTACTTGCCATTATCGTGTCTGTCATGTTACGTAAGACTTGTAATGCTGTTAATCAAGCAAGTGGATTGTTGTATTATTGCAAATTTATATTTCTCTCAATCTGTGTTGTACATTTCATCTGTTGTATCCTTTCCTTTTGCTTAATTCGTTAGCTTAGAGTCATCGGAGAGGCCGCGGTGGCCTAGTGGTAAGGTCTCGGCTTTCCGGCCTGAGGGTTCCAAGCTCGAAACCCGATTCCACCGAAGAACCGCCGTGCATGGGGCCTGTTTCACGTTATATCATACGTAGTGGACGTTTGGAGAGGGGGTGCCAGCTCAGGTGCCGTCCTGGACATCTGACCGCTGTTCAAAATTACGAGGTTCGTCCCAAAACAGCCCTCGTGTTGCTTCAAAACGGGACCTTAATATAAATAAACCAATAGAGTCATCGGAAGCAGCAGTGCTTTATTTTTCCGACCCCTTGTTCGATGGCAAAAATTATTTGTTTTTTTTTATGCCTGGCCTCCCCTCAAAGTTTCTAAATGACCTTTTCGAACACCCTACATAAACCATACATTTTTTCATTTAATTGACATTTGAATTTGCATAAATCGTCGTTTGAAGAAAAGAATTACATTTCATGAGCAATGTTCCATCTGATTTATTGAGTTGATGATAATAATAGCATGTAAAAATTCCATCGTATTTATAAAACTTATTTATTGTATTTTTTCAAATTTTTTAACACTAGGTTGTGACGAAATAGCAGAACGATGCCAGATACTCACTGAAATTTCACGACGTCAGTCAAAAGTTAAGATGCGGCGAAAACGGTTAGCCATCGTAAACAATAGAGTTCAACATTCTCATCAATCATTCTAAAACGTTTTTCATATATTTTTTGCACTCTTATAACATAAATGCGTTTCAGAACGCAAATTTTATTCCTACTTATAACGTGGTCTCGATGAACTATACTTCAGCATTTGTTATGCGCAAGAATTAAAAATGTATTTTATTATAATTATTATAATATTATATATCAGTTAAGATTTCATGTATATGTTAATACAAATAGTAAGATTGAATTATGTGATTTATTTTCCGCTAGATGGTACAGGCTGCGTGATGGACCATCCCATGGTATTAAAAGAGTAGATACATCTCATCAAAGGATTTTAGAACTCAATGGAACACTTTTAATTAGAAAAGCAACTATTCAGGACGGTGGAAAATACATATGTATTGTTAATAATACTAATGGACAAGAAAGAGCAGAAACGGAACTTTTGATAAGAGGTAAGCAAAAATATCTGGAAAATATTAGTTTTATATATAATATTTTAGTTTTGAGAAATCGATAAAATCATTTTATTGAAACCTAAAAAATGCTTCCAAGTATATCGCAAAGCATTAAAAGCCAGTAGGTTGAAATCTGCCGCTTATAACAATTGTTTATAGAACTTAAAATAAAAGCTATTAAATGTTTAATATTTTAAAAATGCATCGATTTTTCTTCTTTACTCTTTATCTTCACTTGGAAAAATGCAAGTTCCTATTTAGGAATTGTTCCAGTTCCTATAGCAGGAAGCAATTTGAAGATTTTCCTTTAATGTAACACTATGAAGTTTAATAAAGATGTAAGAACGAGAGTTATATTTTTATTCGTTAAACTAGCAGTACACGCAAGGCGTTTCCCGTGGAATCAGGACTTCAACAAAATGGAAAATAAAACGCCCACAATGACACGAAAAAGTTTTTGAAATAAAATCAAAACAGAAGATACATATTATTGATTTCCCCGCTTATCTTTCTTCGCGATAATGACATTTTAACTGTAGGAAAACAGTACAGAGCACGTTAATACGAAACATTATTAAAAAATTGCAACGTGAAAATGATTATTATACAGCAAGCAAAATATGCGAGACAAATAAACATGTTAAAACACTGCCGAAAATAATAATCGAAGTCATTCAGTTGCAAGTTTTGACGTATCCTGCGCTCTGCACCGTCAGCCAATGAAATTGCAATAATGCATGTTGGGAAAGCTCCGGAGAAATTTCCGAGGGAGAATGCTCGCCCCTGAAAAATCCCTTTAAACTGATCAGGAAAAAATTGATTAAAAAAAAAAACGGAAAAAGATATTTTAACCGTTCTAGTTTTAAATCCGACAGAAACATTCCCATCATAAGTTTTAAAAAATTCAAATTGATAGTGTTAATAGAACATTGGATGCGAGCATTTTAAGAATTCTGAACTGAAAATTATAATAAAAGTGACTATTTTTCAAAAATTTCTCAAAATTTAATAAATTAAGTTAGAACGGCATTGGCCGTGGTATCATGAATTTCAACAAAAAATTTTTAAAGCCCACAATGACATAAAATAAATTTTTGAGAACAAAATCGATGCAAAAAATATATATATTATTGATTTTGACCGTTTATTTTTCTTCGCGACAATGACATTAACTGAAGATAAGTTTTTTTTCAGGCTGGCGCCTTAAAATCTTTGGATCTTGTTTAAAATAGTTAATTGGTGACATTAGATACTTTGAATTAAAGCCATTCAACGAAATGATTTCAAATTGAAGTTACAGTACAAAATAAATCGATATTTTCGAAAAAAATTTAGAATTTAAAAGATGAATTCCTATAAACCAGGTAAAACGTTAAAGAATGATAACCGAATGAAATTTTAAATGGAACAATACGACAAACATAATTTCTGTGGTATTTAAATACATCCAAAATTAATCAGAGAAGAAGGAAAAGAAGATGAAATCGTCCACTTCAGAAAGAATGTTCTGTCGACGCTGTGAAAACAAAGGGATTATGACGTCACGTGCTCTTTCTCTGTAGTTTCAACGAAATGCATGCTGAGAATGGAGCACCGCAACCTTGGGTACGAAGAATGAAGGAGGTAAAAATTGCAGTGAAAATATTTTAACACTTCAGAAAAAAATTAATTAATATTCAATCATAGCAGATATTTTAACCGTTCTAGTTTTAAATCAGCGGGTATATTCCATTCATTACCTCAAAAAAAAATAAAGAGATAACGTTATTAGAACGGTTGATGCAGTAAATTTAAATACGAAAACAAAACTTTCTCTGCAAAACTGACTATTTTTTAAAAAAAATTCTCAAAATTCAGTAAATTACGTTTGAAGCTCAAAGCAAATTTCATTAGAAAGAAAATTGTTTGTTCTATCCAATGGTGCATCGATTGTTTTTCGACTATCATTAGAAAAGATACTACAGCCGTAAACGTGCCAAAAATTACCCAAAACAACACAAAACATTAAATAAAAAATTTTCTAGAATAAATTTTAAAATTCCGGCTTCTCGGTGCATTTAACACCATTAAGACTACCTGTGTGCCAAATGTCAAGGCTGTAAGTGCGTTAGGTTCGTCTGGACATCGCACACATGCACACACACACAAACATTGCCTTTTATAAGTTTAGATATAACATGAAATCTGAAATTATGTTTTTATATTTTTTTTCTATGTTTCATTGGAATTCAAGATTTTATTGAAGAATGCAATTTCCTTGTTTATCGCTTTACACTTCTCTTAAAATAATATTGTCTTAATTAAATTAAATCGCTGAAAAAACACCACAAAAATTCAATTTATATTTTATTGCTTTGTGTATGCAACGATTTCATTCTCTTTTAAGATTTACATTCATCCAATTGTTTGCATCAAATGTGGAAATAAATGGATTTTCATTTTACTTGATGAAGAAAAGTCTAAGTCTAGGAATACTTCTACTGCAGATTAGATCCATTTTAGTGTCGGTGTTATGATTAATTCTTGGACGTATTTGGCTTTATAACACAAAGTTAATATCCTTAGCTAATTGAAATTAAGTCAAATGAAAAGTCTAAATAAATTTAAAAATATTATTTACATTCCAAAACTAGACCAAACAAGTAATGAAAAAATTATGGTTCTAAATTATTTTGAACTTGCTTTGATATTTCACATTTCCATCAACAATATGTAAAATTAGAACTTTCTTTGTAATAATATTCTAATATTTTGAATAAATAATATAGAAATAATATTTTTACGATTCCATTACATTTGTAAGAATATTTCAGTTTTTTTTCCTCATAAGTTTTAATATTTAATGCAAATTCACACAGTAATATAATCATAGTAAAGATTAAATTAACCGAAGATAATTATATACAGAATGCACCAAAAGTCCTTGACATACTTAAAATTAAAAATAAAATCAAGTAATTGCTGTAGAAGAGTGTGGTTTTAACAAAAATTCTCATGGTGTAAAACTTTTCCCCCTAACCAAAAAGCATTTAGTTCCACTTTTGTCCGTTGGTAACGCTGTACTTTAAAGATGCCTGTACTTCTTTATATTTTATGCTTATATGTGAAGTTATCGGAATTTTGTCTCTCCGAAATAACGACTCCCTTCGAAAAGTTTTATTGATTGATAAACATAGACACTAGGAACCAAATCTATCACTATAATCAAAGGAAAGTTCTGTGCACAGTACAAAGTACCGCATCCATCTCGAAATTGTATTTTAAACTGGAAAAAAAAATTTTTAGAAACTAGAAGCGTTTTAGGTAGAAAGAAGCAGCTGGCCAAGCATACCCATTATATGTTCAATCACACCAGGCACATAATCAACAAGTAGTTGTTTCCAATACAAGAACAACAAGAATGCATCTCGATAATTATTTCTTCCGCATACATCAGTGCACAGAATTCTATTTAAAATATTCAATTTTAAGTTTGCAAGGTTACCCTTGAGATGCTTGAGCACATAGACTCAGATGCTGATTTCTTACAAATCATTATATTTACAGCTGAAGCAAACTTTTATTTGTCTGGAAAGATAAATGAAATACAATATGAAACTATTGGGATAAACAAAACCACATTATGTTCTTGAAATATTTTGCGACATTCCAAATGTTAATGTGTGGTGCTATTAATGTCCCCTCATGTCATGGGCCCAATATTTTCCCCTGAGTCTACAGTCACAAAAGATGTTTACCTGAATATAATACAATTTTTTGCTGTTCCTCAGATTTGTTGGTTATGGTAATAGGATGGTGCACCTACATTCTGGGGCAAAATTGTAAGAGGTTGTTTGAATTACGAGTTTCCTGACCGTTGGATAAGATGAGATGTTCCATTCTTATGGCAACCTCAGTAACAAAACACAACCCCACTTGATTTCTTCCTGTAGGGTATGTCTTCTTCTTGCGGGATTATGTCAAGAGCAAAGTGCACGCTTCCCCTGTGGTTGGCATTGGAGACCAACAGGAAGAATTACGCATGCAATCCAGTCTCTTTCACTATCAATACAAGTGGATTGAATCGGGATACCGTTCGGATGTGGTTCTTCCTACAAAAGGAGTAGAAGTTTAAATATAGTTGTAGAATGTTTATGATAAATGTTTTGTTAATGCTTGGGACTTTTCTGTAACTGCTTGTCTTAAGTTTTTATGACGTTTTAAAGGTACAGTGACATCTATAGTAAGAAATAGTAACTAATTTTTTATTAGCCCTCCAAACATTCTACATGATGAGAAGAATTTTAGAGTAAACCGCACTCTTCTACTCCCATAACTTGATTTTATATTTCATTTTAAATTAGGTCAAAGATTTTTCGTACACTCTCTACATTGAAAAAAAGAAAGAGAGTTACTGTAGATAAGAAACATTTCTGCGTACACCTTTCAAGTCGCAATGTTCTTAAATATGTCGATTTAGTCATTATTTTGCACGTAAATTTAAAATAATAAATCCAAATTTTAATTAAACTAGTTTTTTATATGTGTTAGATCTCTTAAATCAGCCACCTCAATCGGAAAACTGAAATGATCAATATATGATAAATAATTTTTGTAATATAAAATAGACCAATATTAATTTCTCCATAATGATTATTTTTATTCTTAGAGTGCAATAATTTTTTATACAGGTGTAGATCTCTAATGCATTCATTACAAATCAGTTGTTTTCTTTATGAAATGCTTAGAATTAAATTAATAATTTGTCTGGAAGCAGAATACAAACATAAAGACAATGCCATTAATTTTTTTGTATTTCACTAAATTTAGAACAAAGTTTGAATTATATTTTAATTGTTAAGATAGCTTTCGATTTCATATGATGTAACTAACTAGTCAAATATATAAGAGGAGCTAATTTTTTAGTTGAAATAATTGTTTAACCCTATGAGGGGTGTGCTAGCTGCTCGTAGCGTTAAGCGTTTAGCTGTCCTCAAAGGGTTAAGGAAAACATCATTAAATCATTTACGGATAATTTTCAGCATGTAAAACGTCTTTATTTATATTTACTATGCAAAAACTATTCCTTTTACTATTCTTGCCATTTTAGTTCCGTGTAAAACTTTGGACATTCACCTCTTCTTATATGGGCACACGAAAACGAAACACCAAAATTGATTATTTCAAAACTGATTCCATAAACCGCATGCATTAATATTAAAGAACGCCGCACGATATTTCATAAATTAATATATCACGCACGGCACATTCACTCCCATATTTTGTATACCAAAATTCAGATCCGTGAATATTTATCTCGGAAGACAACAAATAAAAGCATCAAAGATGGTGCGATTTAGCGTTTCATGGCAGCAGTGGCTCTATGAATAATTCTTCTGCACTCAAAATAAAATCTCCGATGTGAGGGTTCCATACAAGATCAATCCATCTCCATCTACTTTGCATTAACAGATCACAGAAACGCTTGTTATGAATTATGCAAAAGTTTTCGACGAAACTTAAAAATCGATCATTTTGGTTTAAGTATACGACAGTGAAGCTGCCAATCACTTTCGAAAATATGTCTATCAAGTATTCTTAATGGAAAAATTTAGGAAAAATTGCAGGAAAGTAAGAATTCTTCAAACGCTTCGCAAGTTTGATGTGATCGTAAAAATATTTTTTTACTAATCTTTTCTATGAAGTTTGCTTTTAATTTTGTATTACAATAATTATAGAGACTTTAATAAACATATGTAAATAAAACCGAATTCACTTATTAATATTACAAGGTGCAAAATATATAAATATTCCAGTATTGAATATTTATATTAGTATAAATATATCAAATGATTGGAAAATAGCTATACTAATACGATATAATTTATCATAGTTTTCAAATCAACTTCAGAAATACTTCCCATTTAGAGTAATATTTCTTAAGTTAACAGATTCTCATATTTATAAGGTTTTAAAGTATCAGAATGTACCTAAATTTGAAAAGTATACTTGCTTTATTTTCAGCATTAGTAATTTGCTGCTAAACAGAGTGCAATATTATTTTTGTTTTAATAGTAATTTCATTGCCAATGTAACTACTAGTAGTTCTGTGAAGAATAGACCTTGGTCTCACCCCCAAATAAAAAAAATCTAAGATTTTCTCTTCATCGCATTTTTTAAAAAAAGCTTAGTAAATGTTATTAATTGTGAAGACAGCATTGTTTTTAGAGACAACGTACATCCTAATTTGACTCTCCAGGAGATACACTGGTGTACAAAAGTTTAGCACGATTCTTATAGTGCGAGAAATTGGAGGTTAATATGGATAAAATGGTTCGCAATCTGCTGAATTAGCAAAACATCTCTAGCTCTTTTACTTCGCTTATTTTTAAGCGGCATATGGAAATATTTTGAAAAAGATGGCACCAAAAATTCACACAGAAAAATTGAATCCTTAAATTGGTTATTTAAAAAATATCTTCCGGAAAATTTCACTATTAAAAAAGGCATCAAATTAAAATATTTTTTCCAACTCAGTTCGTTCGAACTAAGAACTCAAAATAACTTGGCGATAAATATTACAATTTGGCACAGAAATATATATGAGCAAAAAGTTGTCGTTGCTATGAAGATGAGACGATTTATAAGGCAGAAGAAATTTTCTTGGCGAGAAGCGTCTAATAATTCAATTTAGGCTTAACAATTACAAGCAGATTTTTAAATATTTTTAAATTGGTTACTGCGCCATATAGGGTAAAAAAGAAATGGTTTAGATAGTAAATGATTTTAAATATAAATTTAGATCTAAAAGATAGCCAAAGATTATAAAAATAGGTAACATTTATTTAGCGAAAAGCGGAAACGATCCACAGCGATACATAGCCATAAGCAAACTGGGTTTATTTAAACTTTGATGTCATTATTTTAATTTCTGTTTGCCACTCACTATTTTATTATAAATTAATATGATAATTATATATAATTAAAATAATTATCTCATTACCGAATCTATATATTAATACGTGAAGAAAAAACTTTGTACCCATTTTTAAGCACATTGCACGCACGGAGGAGTGTTAGATTTGGCATAGTTAAAGTTCATATGGAGAAGGAGTGCAGAAAGATAAAATTTATGTATAATATGTGTTACAAATTCATTAAATTAAATAAAATAAAACATTCATTGTTTACGTTCATACACTGTAAAAAATTATCGTAGTAATTGCGGAGTGGATGATTTGTAATTGATTTAATCCCCTGCAGTGAAATCCACTCCAAGAGGGAATTTATTTAAATTATTTATAAAAAAACTCTTCGGAGTGAAATAAAAAATGCGGATGATTTAAATCTGTCAATGACAAGCACATATTAGTCTGTGGTCAAACAGTCGCACAGAATAGAGATTGTCCCTAAGGAATTTATATATAGTATGCATCACTAATACATTAAATTGAATAAAATAAAACAGTCGGACAATATTTAGTTTTTTAACCGCCCGGTTTTTTTTGTTTCAATAAAAAATCTATAAAAAAAATACGAAGCACGTATTCTTTATTTCATTTTTTGTATTAATGTTTTTTAAAATTTTATATAATTTGAAAAAGATAGGCAAATTAACTGTGTAGCCTTGGCGAAACCTGGCCAGTATAGCAATAAAAAACCCAAGGAAATGTCAGAAAACGCGGTATTGTTTCATGAATATGACTTAGCCAGCTATACCTCATTATTCCTATCGTTCGTATTTTCAAATAATTCGAAAATTAATGCATAATGACGTATTTGTACACGCTCGCAGCTGATGTAATAGAACAAAATTCAAAAAAATTATATGCAATGATTATAGAGGCATACTCTTTGACAAAAGAACCTCAATAACGTTCAAACTTAAAAATTTAATGAATTACGGTCTAATTTCGACCGCTGGGCGACTTCTAGTTAAAATAAATTGAAATAAAACATATATACCATTTTCTATTGCTTCAAGAAATATTTCTGCCATATTTGAAGGAAATCGAACAACTCAATCAGCGTAACAAATATAAAGACGGTCAAATGCAAAATGCTGGAGTTAAAACGTAGACCTCGCTTCGCTCGATCAATTATGTTGAATCTTTGGAACTCATATGAAACCCTTATTGGCATATAATATTTTTTAAATATATGTTTTGTTTATACATTCAAATAAATATTTCATTTCAAATAATTTTTGTGCAACATTTTAAATACCAGTTTATAGGTTAAAAAAATTAGAATATTTTTTTAAAAGATATATATTTCTAATTTCAAAGTTGAAAATTAGATAAAACATTTCTAACACAATATATGATAAACTGAATCGTTATTTGTTTCTTTAATTGTAAACTTATTTTGTAATTTGTAAATAATATTTTTTATAGTTAAATTTTTTTGACAAATTATTCTTACCGAATTATTGTAGAAGACCAACTCTGTTCAGCTCCCAAGTTTATTACTAATTTGGACATATTTCGTATGCGTAGGAATAAAACAAAAGAAAAGTATTATCTACTAGGCAGACTGTCACAAAAACACACAAATTTTCCCCTATGTTTCTCATAAGTTTTCAACTTATTTGACTAATTAAAGAAAAAGAATATATTTTTAATTTCGAAATTCCTACTAATTTATATGTATGCATATTCCAACGCAGATAGACTTCATGTAAGAGCTGTTCCACCAGCTCAGACTGTAGATGTTGGAAAAACTGCTATATTCACCTGCAACGGATCGGGTCACCCCATACATATCATCAGCTGGAGAAAAGATATGGTTCCTGTGCTCTCATCCAGAAGAATTTCAGTTTCCAGGGAAGAGCTACGCATTAGTCCTGTGGAGAGAGAAGACAAAGGAATGTATCAATGCTTCGTATATAACGATAAAGAATCGGCCCAGGATGCTGCTCAGCTTCTTTTGGGTGGTAAGTTTTACACTTCTTTACCTATCAGTTATACCTCTGGGTAATTTTTCACCCTTCTACAGTAGAGCATCGATTATCCGAATACCGATCAATCGATACATCGGTTGACAAAATTCAAATTTGTGCGCCATGTAGTTCCTCTAGAATAAAGTGATTAGTACAAGAAGAAGAATGTGATGCTGTTCAATTGCTGCCTTTAAAACGTGTGTTCTCTGAATGAAAAGAAAGTTTTGGACTTCCTTTCCTACACTATAGGTCTACTTTAATGTGCTGCTACTTTATGTAAGGTAGGCATTTGTAAGACATATGATAAAAAATATACAGGGTGTCTCTCAGCACCACGTTCAGGAGGGGTAAGGTGCACCTCGATGAGTCAAAATCATATAGCAATTCAGGGTCGGAAATGCTTTCCTGACGCGGTGGTACACTCAGAAACATCAGAAATAAAAAGACGCCACGTAAGTAAATATTCGTTTTAATAATGTATTTACATGAACAAAAATAACATGGATCAAAGATATTGTTCAGTCTCGTTCACCGACTTCAATGCAGGCCTCACATCTACGTCACATGGTCTTACGAGTTCTCTCGAATATTCCATGCATATCTCGAATTTCCCCGGCTGCTACTGCGATTCGTGCGACCAGTCTCCTAGGCATTGTCAACGGGGGTGTCATAAACCAGTGTTTCATACGCCCCCATAAAAAGAAATCAAGACATGATAGCTCCGGTGATCAAGCAGGCCAACGCACCGTACCACTACGTCCGATTCACTGTTGGCCAAATCTAACGTCTTGGTGGATATGAACGTTACGGCTGAAATGGGCAGGGGCCCCTGGTGTTGGAACCATATATTCTGTCGCGTCGATGCAGAAATATGTTCTTCACCTAAAAGTTGTGGCAACACTTGCTGCAGACAGATAAAATAGTTGCTGCCGGTTAGACGAAAAGGCATCAGGTAAGGTCCGATGAGGTGATCCCCCTCAATGCCGGCCCAAACATTAACCGAAAACCGACTCTGATCTGCACGAGGTCGTGTTGCATGAGGGTTCTCCACCACCCAGAAATGGGCATTATGTGTGTTGAATATTCCTTCCCTTGTGAAGGATGCCTCATCGGTGAACAACACTTTAGTAGGGAGAATGGAATCTGTAACACATTTTTCAAGATACCATTGTGCAAAAGCAATACGAGGTTCATAATCACCCGGTTGAAGTGTCTGGATACGCTGCACGTGGTAGGGATGAATTTCGTTTTCTCTGAGAATCGTCCAGACGCTGGAACGGGAAATCTCTACCGCGTGCGCTACACTTCGCGTACTCAAACTTAGAGTCTGCTGTACTTGATGTAGAACATTCTCTTCGATGTCCAGAGTCCTTGCTGGTCTTTCCCGATTCATGGCAGATCTTTGAAAGGAACCTCTTTCAGTTAACCTCCGGTGCAGCCTTGCAAAAAATTATGGCTGGAAGTACACCTCATAGGATATCGTTCCGCGTACAAGCGCTGTGCGGCTGGCCCACTACAATCTGCAGCCCCGTATGCCAAAAGCATATAGGCTAACTCCGCATTCTTGTAACTAACCATCCTATATTGATGATTAGTTAAAAAACAATAAGAATTTAATTAAAACAAAAAATAATCCGAAAACTTTGATGCACGTGCGTTAAATTCCAGCGGCTAGAAGTGGCTTCGTATTTGACCGCTAAACTGGAGCGGCTACAACTCTAACTACTTACTAACTCTGAGTCCTTGTGCGAAGTAATAATAATTCCCTGCAAGAAAGCTTGGAACTTTCGCGCAACGCCATGCACCGCGTCAGAAGACCATCTCCGACCCCGCATACCTACATGATTTCGATTCATCGGGGTGCATCCTACCCCTCCAAGAAGTTCTGAAACGTGGTGCTAAGGCACCCTGTATACAGTTTTGTGTATAATATCGCTGTTTCTTTGTTTCATATTGCTCCTATGACATGAACATTTCTTTCGTGAATGATCGGTTATCCGAACACCCCAGTTCCCAACTGTGTCGGATAATCGATGCTCTATTGTTTTTCTTGTTAAAAAATTTTTTGGATTGCTCAAAACTTGGTGTTATTTATTGTGCGTTTATGGGGAGTTTAGAAGAAAAGTGACAATTCAGCAGTTACTTGAAAAACGGTGATGTACATATTTTTTACTTTAGTGGGAGGGGGATGTGTTAGATTTACCCCTTGCGTCTGTTAACCTCTAAAATGTATTTAACGTTATGGTTCTTTCAGAAAAATGTAACTTAGGTGTAAAATATAGATTTCATAATAATTTTAATATTTCAATGCAAAATAATTTCTTACATTACTGAAAGTTTTATATGAATGGAATGAGTGAAAAATGGAACGAATGCAGAAATCTTTATGGAAAAATTAAGACTTTTTAATTTATTTTCTCTGAAAACGACTTTTATATCTCGAATACTAATGAAGTGTGCGTGTGTGTGTTTTGGCGCTCTACAGAACAGACCGTAGAATGTAGATCCACCTAATTTGGCATAGATATACTTTGGATGCTGAAGATGTGCACCTAAGGGCAGTTTTTCTTAAATTTTAATTCAAATTTAAATTATTTTTTAAAAATTTCGCCGTTTTCTGCGAACAGCTTCTGAATGAATTAATGGGCAAAAAAATTTTTATGTCCTTTTAAAGTGCAAAAAATTATCTTTCCAATGATATCAGTTTAAATTCAATGCAGTCTCCAAATCTGAAATGTATAGTTATATGGATGGTTTATTTCTCTGAATCAAATTACATAAGCTATGTTAGTTAACTATTTTCTAACTATTCCTTTTGAATGATACCTTAATTTTTAAATGACATGCAATATCCTATCGCTCAAAGTAAAATAAATTTTGTGATGCCAATGTATTTTTAATATTGCTCGCTATCCATAAAAGGGAATTTTAAAATGTTTGGTTCAGATTAACAAATAAAATATTCTAAAGAACTTCTTTCACTCAACTATTAACGACGTCCATTCATAGAATTGAACATATTTTGTTAATATTATTTGTATTACCTTTCTCTGGTTCCGGATTGAAAAATTGCAATTCATGAAACTAGAAAATATGGAAAGGAGACCTGGTAGGCGGATAAAAATAAATGTTTTGAAGTAGAAACTTTTTAAATTATCAAACATATATTGGTAAAGTAAAAAAACGCATCATTATGAAGCAAATTTCAACATTGGAGAACGCAGTTAGAATTTTCAGTTCATTATTTTGGGTAGTTTTGGAAATAAAATAAATATTTTAAAGTTCATTTGAACCCATTTGCTTCATGAAATGCTTTCCCTTAAAAGTTTTCCCATCGAGATCTCGACGCATAGTGAATAAACTTGCTTCAATAATAATTCAAGGGAAGCTGAAAAAAAGACTTCTCTCTGTTCAAGGGCTTGATTTCTTTTCTATATTAGATTGTATTCTTTTTGATCTTTTCTGTAATGGTTTACCTTGTTTGAAAACAAAATTTATAGTACCATAAAATAAAGTCTAAGCTTATAAGAGTGGAAAGCAAAATAAATGACGTATAGGGAGGAATTTAGGCAAAAATGAGAAATAGGGACTGTTCTCAAATTTACACAAATCATAATACTTTTAAAGTCAAATCGTTAAATTCGTTCGAAACATTTTTCACATTCAGTTATTTCAAAACAAAAGGTCAACTATTTCAACATTCTCTTCTGGCTTACGGTTTAAGTAGAAATTTACAATTTTTTCTGAATAAAACATACTATAAACTATATTTAACAATTATACTATATTATTCTAAATAAAACAAACTATATGTAAGATCACTTACAACTGTTTTCGAATGTCTTTTTTGTGACATCGAATAAATTTGAAACATTTGAAAATTATATTTTGGTACTTTTATAACAGTATCTTTAACAGAAAAATTTCAGACATAATCGATATAATAATTCAACGATTCTTATTCTAGTTGAATAATAATAACGAAATTCTTAAATTTAAATCCTCAAAATATTTCAATCGATTTTACTCTTTTATTACAAATTTTTTTCAAATTTCTGAAGACATTCCTTGGTCAATTTAAAGCAAAAAAATTATTTTCAAATTTTAGAAAATTACTGAAGGGGAAATATTACTTTTGAGGGAAATTTAATTATATTATTGTTTTTCATTTAATAATACAATTTTAATTAATTTTGCAAGAAGCTTCAAACAGATAATATACTTCTATAGAAATAACAAAGTTATAGCTCTAATATTAAAAATAATGGAATTTTTGTAAAATTTAATTCATTTTGAAATAATTATCAAGACAAATATTCTTCCCTGTATCTCGCAGCGTCGTATCACATTCATTACAGCGTGTTGCAGCGAAAAAAAATTGTTTCGTTCAATACTCCATTCAACGAATTTTTGAATAGAAATATAAAGTTTTCTTTATTAATTCTTAGCACACCAAATAATAAAGATTATTTAATAACGAAAGTATTTATTTACTGCAATAGATACACACACTAAAAGTTACGAAAAGTTAACATGCATTATTAACGACATGAGAGGACTACATGTTCCTCTCTGTACACAACAGTGATGGAATAAGAAGTGACAAAAATAGCAGAAAGAGATCTTGGAGCTGAATGAACGCATACGTAATAGTATCCAATAATATCTACAGAGAATGAAAAAACTACTATATTAAAAGATATGAGGAAATGAGCATTGATTTCTAGCACTTTTAAGAGCAAATTTTAATAAGAAATTGTAGTTTTTAACTAACCGATTATAATTAAATAAAATTTTAAAATTTATTTCTCAATTTTATTTTTTCTTTTACCCATTAAGGCGGTTTAAGAAAATCTTTTGAAAAATAAATTAAATCGCGATGTCGCGATTAAAGAGTGTCTAAAAAAATAGATCTGATATGGAATACCTGTCCTCAGTTTATGAAAATTTAAGCGAATTGTCATTTAAATTACAAATGCATTTGTTTTAATCATGTTTTCCAACAATTGGTGAAAGAAACGTCACACTTCTTAATGTCTGCAATAAAATAAATTTTAAATCCAGATAATTAATCTTGATATACTTTTTCAAATTTCTAAATTTCTATGTATATACTCCTTGTGAACTTTTACTTCATATGCGGGACTTAGACAACCAGATGATTCATAACACGTATTTGGACATAGATAAATTACAGTTGTTGTTAAAACATACAAGAGCTGTAATTAGAATAATACAACTTCCATAGCACATGATTAAACTTCTCGCATTCTACAAGCAGTATAATGGAAAAATTATCAAAAGCGACTGTTAATGATTAATGGATTATTTTTGGGAGAGTAGAAATATTCCCAAATTAGATTTTTAACTAGGGTAAATAGACTAGTAAGACTTATAATCCACATGAAACGATCCGGAAGAATCTAAATAATTTTGTAATTTTAATTCATTTGTATTTTATACCCCAGATAAATACAATTTACATATAAATAATTAATTATTTTAAATTAAAGAAAATATATATCTTTAAATCATTTATTTGATACCACAGTCTTTTAAACGAAGAAATTTTCTTTTTGGCATTTCTTCTGAGCTGTGCAAACATAATCTTCTGATTGTTCCCTGATGTTTAACCTAATCGGTTTATACTTCACCATTGTGTAATTAAATCTTAAATGCGTCATTCTACCTTTCGCAGGTAATTTTGTTTTCTTCCGCGTAATAAAAAATTCTAATTTACTCAGGTGCGCTATTTCATTTCTAGGAAATTATATCTGTCGATCTATCAGTTTGGTGAAAGGTTTCTCTTACCGAGGGACAAAACAAATTCCCTTTATGCATTTTTAGAGTATCCCTTTATCATACATGCTTACATTCGAAACTTTTCGTTCCATGTCCTCCTAATGTAATCCTATTACCTTAAGCAGCTTACTACAAAATAGTTTTATAAGGCCATTTTCTTCAACGAATGTTCGATGCCGTCGAAACAAAGGTAAAGCTCCTTATTCAAGCAGCCTTTCGAGCGCCAGCTTTGAGAAATCTTGAGTAGGTCTAGCATTATAGCATAATTAACGTCAAATTGGAAGAAAATATATTTTGCGGAGGGATACAGTTAACTTGTTTTAGTTTGTATTGTTTGTTTTGCAGACGTAAGGAAGTGGTATTTATTTGGACGCATATAATGAATGAGCAATGCAATTTCCTGTATTAAACGGAAATGGTGCTATTGCGAATAACGGGTGCTCACAAAATTTTTTTCGGCCAAACATTTATAAAAATGAATAGTTTCGGTTCCAGATTTTATCTTTACAAAGTTATCAGATATTGAGCGAATTTATTATATACTTACAGAAGGTAAAAAAAATTAGAGAAGAAAGAAATGTATCTCTCATTTATGCACCTAACATATTTAAGTTAATGCTCTACACATTTATACATAAATTTATTTTTGGAATTTAACGCAGTGATATTTCAATAAAATCATATTCTTAATTTGTAGTTGCATTGGACCACACATAAAGCTCGCTTTGAAATATGTGAAAAACAGATATAGATGTTTGAAAAGATAAAGGCAAATGTTTTAGAAAATTTTATTATTTTTGAAGTTAAATTTTAGTAGCAAAAACTTATTTTTATCATCTCTCAATTATCGTTTCTTTTGTGAGTATTGTCACTGTAGTTTTTCATGGACTTAATTGAGGAAAACTCAAAGGAACACGAACAAAAATATTTGATTTTCGAATACAACGTTTTTATAAAAAATTATATTTTAGTTTCGGAGTTTACACTAGTATTATTTTAAATGCAATTATTTTTTAAGTAATATGATTTTATTACAAAATAAAAAAATTGTCAACGCTTTTCAGAAGATCAGTGGAAGAGAAACTCTTGTGAAATCTGCATGAAACCATTTTTAAAAAATACACTAATAATAGAAGAAACATGAAGTAAATTATTGATGATTTGAATTTCTTCGTATTGTTGAGTTTAGCATGATTGGAATCTTATCATGAATATGAATTGAAGAGACCATTTTTTAGTCAAAATATTCATTGCCATAGACACAAAATTAAAAGGCATTTTGTTCTTTAACTATATAATGATTTTTATTACTTTTCTAATGCAAAGTTTCAGATATCTTTGAGTACAACTTGCATTAAAGCGTAATTATCGTCCGATTGGAGAAAATATGGATAAAAACTCCGAGTTACAAAGTAATTGGTTATTTTTTCTCCTTTAATATCTTTTAAGGGTGTACGCTGGTCTTATTTTTTATGCAATTTTCAGTTTAATATATGCTTAAATATTTCTGGAATTAAAAAGTAGAAGAAACTGGCAAAAAAATTTATGAATATCTCAAAATATTTTGACTATAATTACGGAATCAAATTTCCAATACTTAAATTTCGAAGAACAAATATTTTAATTATCTGATTTCAAATTCAGTCAGTTCAGTAAAATAATAACAGTAACAGCTTTAGAGTAACAATGCTAATTTTTACTTACGGAATTTTCTGATGAATTAGACTTTCTATTAGACTACACACTGAGAACTAATCGCAAGCTCAAATATTTATGGGAATAGTTCAAATTTATTGATAGTGAAATCTTGATTTTCATTACTTTACCGAATATCTACTTTGACCCAATTTTCTTTAATGGCTTTTGTCCTGCTACTGATTGAAATAAAACTTGAAATAACTTTTATCTAACTTCCCCTGATCCAGAAATATTTCTTTAAAAGAAAAGTGAATTGATATTTGCAAATACATTTTACTCACAAATAGCTATAATGTGAAATCCGGTTAATAAAGATTTAACATTTTTTTATCATTTAAAGCTCATCATTTGATTTCCTAATTTTGCATTCTCGTTCTTTTCCTAAAAATCATTCCACTTGGTTCCAAAATACATGGAATATAAATAAAAATATATGGATATATTTTATTCACTTAATTAAATATAATTTTGATTATTTTCATTTTCAATTCCACAATTTTTATACTATAAGAATCATTCATATCTGTTGATATGGAACAGTAATTCATATAAATAGTTATCAAAAATTCTAACATAAATTCAATATAAAAAGAATATCAAAACAAAAAAAATGATACCTATTAACATCATTTAAGCATTATTGGCTTACTTGTTATTTCCCCACATTAAACAAAAATTTAAGGGGACATACGACTGTTAAATCTCGAAAATTTTCGATTTTATGAAAAATATATATATTATTTCCCTGTCTTTTCTGAACAATTTAAAACAATCCGCGTTAAAAAAATCTCATAATTATGAAAGTTATGAAGAAAATTGTAACTGCTATTCAACGTAAATATTGAATATAGCCATATTTTTAAAGATCTATATCTCAAAATGTGCTTTTTTTATATTGCGCGCGCGATATCTCAAGAACTATTAAATATTTTTACATAGAATTATTACTGAATATCTATTGTGCTATGTTCTACAAATTGAACCACATTTTTGTACATATTTTCTCCAAAGAAATTTTTGGGGGGTTAGAAAAGGAGAAATTTAAACAATTTTTAACAACATTTTTATTGTAAATTGGCATATGAAATAGAAATTAAATCTAAATATTAATAAATTGAGGTTGAGGTTCTTAAACGGACTGTTTGGTTTACTTAGATACCCAAAATATTGTGTTTAGACAAATATTTTATCCGTAATCATGCGCGCAAGGCGACTATCTCATTTTTCTCCAAAAATAATACCTATATATTTTACTCTCTCCAATAAATACATATCAATATAAACGTTTGAAAATGTGTGTACTATAAGAGAAAGAACAGATATTTTTCCAGAGAAAATACTGAGTTTTTCAATTGCATTGTTTCAGAGATATAATGCATCGAATTTGACAGTTTCCCCGCATTTTTTCGAGTTTTAAGAGTCGTATGTCCCCTTAATAATTCATGTCATACAGCATGTAAAGTAATTTCTTTTTTCTAGATGTGGCACCTGTTCTGAAACACACTTTTGAACCTGCCAAAGTAGAGCCAGGCAGTTCGCTTTCCCTGAAATGCATCGCCTCCGGCAATCCCCTACCCCAAGTCACATGGACGCTAGATGACCTGCCCATTCCAGACCACATGCGATTCTCTGTGGGGGATTACGTCACATCCAAAGCAGAGGTTGTGAGCTTCGTGAACATAAGCACTCTGCGAGTAGAAGATGGCGGTATGGATTAATCTGTCATTTTATGATCGCTGTGATAAAAATACTGCACATATGTTCCTGTATGATTTCAGACTATATATAAATAATTTCTATGAAAACATTTCTGAATAAATTAACTATTACGCATTCTTGACTTAAAAAAGGAGCTCAACAATTTTCAAGCAAATATGGAAAAAACCTCGGTTCAGCAGCCATCGTTAAGCAAGTAATGTCATATTTCACTGACATAAAAAGTTTAAGAGCAAAATTGCTAATTTTTTTTCATTTGAAATAATGCTGTATTTATCATGTTAAGCAATTTTAATGCTTTTATTGTTGGCGTTACTAACAATCAAATCAAATTTTTAATCATTCTCAAAATTTATTCAATTACAATAACATCTTAAAATAACATCTTATTAAAATTTATTATTACTACCAACGAACGAATTAAATAATTGAGTGCATTAAAGATAAAACATACATAAAATGTGTTTAGTAAGTTTTGACTCAATTTATATATATACATGTATAACTAAACTTGTAACATGCAGCTGAATAACTCTTATCTTTACACAGTGAAAATAAATTATAATTTTATATAATTTAGATCAATATTTTACACAAATGTTTATAAAAGATGCTTAACAACAATGCTATTTTTAAGATGATATGTTTTTTAAATACTATGTAAATTCAAAGAAATTTAATTTAATATTAAAACTATGTTTTTTATTAAGATGTATTACAAAAGATTATTAAACTTCAATAAGAAAGAAATTATCTAGCTTTATTTTCTCTTAGCGTAACATAGATGCATGGCTATATTGAATTGGTTCTCTAGGTCTCATTTCAAAAAATCAACGATGTTGGTCCACATTGTCTAGAATATGAAGACATAGATGCCTGTTCGAGGGATGTCACCTGTGATATGAGATGTGTTGGGATATCAGTTTGAAGAAGTTTAGTAGGGAGAAAAGTAATATTTACAAGATTAGGTAAGAAGATACTTAGTAAGCTACGTATGCAAAATTAATTTAGAAATCTAAGAATTAGAGCATTTATTCAGAATTTAATCCATCGTGAAAGGATTCTATTCTAGTTCTTTTTTTGTTTTCCATCAATGATAATATCTTAAATCTTAAAATCAGATATTTTAAGTCGGAACAAACTGGCTTTTCTGTTTCCCATCTAGTTTTTTTTTGTACATGTCTCCAAGCCCTTTGCATGTGTTTATTTTCTGATCTCAGGCATGTTCAGCTGTAGAATTAAAATTATCTGTCCAGGGCTCTTAAATGAATGTCTTTCTATTGTAAAACATCACACAGTTCTAATCATATATCCTTGATTACCATGTAATAAGAGTCTTTATTTGTATCAGGAGCATAGAACTATTTATGAAATTATAATTTGCTTTGTATGCATCAACAAAATCATAATACCGCAAGACTGTTCTCACCAGTAAAATATTTACAAATCTTCAACACTTAAAATAATATCCTTTTATATTCTTACTACTTTGAAAACTTGATAAAGGTAGGAGAGATCCTAAACTTTTCTCATATAAGCCCTACTAAGGTTTCATCCTTGCATTTCAGAGCTACGTGCAGGGGAGACCGTGCCTCCCCGCCTCAGTCAGAAAACAATTTGATCATAAGATAACACTCAACAAATGTCATTTATCTAGAGTCTGCTTCTGAGTTATCGCAGTGACAGCGAGAATCACCAGACAGACGGTTTTTAAACACTTTTAAGTTCAAATGTTTTCATTAGTATATGCGGCGTATATAAGGTTGGAATTTGTGATAGATTTTTCCTCATTTCTTAATGCACTAGAGTTCTGGGTATATTTATTGAGTCATGGTATTACACAATATTTTTAATAATTTTAGAGAGTCTCAAATGTAATTTAAAAAAAAAAGTACAAGGAAGAATTATTTACTTGAGTAGATTTCAATGGCATACATCCTCAGTATTTTGATAACTAAAACACTTACACAGTGAAATGTTTTCAATAAAATAAGTATTATCTAATATAGATCCACCCAAGAAATTGTACAGGAATTAGTTGAAGAACAATGGATTTTAAGATCAGAATATTTTTAAGTTCCAAATTTTTTGCTTAGTGGATTCTTCCATATCCTTATTACACTGGTATGTAAAAATTAAAGGAACATTTCGTAAAATGCAGAAATTTACAATTAATACGAGAAACTATGCTTCAGGGAATCAGTTCTGGAGAATTGTGTGACATTCAATCAATTATCCTTACACATTTTACGTATTGGTCACCGAATTGAGGACCACAGAAGGATAGAGAGCGAAAGTGAGTTTTGTATCCCATCCTGTTTCACAGAAGCTGATAGCAGGATGCAGCACTTTATCAATTGTTATTATTTTTGATGTACATAATATTTAAATATATTTTCATATTACAACAAAATATTCAAGGAAAATCTCAAAGGGATTTTCTAAAAACCCAAATTTTCCACTTGTAATGTTTACACTTATAACATACAGTTTTGTTCAAATTATCATGCAAAATTCGAGACACTTACATATTATGTTTTCAGTATTTCTTCAAAATTCCAAGTAAATGCCTTTGAATATTAGGGAAATATAGGTATTTTGTATAAATACTTTTTTTACGCATGTGGTGCAGCAGAATTTTTCTCATAAATTCGTCTCCAGATATATAAGTAAATTTTAAAAAAAATTCAGTTAGTCTATTCACAGAATTCAGACGGATATCAGCATTTCAGTAGGGTAAGATTTCATTCTCTTGTAGAAGCTAAAATGATAGTTCTTGTACAGAGCTGATATTTTCTAAACTTGAATGTCAGATGAGTATTGAAAGTAATTTAAATAATGTATTTAATTTATAGAATTATTATACATGATGGTGATAATTTCAATTTCTAAAATCATTTATTGCTATTTCAGGAGCTCATTTAGGTAATTTAGCTGGAGACCTCTCAGCTTCTCAAAGAGAGAATTTCACAGAATTCCACCTCACTGTAGAGAAAGGTTTCAAATTTTTAGCAGGGATCAACTAGAATTCATATCTCTATGTATCTGGCTTTTCACAGAAATTGTAGGGAAGGAGTTGCTTTTGCGTCTCGCATCCTGGTAAAATTATTGATACAAGGCACTCATATTTCCTGTGACTTTCGGCGTATTTGTCACTTAATGCAGTAGCCTGTAGCGCGCATATGTCTGCAGGAGATTTCGTATTTTGTTGAAAACTCCCAGCATAATCAAGGCGCATGCGGAAAAATTGGGATTTTAAAGGAGCATTTACTCTTTATGTTGTACGAGTAAGTGGCAGTAACGCATTCGCAGCCTTTGATGGTTGCGTTATCTTTCTGTGGTAAACCATTTTCGCCTTCATCAGTAACCCCTATTTTCGTGACAGATCTTCACTTGAAATGTGACTGATGCTCTGATTGGAAATGACGTTCGCCAGAACTGTTCGAAACGTACTAAGTAATATTAGGGCATTTCTCGCGACTCTGCCTGAATTTTTCTGAATTTTTTACGCCAGTCTTCAGTAATCTGAAATTTGTATGTTCATTTGGATGAGTGTTGTTGATGAAAGATACAATATTTCAGTAATTTTCGAATGGCACAATGAATAATTTTTTAGAATTTGTTAGCAGAAAGATTGGTTATACCAATATATTTTATAATGCTGAATTATGACATAAATTAAGGATAAAGAAGCTGGAAAATAATAGAAATAAAAAAAACTTTAAAAGAAATTAACTACCAGTACATTAAAGGGAAATAATTTTTCTCTAAGATGTAGGATCGGAACTAAAGGTAATAAACTGAGAGGCCTTATAAGGAATATATTCTCACGTTTACAATTCTAGTTGCACCCCGGCTTTTCTATCTGCAGGTCATCCTCAATCACATCTGTCTCGGTTCAAAATTACAGGTCCGTCCAAGAGCCAAGCCCTCAGTATTTGCTTCAAAGACAGGACGTTAAATATAACTAAAGAAGCTTTTCTATCTGCGCCTCACTCTGCCAGGTACATTTTCCATCCCTCAAGTCTGAGAAAAATATTATTTTATCTCGCATTTAGTAAAACCCTAATTTTAAATATTTTATTTACTTATCCTATTCTACATGCACATTTTCCTATAGCGTTCAGCGGAACCTCCATGGACCGCATTTCAGTCACATTTCGACATACACATTTAGCATTAAGTCCACGTTAACTTTCATTTCTGTTTAGTTGTTAGATCCAGTCATTTAGGTAGTTTTTTTTGATAATAATTCTGGGTGGAGTCGTAATTTTTGCTCTATATGTTTTTTGGTGCTGGTCTGAATCTAGGGTTTCCACCAAAATGTTTGTGGAATTTAGTTATAAGCCAAAAGGCATGAAAATGGACTTCAGTTTTTTTTACTTATAGTTAAAGAGCCTCAGCTTTTTTGCCATCTCATCATATATCAAAGATAATCTATTTCAGGAATTTCTACAATTTATGTCTGTACTATTTTTTTCGTGCTTATCGTTTAGGCGCCATGTGGTTGAAGTTTGGCTGGTTCCCCTTACTACTAGCACATGGCTTGAAAATATAAAATCTTCTCTGTATGCACTGGATTTACTATCTTGCTATTAGTACATCATGCTGTGCTTTTCTCTGTCCCTTTTTTACGTCGTTTTTCATCTAAGCCTTAGGCGCCCAGAAATTGATTTTAGTCCAAGGTGTATGGGCATGAGATGATTATAGATAGATTCTGGAATTACCTCTAAAGTGATATTGGTGTGATTTAGATTCTTTTCCCAATGCAATGTATTCAAACCAACTAAAGTACTTATTGGTTTTAATTAAACAATTAATTTTATTAATTAGATTTGACCTTGAGTACAGTAACTTAGGAAAAAAAAAATGACATGGAAAGAGTAGCATTCAAGCTTTCCATGGCAAGCAATATGTATTACAGCTACAGTCATAAATATGATCTTAGTATCTACATACATTAATACATAGTCTCTTCACTTTATCTTGGTCGTTTTGTTTGTAGTTCTGTTTTGAAGATCACCTGTCGCCCCTCCATTTTGAAAGTAAGACACCTCAACTAAATCATTGGGCAGTATTGGTTTCTGTCATCATCCCATCATCACTATTAATTGGATCCTCCTTGCAAGTTGTCCCAAAATGGGGTACAACACTGGAACTAGTGATCTAACCTTCCTCCAGCTGCAATTTCATGTGCACCTCTTTACTTACACTTGGGATATCTTGCATTGGGATGATGAGTGCAGGGGGGCTTCAGAGTTTTTGACAGATTCTGGGCCACTGTACATTCTTTCACAACTAGTCCTCTCTTTTTTGTAGTATATTCAATTTTCCTTTATATGATAGTAAACTTTTTTTAAGAAGAAGAAAGAATGTGGTGGGCAACTGCAGGCAGAGCCATGTACTACTCTTGATTAAATGAAGATTTCATACAACATTTTGCAGCAAACATTATTCAAGGATAGTGTACTCTAGGTGGTTATTGGGTGTAGCCTGTGCCAGAAGCAGTTCCCCGACTCCGCAGCAGCCCCAGGGGCATGTTCAGGTTCTTAAAGGAATTTCAATTACTTTGGGGAGATCATTGTTTTCCAAGTGCAAACTTCAATTTAACATAATTAAAAGACCGATGTAATTATACATCCTTTCTTAGCATGTCTAAGATAAAATGTTATCAGCGTTGTTTTTCCTAAAACTGTGGCAGGGAGAAAATATCTTTTAAGAGATTTTGCCTTCTCTAGTTTTAAAATATACAATTATCAAAGTACAAATGCAATTAAGACAAAAAGTTTTCGATATCTTCCTGCAGCAACCCACAGACCATGGATGTGTATTTGCAGGGTAAAGGTAGAGCTTTCACAATTAAAACAATCATCTTCGTCTGCTTTCTTGTATATTTGGGGAGAACTTGTTCATCATATTTTACCTGGGAGAACTTATTTAATGTATTTACTATGGGAGAACTTATTTCATCATGTTATTTACTAGGAGAACTTGTTCATCAGGATGCCTGGAAGTAGCGTCTCAAGCAATACATGGCAG
>BGPR01000147.1:0-90537 GCA_013235015.1 Araneus ventricosus | reverse complement strand
AAAATTTTTTAGAATTTTATCCACCTCTTTTAATATAACACCTATATTTTGTCACCGTGATCCTGTTTATTCCATACGTTTGCGCAGTTTGCAAAATGGCTCTTGCGCCATTAAACCCCAACCAACCAACCCCTAGACACCTTCTCCTACAAATTGGGGGCTCGCTGAGATTTAAGCAAATGTTCAAAATTTTAACTAAGAGCGTTTTGGTTTCACCTCCTCGTCGATTTTAACTGAGAACCTGAATTTCTGAACAACGTCGAGATCTGGCCTCGCATCGAAAAAGAGATACGGCGATAATTTTCGCAAATTGAGAGTAACTTCAAGAGTGATACGGAGCAATCCAAGCGAAATCAGCGACACATGAATTAGGAAATCAGCGACTACTGGAATCCAGCAATCCGGAACACCGACGAAGGCACTTTCGGATTGCATCGAATTCCTGGCGTCATCCGTATGCTTGAATTTTCAACGAAGCGAATTTCCCTCAGTCCTTAAGGTCAACACCAGCGAAAGTGCCTCTCTCTGGAGTTACTTCGAATTATTCCAGTATCATCTCCAGGTCCTGCGTGAGTTGTCAGCGAGAATGAAATAAATGATTCGGTAAAAATACCAATCATTAACAACACGTCAGAGGTAACGCCGATTTACCTGTGCTTCAATTCTTTTTGAGAAATTTAACTTACTGGTATAAAATATTTCAAACAATTAAATTGCCTGTCCTTGTGGAAATAAAGTAATAGTGTTTCTGAAAATAAATGCATTTAATGTGTGAAAGTGTTTTGAATAAGCGAAAGTGTTCCAGACATCGTTGACTTAGAAGAGCAGATGTAAGTATTTAGACTCATTTTTGGGCGGAAGTACATTGTTCTTATTTTTGTCCTGATTCTGATTTTATCAATGTTCTGTTTTTGAGTATAATATTAAGTGCATTCTTTGTGTTTTTAATTCCTGTTCTTAAGTGTATCTGAAATTGAATTTTGATGAGTTGTTCTATTTTTTCGTGGGTACAAGTACGATCATTAGCTTAATTTCAGGCAAAGATATATTTGTTCTTTTTGTTTCAGATTAACTCACGAATACTTTCAGAATTTTTACTTGGTTTTCTATTCTTGATATTTTGAGAAGAACGCATTGTCTTTTCGATAAAAAATAAATTGATATTGATGGTAATATTGGGCTATTTGGCAAATATTCAGGTTCCGGGAATTTTCAAAAGTTTATTTTTGTTCGTAATTGTTTATCATTGATGATTGCATCTTATTTAAATTATCTCTTTTTCTTGCTTGATTGAATAAACTTTTTGCACGTCATTTAAATAGTTTTGTCCAATTGGAATTGGGTTTTAGAGAATTTTATTTGTGTAAATTAAAACTTTAATTAATTTAACTAATTTTAACTTGTGTAAAATTAAAACTGTTCTCTGGGTCACCACTCTAAATTTTAAAAAATGGCATTTTTACTCGCGAGAAGGAAAGAGGATTTGATGACACTCGCCGCAGATTTGGATCTTACTTTTGAAGCGAGTTTCACTAAATTGAAGTTAAAGGAACTGATCGTAAAAAGCCCAGATTACGTCGAAGACGATGTTAAGAAGATGCTTGATGGCATTGTGGAGGAACGTACAAAAGGAGAAGAAAAAGCCGAGAAAGAGAAGATACGAAAGGAAGAAAAAGAAGAGAGGATGCAAAAAGAAGAACGAGAATACGAATTGGAGAAATTACGAATACAGGCCCAACGGATTGCCAATATTCCGAATAGCGCCGAAAACGTTCAAACACCGAATAAACCGATTCACGAAACTTTTCGTAAGTTTAATATGCAGGAAGATATCAGTTTGAATCTCACCTTATTTGAACGTCATGCAGAACTAACCTCCTTGCCAAAAAAAGATTGGGTTCAAAAACTTATAGGGTTAATACCCATTGAAATTGCCCATCTGATAGCAAGAGAGCCAGCGGATAAGTGTAATGATTACGATCATGTAAAGGATTTGCTATTGCAAAGATTTCAATTATCCCCGGAAAAATTTCGCCAGCTATTTTTGTTTCACCAAAAGGATGATTAAAAAACATGGCAAGATTTTCACCACGAATTGCAGACGTATTTCGATGGATGGACTTTAGGCTTAAAAGTCAACACTTACGACCAACTGCGAGAGTTAATCATAGCCGATCAAATGAAGGAAAAAGCGCCATATGATCTTCGGGAACATTTTTTGGACGAGTGGTCTATTATTAACTCACCAATTGAACTAGCGAAGAAATTTGAAGATTATGAAGACGTCCGAAGAACTATAAAACCAAAGCAGTTCAAGTCATTCGCTAAGGAATCGAGCAATAACCATAAATATTTTCGAGGACAAGAACATTTCCATCTTGGAAATAATGGGAATGAGAAGAAATGCTTTCAATCGAAGAGAACTGTTTACGATAAAAGAATTAAACAATTAACGTGTAGCTACTGCAAAGGACCGGGTCACTATGCCGTAGATTGTACGAAGCGCCGCAAGGATTCGAAAAATAATAAATCTTCAAGCTCTCCGGTACAAATCTGTTCTCGGATTTCTAAAGAAAGAATTAAGACCAGAAAAATAACCATAGGAAATAAGACTTTTGAAGCTCTCATCGACACCGGCAGTTCAGTTACGCTCATTCGTGAAGATGTAAGCAAAGGAATCATCGAACAATCAAAGCTCTCAAGGGACATTGTCGTGTTATCTGGATTAGGGAAGTACGAAGTCAAAACAAAAGGATCGTTCCAACGAGAAATCGAATTAGACGGAGAGAAATATTCCGTAACTTGGCATGTTGTTCCTACGCCGTATTTGGAATTTCAAGCAGTGATAGGATCGGACATTTTGGAGCAGGCTTTTGTTGGCTTCGATAAAAAAGGTGTTTATTTTCGTAAACATGAAGATAAAGTTTGGTTTATGCATACACAGGTTTACGAAGCAAGAATTGAGGACGAAATTGAAGTTAAGCATGTTACCAATCCACGAATAAGAAAAGAACTTTCTGAGCTAATCAACAACTATATACCTAAGAAGACCGAAACGACAAATGTGTCCATGAGAATTATCCTGAAAGATGATGTACCAGCTTACCAACCAGCACGCCGTTTGTCATTTCCAGAGAACCAGGCAGTCAACAAGCAAATTGACGAATGGTTAGATCAAGGAATTGTGAGACAAAGGTCATCTGAATATGCAAGTCCAATCGTGTTAGTTAAGAAGAAAGACGGTACCGCCAGACTATGCGTTGACTATAGGAAACTGAACCGAAAACTAGTCAAAGATCGTTTCCCATTGCCACTGATAGAGGATGTATTGGATAAACTCCAAGATGCCAAAGTGTATTCCACGCTAGACTTGAAAAATGGTTTTTTCCATGTCGAAGTCAACGAGGATTGCAAACATTTTACCTCCTTCATTGTGCCAGACGGGCAGTTCGAATTTAATAAGGTACCTTTTGGCCTCAGTACAAGCCCAAGTGTATTCCAAAGATATGTGTATAGCATCTTCAGAGAACTCATGCGTAAAGGCATCGTAATAATTTATATGGACGATTTGATCATTCCAGCTAAAGATGAAGATGAAGGTATAGAAAAACTGAAGAAAGTATTTGAAGTCGCCTCAAAATACGGTTTGGAGATCAAGTTTAAGAAATGTCAATTCCTGAGAAGAAGGGTGGAATTTTTGGGTCACGTTGTTGAAAACGGAACAGTACGCCCTTCAGTTGCAAAAACAATAGCTGTCAAGAAGTTCCCAGTACCAACAACAGTCAAACAAGTACAAAGCTTTTTAGGACTCACCGGCTATTTTCGAAAATTCATTCCAGCGTACTCTAAAATAGCGAAACCTCTGAGTGATCTAATTAGAAGCGACAATCCATTTGTCTTTGAACAACCTCAAATGGAAGCGTTTGAAAAACTCAAGAAATTATTAACTGAAAGTCCAGTATTAAGCATTTTCCAGCAAGGAAAAACAACCGAATTGCACACGGACGCAAGCCAGCAAGGGTACGGAGCCGTCCTACTCCAAGAAGCGGAAGATGGAAAATTGCATCCTGTTCAATACATGTCTAAGAAAACTACTCCAGCAGAGGAGAAGTATAGCAGCTATGAGCTTGAAGTTCTCGCTGTTGTCAACGCTTTAATGAAATTTCGCACCTACCTAATGGGGAATCATTTCAAAATCATAACGGACTGTTCAGCCTTTCAAAGGACTATGGACAAAAAGGATTTAGTTACTCGTATAGCGAGATGGGCATTACTGTTGGAAGAGTTTGATTATGAAATTGTCCATCGTTCCGGCCAGCGAATGCAACATGTGGACGCCCTTAGTAGGTATCCGGTCGCCATAATTACGAGCGATACTCTAACCGCAAGGTTAAAAAGGGCACAACAAGAAGATGAATACACGCAGAGTTTAAGATCAACGATTGGATCAAACAACGATTCAGACTTTTTCGATAAAAACGAAATACTCTACAAATATGTTGATGGTCGCGAATTAATAGTTGTACCAAGAGATATGCAAACTGAAATAATAAAGTTAGCTCATGAGAAAGGACATTTCTCCGCTGCCAAAACGGAAGGAGTTGTCAAACAGGAATTCTTCATACCTAATTTGAGTAAACAAGTACAAAATGTAATTGTCAACTGTGTGCCATGTATTTTGACCAATAAAAAGAGCGGAAAGAAAGATGGCTTTCTCAACATCATTCCTAAAGAAGATGTACCATTAAGTACTTATCACGTTGATTTCATCGGACCTTTACCTTCTACCAACAAAAAATACCAGCATATCCTCACAATAGTGGATGCTTTCACCAAATTTACTTGGCTTTATCCCGTTAGATCTACTTCCGCAGAAGATGCTTTGGATAAGTTAAAAGTACAACAAAAGACTTTCGGTAATCCCAAAAGAATAATAACAGACAGAGGCTCTGCTTTCACCTCTAAAGCATTTGGAGTTTATTGTACTAATGAAAACATCCAGCATTTTCAAATCACCACCGGAGTACCCCGAGGAAATGGCCAAGTCGAGAGAATACACCGAACTCTTATTCCCGTTTTGACCAAACTGTCAATTGCAGACTCAACCAAGTGGTTCAAGTTCGTGGACCCACTTCAAAGAATTCTAAATAGTACATTCAATCGTAGTACTAAGTGGTCTCCGTTTGAATTGTTAATTGGTGTCACCATGAGAAATAAGGAGGACCTTCATCTGAGAGATCTACTAATGGAAGAAATGATGGAAGAACTGCAAGAACAGAGAGACGAACTACGACAAGATGCAAAGAAAAATATCCAGAAGATACAGGCGGAGAATAAAAGAACCTACGATAGGAAATGCAGGAATGCCCCTAGTTACCAGAGAGGTGACTTAGTGGTCATTCAGAGAACACAATTTGGGGGTTTGAAATTAAGGCCCAGGCTTTTTGGGACCATATAGAATAGTTAAAAGTAAAGCCTAGAAATAGATAGTGATTTAGAAAAAGTCAGTAGCGCGACGGTCCTAAGAACGAATTCATCTGCTGATCTAAGAATTTTACTCACCAGGATGAAATATGTGTTTTTTATACAAGAAACTTTCCTATTTTCTTTTAGAACACAGTGTATAATGAAGTGTTCTGCTTTCTTTATTATCAATATTTCCTTTGTGAGAATTGTATTTTTACTTTCATGCTTAAATGTTATAATGAAATTTTTATCTTTTTAACTGTATTAATTTTGAAGAGTTGTTAATGGCCTATATCTATTATTGTATGTTATGTAAAATCACTGGGGTCAGTGATAGCCAGGATGGCCGAACTTGTAGAAACTAACTTTAGCATTTTTGTTCATTTAAAATTGTAAGAGATGGCACCACTAATAAAATCGTCTGTTTTATGGTGAAGTGACGTCACGTCACACGGCGGGAATTAAATGAGTTCGATGTTGGATTTTCACCGAAGCGGTCGTTATAATTTAGGCTCTCCGTTTTCTGAGCGAAAGTAAATTATGAATTAGCCTGGTGCTATCTCGGAGGTGAACTTGCTCTTATGTTTATTGTTTTAACCCCTTTGTAAATAGTTAAATGTTTTAATTGTGTTTAAATAATAAATTAGTTGATTTTAACTCTCTCTTTTCATTTTGCATCAAATTAGAACCTTTATCCCCTAGACACCTTTCCTACATATATATATATATATATAGATAGATAGATAGATAGATATTAAGGATGCAATATAATATAATTCAATTACGATTTGTTCGATGAAAGTAATTACGTTAAAACTAAGTTATTTTCGTTATTGTTTATTCAAAATTATAATTTATTTTTTAGAAATTTCTCAAAGACATTTGATTTTGTTCTTAGTTAGATGAAGTAAGTGAAAAACCAATATTTAAACGAATGTGTATTTTATAATCACAAGTAAAATTATTCTTAAGTGTTCGGTTTCTTAAATAACGTCCACTGACTAAACTAGAGTTGCTTTTATTTAACTGTATTACAGTTTAGTAGCTATATACGTAATTATCTCCTTTCCTGCATAGAGACTATAAGAGAAAGATGACTGCGTTTTATTAAAATTTTTAATTAAACTCTCCAAATTTTGATTCTTTCGTAGTGTGTGACTCTTTAACAACGTTTCTACAAAAAAATCAACTTAGAAAAAGTTTTTCTGTAGCGAACAGAGCTACCAAAAATTTTATTTGTTCCGTTGCGTAACATTGAGACGAAGAAGCGTGCTCCAAATGCGACGTCATCAATTCATCCGCTGTCTGTGAGCCTAACCTTACTATTCTCAAGTAACCTTGAGAACTTTCAGCATTATCGTCTCTCACCGAAGGACTTGGAATAATAAAAAATCCATGGCAGTATGAGACATGGAAGTGGAGCTAGGTGAATTGATACCATTAGGAAGATTCAAGTACACAAATTCTTCATTTATCAAAGAATCAACTTTCAGACATTGTTGAATTATACTTTTAGAAATACATCATACAAACTTGCAATATAAATGTAATAAAACAAGTTTTAAAAATACTCCTTTATTAGTTTAATAAAAAGGTGCTTTTTTATTTGAACTATTTTCTAGTTGTTAGTCTTTATTTTATAAATCAGTAAAATAAATATTTTGAAACCTTAAAATGGATTGTATCTCGAATTCACTACTTGATAGCGCCACTGTTATGGAAATAATTTAATTTAGTTAATCGATTAAGTGATAATTGAGTTTTAAGAAGAGTGTATTGTCATTGACAACATAAAAGTGTGAGAAGTTTCAAAACCTTTTAGCATCAGGCACTGAGTTAAAAAAAATCGATTATAAAATTCCATCTTTATAAATTTGAAATAAGTCAATTTAAATGAAAGTATGGAAAACATTTTCTTCTTCAATGAATATGCTCATAAGTTTAGCAAAATGTAATAAAAAATCATCTTAATCTTAAAAGAGTAATAAAATGCTGATATTTATATTTTTATAATACTGGTTATTTATAATTCAACGAAAATTTTAATTCCCAAAAATGCATGTATTAAAGCTTCTTCTAGTTTCTAGATTAGCAACTTACGATGATCGTAAAATTGTGTTCAGAAAGCTATTCTTTCTCATTATTATCATTTTTTTGCTCCGGTTGATAATATTGAGGCCATACAATTCAGATAAAAAAGAAATAATTTTTTTCGTCTCTGCGTATAATTAAGAACACTGCTTAAGTAGCGGAAAATTAACAAAATAAACCATTCGGTTGGAAAAAAAGCAATCTTATAGCTCAAACGCGGACAAAATGACAATGGAATAAATAGAATCCAAGTATTCTCCAAATATCTAAGACATTGGATTCAATTCTTTTTTTCCATTCAATACACGTCAGAATCTAGAAGAATCAGAGCGTGAAAAATGTTAAGAAAATAAGTTCTCCCAGGAAGATCTCTGCATCTGGAGTAAAATCAAAAGATGGATTTGGAAGGAGACGTATTGTTTATCGGATATTTTGAAAGGACGGAAAAAACTTCAATTTGAGGACGTCTGTAAACTGACAGGAACAGAAGACGGTAAAATTGTTTCCATTTTTTTCTCTGCTTTTTTATAAGTGAAAAATCAATGTTCCAGAGTTAAAATGCTTAAATCTGAGAGACAACGTTGTATGAATAAAAAATAAAACGCATATTGACATAAAAGAAAGTGCTATTTTTTTCGCCGTATTTACGGCTCGTTAAATACCTAAGACATTTTCATGGCTTCGGATGGAAAAAAAATCTTTACTAGCTAAAATATTCTTTTGTCTTTTCATAACGTTTCCTCCATATGCAGAAGGCATATAAGAATTAAATTTTCATTTGATATGAATATTTTAGAAGGGGCTCCCCAGTGGGCATGTAGCAGCTTTCGTAAAGTGTTGTCACATTATGGGGAAATGTGTGTCTTCTTACCCAGAAAGACGACATTCATTTTTAATAAACGTCATATAGTAAAAAATGGAAAACTAATTATGCGTAAAAAATTAAAGACATCATCATTATTTTACAAGAATTACTATTTTGAACAAATGGACATAACGAATCTCTTATAATATACATAATTCCATAAACAATTACTTAATAATGGATGGAATGTTACAATTACACGGATGATGGGCACTCACAGCAGTGAAAAATGACTAAAAAAATTGGAATTTCCATTTTAACATTTTATTTTTTATATATATGCTTACAGGTGAAAAAATCTCATTATATTATGTATTGTTAAATAAAATGAATAATAAATGATTTCAGAAGCTTAAATGTGTTTTAAAAAAAGAAGCTTTTTTCTTCAAGTTTAAATATATTATTTATCACATTTACATACACTATTTAGATGCCCTGCACAAAATGGGCTATGAAACTTCATTATTAAGGAAATTGTGTGAAATATGTTATAAGGATTTTTGACTTCCACTAAAATAAATATATTCTTCTGTTTTAGGTTTCGGATTCATTCAGATTTCAAAAATCAACTTTAGTTTAGAAATTACGAAAATTTAATGAAGATTCATTAAACATGCATAAAAAAATTAAATTAATTAACTTTAAATTGCAGCAGCAAAATAATAGCCAGATTTTTTCAAAATATATTTTTAAGTGATAATATTGAAAAATTTAGTTTAAAATGGAATATATAAAAATAATATTATTTAAAAAAATTTAGACATTTTTTAAATTAAAAATTGTAATAAGTTTAGTTTTTTATGTGATTATATTCTAAAATATAAGTGTTCAAATTTTCCCGTTAACGCCCGCATTAATTCTGCTGAATATATTTTGATAAATATCTGAAATCTGAGTTATTATGGTCTACTTAGAATAAAAAATGTGAAATTCAAGCTATTGTTTTGTTGGTTTTGAAATTACAGCCCGTCCTCATATGAGAACGCTGTGCGTTCCAGTGATAAAAAGTTAGTCTTATTAGTGAAGTCGATAAGCTTCGATAGAACATATGAAAAATGCAATAAAGGCCTAGTAAAAGTATTTTATTAAATTTTTAAACAATTTTGATTTAAATTATTTTATTTTTTAATATTCATAAAAATATAGAGTAAATTTTGTATTTTCCGTATTAAAATTTTAATTTTTTGTCAATGAAAACGATCGATAAACTGGACAAATTTAACAAAAAGTTACTGATTCGAAGTATACGATACATAAACAAAATGTTTAAATATGGCTAACATTCATGAAATACATTTAAATACTTAAATATCCTTATCATCCTTTGATAAAGTGTATTATATTTCACTTCAGCATCATATCGAAGTTTGTCATTTAGAATAAGGTCATATACTTCCTCAAAATCTTTTTAATCGGTTAACTCGTCAACACCCGATGGGAATGAAATAATATCCGTTTCAATTAAAATTTCAAATATTCTCGAGCTTCGTCTTTCCTAAAAAACTTAAGAGCATAGTTATTATTTTATATTTTTCTAAAATTAAGATAAAATATGAATATTTGCTTTGAAAAAGTTGACCCAGTTTTTTATTCAATTATTACACACAAAATGCGAAGAAACAAATTATTATTAAAATTTGAATAAAAGTTAGCTGTATTAAATGTAAGTAGTATTAAATGTATAAAATCTTATTAATTTTGTGGTACGATTTAAAGAATTTTTTGCTTTGAATATAATCGTATCTATACGAGATAATGCTTTCTTTAATTACCTTTAATGTTTTCACAGATGCATTATTTGAAAATTTCCTCTACAATTGGCCTCTACTATCCATGCACCAATTGGTACAGATTCTAAGCCACTAAGGGATTAAAATTTGTATTCCCACGTGAAAATAATGCAGTTTGTCCTCCCTGTTCCATTGAATACTCCCAAATGTAATGTCTTCTTTCTCTAGCAACAAAGAATCACTACTTCTCTGTTGATCAATAATGACCAAAAATCTCACATTTCAATGGCATGAAAAGAGAAAACCACATTCCTATATCTCTAAAGTATCATTGTTTTAAATAAGAGCTTGGAGATTTCAACTACTCGCAACATTGAGGTGTAAAGCCACACTAATTTAAAATCACTTTGTTATGTACTATCACAAATAAGTGTGCTATTTCTCAACAAACTTTTTCAGATATTCTTTACTAAAAGTGTCTTTACAGATGGTCGACGGATTCCCTATAATCATCGTCAAAGAGGATTCAAAAATGGCACGTTAATTATTCGAGAGATTGACAGAAGAAATGATGGCGGGGAATATAAGTGCATTGCAAGGAACAGTCAAGGGCAACGTGGAGAAAGGACGTTAAATATTAGAGTCCTCAGTAAGTTCCAAATCTATCTCTTCAACAATTTAAATAGCTCAAAAGTTATAGTGATTAATAACCATTGAGCTTTCAGCATTCATTCATTAAGTTTGCCAAAACAGATGAATTTTAAAAGATTGTTCTTAACTTCTTGAATCATTTCATAAAAATTGATATCGAATAACCCTACCATAGATTAAACATTATATATATAATGAATAGAAATTTTTTAATGGTATAAAAATGTTGATGAACTTGCTCAATTTTTAATACTTTTTGTTCTTTCATTTTATACTATTTTTAATCAGTTTAAGAAAAAATATATAATTCAACATTCAATAATTTTCGTTTTAAACAGAAGAAACTGACAATATCTTAGATCAGAATGTGTACAGTCAGCTGACTAAATAAAAGTTTTTATGCAATGTGACGAAAAATTTAATATTTTCAATGCATTCTTTAGTAACGTAATATTTTAATTGCTTTGAAAATTATTTATAAATCTTAATAATGCAAATTTCTCCATGCATAACTAAGGATTTGTAATATTTCTTCACTGAAACGAATACACAATGTAGATGTGTTTTTGCCCAATCAATTTTTTCTATTTTTTAAAACCTTTTGTAAATGGCAAGCAAAATACAGACATAATTTTTTTTTAATCTGATTATTTGCATTCGAATTATCTTACCAAAAATGAAAATCACAGCGCAGCAAATTTCTCCATTGCGATATACATTTGTCTCCTGGATAGATTTAAATTTATTTTAGAAATGTGTAAGCAGGGTTTTTCTACTTAATGAGCATAAAACGATAACAAGAAAGGAAAATAAAAACAATCAGTATTATCTTGTCTTACCTGCTGTTCCGCACAGGCGGAGCAATTTAAAGATGTCAACAGTTAATACTAATGACTTCCATTTTTTTCTATCTAACATTTGAACAGCATGGAACAAGTATCATTAATTTTAAAAAGTAAATAATTAATTTTACTGTTTAGTCTGTAAAGTTTTAAAGAGTGAAATGCTTCAGCAACAAGAGAAAAAATATTTTCTTCGAAATATTCACCAAACAGCAAACGAAATTAAATACGAGAATAGTAGTATAAACAATATCAAAGATGAATAATTAAAAGTTTTTTGCTAGAAAGCAGCTTAGAATACTCTAGAGAGATTTATTTAAGTAATTTGAAATTAAATTTTTCTTACAGATAATTAGATTGTCAACTCACTAAAAACCTTTTGACATTTAATCATAAAAATGGGTAGAGAAGAAACACATAATTTATCTTTAATAATGAAGATAGACCTTTAGGCCACATTTCGAGCATATGTTAAGATTGGGTCATTTTTATTTTTATTATTTTTTTCTTTGTCATTATTTATAAACTTCTGAATTATCGAATATTTTGTTCTCTCCTGGGTTTAATATTTAAAAGTCACATGTTTTGATATAATTTGTCCTTGCTTTTCTTGTAAAAAGGAATTTTTGTAACTTGTTTTTCCTTTCAAACAGCACATTGAATGGTTGATATTATAAAATAACACATAACAAAAAAAAAATAAATAAATTGCATGTATGCGAGGAATTTTGCTCAACAGATGCTAATAACTCAAAATGTTGTAGCTGAAAACATCTTGATCTCAAATCACGAGTCCCTTTGATGCGTATCACGAGCATCTCTCAATGTGTATTTAAGTTATCTAAAAAATATTTTTCCAGAAAAAAATGATAAACGAAGTTTTATAACGAATTCGTAACGATGGTTATCAAAATAAAGTTTACTACAGAAAGTTATAGAAGTATCATATTTATTGAAAGTTTGAAACTTGAACATTAGAAGCTAAAACTAGATAAGTTTGTAAATCAATTCTCTTACTTGAAATTTACAAGACAATTTATGAAAAAAAGAAAAAGTTATTTTAAGCAATATATTTGTAAATAGTAATAACTTTTGAAATACTGAATTGCAACAATTAAAACCTTGAAATAAAAACTGAAAAATAAATATTTTTCTTCGATACCTGTATATGAATTTTAAATATAATAACTTCAAAACAAAGATAAGAATACAGCAGAATGTGAGTAATTCATTTTCAATTCTTATAGTATTTTTCAGAATAAAATGAAGAAGTGATTTATGGCTGTAGATTTTAGAAATAACAAAAGTTTTTAAATTAAAAACTTAATAAGTCTCGTACAGATTATTTCGTTCACAGCTAAAACTTTTACAGCTTTACTGTAAATAATTAAGTCTGATCTTTTCATTACAAAATGCCAAGATTACAAACAACAAGGTTACAAAAGTCAGATTTGAATATCAATTTAATAATCATCAACTCTTCTGAACAGTTTTCTATTCCGATTACTTCCTTTAAGAGTATAACATCTATTATTCGTTTGAAGCAAACGTATTTCATGACAAAGCTAATATCCAGAATAACGAAAACAAACAAATAATGATGCATGAGGGAAAAAAACCTAACTCTATCTTCTTCCTCCACTAGCTCCTCCGGTTATAGAGCCCTTTCACATACCAGATGCCATTGAAGAAGGCGCCAGATCGAAACTCTTGTGTTCTGTTACCAAAGGAGATCCACCAATAACCATCCAGTGGCTGAAAGATGGCAAAACCCTGCCACACGATCTCGAAGTAACGGAAACAATACTGGACGAGTTCTCTAAGGCATTGGTTTTCCCTAGAGTTGAATTAAGACACAGAGGAAATTATACCTGCATTGCAAGGAATATGGCGGCCTCGGCAAGTTTTACGGCTTCAATGGTAATCCATGGTACGCTCTTTTTTCCTACACGTAATATCGTTACCTATTTATATATATATATATTTAAAAAATTGCGTTTTATTCATAGAAATATTTTTGTTATTTAGAAAAGGTATAATTTATATAAGTATGATTGTTTGAACAAATCAGTTCAAAAAATATAATAAATACAGGAAATTGCTTCCTTAGAATAAATAAAAAAAATGTATGCTAAAATATGCTAAAACTTTGATCATACTTAATATAGAATATTAATAAAGAAAAATTTGACGTCCAAATATTTAATCAAGTGATCAAAATTAAGGAAAATGTCTAATAGAGGTCGATTTTTTTAGATAGAGGTCGAGGAATTTTTTATTTCAGTAATGTTGCCACTTAAAGATTATTTTATAAAATAATTTTTTTATAAGTTAGACTGACAGAGTGGTAAAGATAAACATCTTGCTTAAAATTTTTGACTTATGTAGCATTGATGTGAGCTTTTAAAAAGCAGATCACCCTGATCTTTTAATAAAATAGTATCGAAAATTTTATTATGCTTACTTGAATTACTAGAAATAAAGACTATATTCAATTATAAATTAATGTTTAATCTATATATCTTATTTGGAAATATAAGAACGGTGTGATTGTAGAATCCTTCACTTTATATTATTAAGCTATGCTGCGCTGAAATAGCAATGGTTATAAAATGCAAAATATAATGAAAATAGCAAATTGCGAAAGAAATAAAGTAATAAGTAAATGTTAAATTTTATTAACAGTTGGAAAAAAAATTATATTTTAAATATTTGTCAGTTTTTAAAAATTAATTTTATTTAATAAAAATAAATCGGGAAAATTGCTTTCCAGAGGTAAAAATTAGTAAAATGGAATTAATTTAGCACAAAAATTCAATTAATTTTTTTAAAAAAAATTAAAGCAAAAACATTTCCTGAATATTATTAAACGATTGTAATTAATATTTCATGAAAATTTTATGAAAACTTTAGCATGATTTATTTTAATTAAAATGTTCCTTAACCTTGAGTGTTCGATCTTTCTTATCCGTAATGTATGTATTATTTCTTGTTACTTGAAAATAAAAGGAATACGATAAATAGTGTAACATATTGGTATTTCTAAAATGTTGCTTTCAATATCTGCACCTCATATCGAAGCAGTTTTTCAAAAACTCTAGATTGATCGAGGACCATCGATTTCCTTACGTCTTCCGCATTAAATTATCAACAAGGAACTTCTCTTCTTTGGCAAGCAAGTTACAATTATTGAAAGTAGTTGCGAGAAGCTCTGGTCTTTAATTGAACGGATAAAAGCGTGATTAATTTTAAATAATGCATCAAGCAATTATTCCTGAAGCATTGCTGCTTCTTTATTTTTGCATGTCACTGCGCTCCTTCATGTTTCACAGAAAATTTAACATAAGCTTTACTTTTTGACATTCAACTTGGGCTGCTGACTCAAAGAAAAGGAGCAAAAATTCAATAACGGTGTCAGTTTCTCCTGACATCTGGTAGGGACCTATTACTTTTAAGCATTTAGGAGTTTGGAAAAGTGCTGATTACACGTGTCACCGTTCATTATTCACTTAGTGGGTAACAATGGCGAGCAGTGGACCTTTCCAATAAACGATTTTTCTTGTCATGGACTTGTGCTTGTCTTTTTTTAATGTCCTCCTTGTCTAGTCGTTATTCTAATGGGCGCTTGCTGGGTTGCCACGAAAGTCTCAACATCACTGTCAAGAAGCATTTTCTTAGGTTGTGAGTTTTTTTCCGACTGTGCACTTCTAATTATAATTTTTAATGAGAAAAAGATTTAGCTCTTAATTTAATTTTCATCGTCAGAGTTTTGAAAGGAATGCAAATTTGTTTTAATCAATGATTTGCCTCTTTACTTTCAATGGCAAGTTGTCCGTCGAATTATGGATTCGAATGTTCCAACATTTGAAAAAAAGGGTGAAATGTATTGAAAAAATTATTGTAATTTTTCTAATCAGTATGGCAGATTTCTCATTACAATTCTGGAAATCGTTCATATTAGTATTGAAGTATAATTCCAGAAACTGATGGTTAACTTCAATACATTTTCCAAAATATTTGGATAAATATTTCCATTACGAATAAAAATTTAATTTTTTTACTATTTGCGAAGGTGTTTAATTATGTAAGAATAGTTTCAATAATTTTTTTATCGTATTTTATGGATACAGATGGTTTTTGAATGATTCCTGACTTATATTCTCGTCTATTAAAAATTTTTTTCAGTGAAAAAATTTAATTATTCTTTCTACAAGATAAACTTTGAAAATAATTACATGATTAATAATTTTTAATTGTTATGTTAATTTGTAATAAAATTAATAAATATTATTATTAGATAATTAATTATTTTTAATTTTAAGATGCAATCAACTACTTAACAACATCATTATTATCTGAACTGTTCTTGCTGATGTTAAAAGCTGACACACTTTGTTTTTGTGAATTGGACGATTGAAAATAAGCACCTACGCTAAATATTAAATGCTAATAAATTTTTCAAGGTATAAATCAAAAATTTGATGTATTCCAGAGAATACCAAAAGCTATAGCATTTAAAAAGAATAACTGCATTATTGTGAAAAACTTTCTCTTGGAAAAACAAAACTTTTTTCTAAACTGAAACCTATTTAGAAAATAACTATTTATGAACTAAAATTTTAATTGTGTAAGATAAATACTGTAAGATTTTCTTCATGTAATTGCTAAATTTCTCAGAAATCAGGAGAACAAAATACTCAAAATATTGCTCAACATTTATAGGTAAGCTCAATACAGGATTTACAGTTAATAGCTATGAAAGAGTTAATAGGAATTTTCTATTCTCGAAATACATTTTACAATGATTCGATATTTCAGAATAATGAATACTCCACATAGGTTTACTTTTGGTTGCTTAGCGTAATGAGATTTCTAGCACTTCAAATGTATCCAGACTCTTCATTTATTGTGGTCTCCAGAAGCAGCTTTTGAATTTGCGAGGTGCAGATTTTGAGAAATGAAGAATGAGTAACTACAGAGATGGCATTCGTGAAGTCACCACTGGATAGTACACAATGTGAATGGTGTATTATTTACAGAGAAGCTACTCTTCATGGTAATTTTTTTAAATAATTTACGTAAGTTGAGTTGTAATATTGAATTTAAAACTGGTAGGTGAGCTGCTGCAGGAAAGATAATGTAATAGAAAAATATAAGATTAATGCATCATTATATTCAATTATGTAAAAATAGTTTCACTGCTCTAAGAAATTTTTAAAATGTTCAAATTTTCAAGAGAAAATAATTGACGAATATTTTAAGATATTTTGACATGGGAATCGAAATTGTAAGGAAATTATATGTATGATTTCTTTAGCATTAACAGACGCAAAAAATAAAATTAGGAAAGGAATGTTTAGTCATCAGAAGAAACGACTTTCTAATTTTGTGAAATCGTTTTAAAAGTAATTATACATGTCTGATATTAATTTAGCAAATAAAACAGAAATAAGTAATACAAATTTACTTTAACGGAAGTAGAGTGGATCATCAGTCATGGATGAGCAAACATTCGGTTGGTGGTGTTGAAGGAAGTCGGTACTAGTTTCGTATTTTGCTTGGAACTTGTCAAAACTGTATTTTCTGGATTTCTGAAATTTTCAGTGATATATAACTTTCGAAGCTACTCGTAGATCTGTCTGTGACATTTGATTAATACAATAAATATATTATATCAGAAATCCCTGACCTCATACATTAATATCCTGAAGGAATACATTTAACAATTAGGGGAAAGTGGGGTAAAACCGGGTACCCTTGATTCGGACGCTATTATTTTTCCTATCTTGCGAACAGATACAGAATTACACTCTATTATTTAAGGAAAAGGAACAGTCATAGTGGCGTGTTGAAGCTATTGAATTCACTGCATCTGTCAAGGTTTATTTATTTTAAGACTTCAACTCTCTAATGTTCATTTAATTTTAAACTATCCTTACTTAAAAATCAGTATAGTTGTAAAAACTAATTTAGTCCAGCTTATTATATGTTTACTAAGGATATATTCCCTATCAAACAATAAGGATTTACTCCAATAATTTCGCAGTTCTATTTCGTTTTTCAAAACTTCTGCACTCGTTGTAAAATCGGGTACTCCAATTGGCGTAAGGTTCGAGACAGTCAATATTGATGGTTCCTCCGATTAACACGATAAGACACATCAGGCATTGATTGTTTATATTTTAATAATGTATTTTCTAATTTAAATAAAGAAAAAGGGTTAATGTCTTTAGTCCATTTTAGGACTATATTTATTTCAATAATGGAAGGAGAATTTTTATAAACAGGGTCAGCACTTTATAAACTAGATGGAATTTTTTTATGCTAATTGTAACTTCACATTTTTATGAAATAAGAGCTTTAGAAACAGGATCCAATAACCGACTGAAATGTATTAAAAATCAGGTTTACAATTCGAAAACATCATCGCAAATGGATCATGTTCAAATAATTATTTAGCTGTGACGAATAAGACAAAATAATATCAAGGAACTTAATTTAATCAAAATACAAAATTTAATTTAAAACTTTTTTTGACTGGTTTGAAACATGTATGAAGAAACATCCGAAACTGATAAATTTTATCATTTTTAGCTTATTTCACACATTATGTTCTTTAACTTAGTATGACACGTGAATATAACCTCTAAAGAGTCGAGAACCATAGTTAATAAACAATCATTCTTTTTCAGAAAAATAAAATCCGCTGTTCATTTTTTAATTACAAATTCATAGGTCTTTTAAGACAAGATGAACAAAAAACTAAACCTTGTGTAACAGATTTTGTGACAGTGAAAGAAATGGTTTTGAAAATGAATTTTAACAGTCTTTTAAATCTCAATAAAATATTATTATTACACCTAACACGTTTTATTAATTTGATTTTAAAGCACAATCATTATTAGCAACCCAAAGAATCTTAGCATCTATTAGAGAAATTCATTTCTTCTTACATTTGATATATTTCGTATTTTATTTGTGAAAACTGATGGAATATTTTTTTGCCTTCTGATACTTTCTAAAACAAACTGTATTTTCAAAATTAATTTTTCGAAACATAGCTAAAATATTAAATATTTTCAAGATAAAAATATCGGTTCCTGATATATTCTTGAGAGTGTTTAAATATACAATTACATTTGCACATCAAATATAAAATCAAATTGGAAATTAGATGGAATACACACTCAAACAACAGTTGTTTTGCGGTTAATTGGACTCGTTGGCTTCGTAATATGGTTAGCCACTTTCTAAACTAAAGAGAGCCTTGTAATGAAAAGAAAGAAGTATAACCTATTACTGCAATTAATTCAATAATTATAGATGAATCTAAGTGAACTTTATGGTATATTAATTAATTTGTTTTATAAAATCATCTCAGTTTGAAGTCAAAATACATCAATAAAATTTTCAAGATATCACAACGATTGGACTAATCATTCAATAAAGAAGGTGAAAACGAAGCAAGATATCTCTATGTAGATCATGCTCTCATCTGTGGATGAGAAACACAATAATCTTTATACTTCTTATAACATGAAAATTTTATTGTATAATATTATGCACAATAACATTTTGAATCTTCAACTTTTTTTACTTTTAAGTGAGATAAATTCGGAAAAGAATAATTTTTAAGCACACAAATGCGTAGGATTTCGGTATGCTTCATTATATAATAACGAAACAGAATTTGGCTTATGTTTGCATAAAGAGCGATTAAATTAGAGAAAAAATATCTTTAAAATAAATTGTATCTTATACACACATTCCAAAGTTGGAATTCCGTTCCTTAAATTGTTTTTAAAATCGAAATTAAGAAACCAAACTTACGGCCATCAAATTTCGAATAGATATTAATTAAAGTAAGTTAAAAAACAATCAATTGATTTAAAGCTTCTTTAGTTTTGTTGGTTAAACCTTCCAGAATGGAAATCACTTAAGTTTTCGAATATTTTATATAAAAATAATTCAAAAGTTTCATTTCTTAAAGATGTTTCACGAACCGACCTCAGCGTAAAAGATATTAAAGATTAACTAATAAAAATATTTTGAAACATAGTTGAATAAAATTATAAATCGAATGAATTTTTAATGCCTACTTTGGCTGCTTTCTTATTTATGACATGACAGCCATTAAATCAGTATAAAATTAGCATCACAGGAAATGAAATCAGGCTATATTAAAAAAATATTGAATGTAAAGTCGAAAATATGAATTATTCCCAAACGATGTCATTTTATGTGAACCGTCTTTGAATTCAGTATATTTCGAAAGCATTTCTAATGCAAAAAGAGAAAAAAAGTTTTATCTTAATCTTTGAAAGAATTTATGCTAATATGAAAAACGTTCGCAGAAAAAACGCAGTTCTTTCTGAAAATAGACTATGCGCTAAATAAAGAGGTATTCTTGAATTCTGCTTATATATATCTTAATTTGACGGCTCAAATTGAATTATATTTGTCTTCAGACAAAAAATTAAAACGTCACTCATGTAAACCATTAATCATTTTTACATTTCAGAATTAAATCATGCAGAAGATGATTAGTGTTTCTGCAAATAATACGAAGTCATCTAATGCATGGAAATAAATCATTCAGACCTGATTTCTTAAGAGGTTCATGACAGATATTTCATATTGACATTAATAATGGCACAAAATGTTTTCCCAGAATAAATTACGTCTTAACTCAAAAATTATATATTGACGCGTGGAAAGGGACATGTCTCATCTTCATGAGAGAATTACTCCAGTAATTGGTGAGCACAAATCTGGGCCACGTTCATTTTTCATGAAACAAATAAGGACTGCTGAAAAACAGGAAAAAAGAATTATGAAAGATTGATAAATAAAATAAAATACCAAAATGAGTTGACGAACGATCGAGTTGGGATGGATAAGTATCGAGTTTCGTTATTCGGAAAGGTACCAATAGGCTGGACTGAAAAATTTTGAGGAATGGATTTTATATCTTATGAATTTGTCTGAAGGAATGCTGATGGAATACTTCGCCTATAAATTGTTTCTCTGCAACTGAACATTTTTATCTAAATGTTCAGCTCTTGATGTTGTTTCTTTTTCTTGTCATGTTAGATGTATTTATTGAATTGGTTTTAGAAAAACTTAAATCAATATTGAGGATACCAAATAAATAAATGTAAATGTTTTTTTTCATTGAAAAATGATTAAGCCTGAGGTTTTTAAACTTTTTTAAGCATGTTCTTTTTGCTTATTAGATTTATTTTTTCTATACTGCTTTCTATTATTTTAAATTTGTATATTGCATGTTTTTTTTGTTCTATTTAAAAATATATGTGAACTTAACTTAATATACTTATGTCCTGTTCGTTAAAAAATTATAGCTAAATAACGGATTGTCAGTTTTTTATTTTTTATAATTAGTTAAAGAATATTTTCTTCATGTTTTTATTTTACTGATCAATACAATTGTAGGTTGCCATTTCATATTTGCGTCATATGTAATCACACCATGCTGAATGAATACTATTTAGCAGTAATTTGATGTTGCTATTGCATATTTTCATTGAATTGTTATAGAAACCGCATGGTTTCGATCTCCGGATATTAATCCACAGGGCCTTTAGCCGGGGAGGTATATGAAATCTTTCATTTATGTTGGTAAACCTCCCCTTTAATCTTTAGCAATAACATCAAGCTGGATATTATAAATAGAGTACAACCCCGGTTAACCGAACTAAAGAGGAAGCGTTCAGATAACGTTTTTTTCGGTTAAGTCATGAAGATGTATTACAATTTTGTAATTCTGATATGTTTTTAGTGTAAAACGAATTTAAAACTCTCTTTGTAGGTTAAACTTATGTTCTTTTTTAAAGTTAAAATTACATTTTTAAGGTTGCAGTTGGTACATCAATATATAGTTATCTCAGTTTCGCGATTTTCCTCCTGCAGTCCGTGGCGAATCCAGAGGGGGGCTATCGGGCTACAGCCCCCCCCCCAGAGCCAAGCCAGAATTCTTGATATTATTTAAAATCATTACAACTGTTTTTCTTAATTTCCCTCTTTAAAAAAATAATAAAAACGTTTCAACATTGCTTTCTGGCTTGACAGGCTCGAAACTTTTCCTATTTTTGTAGTCATTCTGCTTGTATTTGTAGCTTTGACGCGGTAGAAGACATTTTTTGGCTAGTTATTTATTCCAATTTTTATTAAAATATAGAAAGTATTCTATTGTTCTTTATTATTCTTATTGTCAGGTGAGTAAAGTCTGTAAAGTTAAAGAGTTTTGGTTTACTTTATCCTTGAGGTTTGACATTCGTCACGACGATACAAAATTTTTATGACCTCCCCTCCGACCCGAATCCTAGATTCGCCACTGCGTGCAGTACAATGTGTATTTATTGGATTGGCGATTTCAGAGGCATGACGGATATCCCGGGTTCAGGTTAACCCGGGTTCGGTTAACTGGGATTCTACTGTATCAAATCAAATTTATTACGATCAGTCGTAGAGCATGTTCTAAATTGGATGCAGCTGGTTGTACAATAGAACAGACTGAATTAACAGACTGAATTAACAGACTGAAAATAGCCTGCGCGTTCTAGGACTCCCTGTGTAATGGTTTCTCCTGTGTCTGATTTTATATCCAAATTCAAAGATAATCTAGTTTGTCCTTTTATTATTTATTCACAACACAAACACACATAAACACCACTACGCCAAAGCATCAAAAATGGAAACATCACATGGCCTAGAACCGGATCAAAATCTACATCCGACTGAGGGTATGGTCAGTAGTAATCTGAATGTGAATCCCTTCGGAGATGGGGATGACTGGTTCTACTTTTCCCTTTCTAGGGATTACTGTAGCCAGTTGCCACATTCTTCCGCCCCGATGAAGGAATTCATCAAATACATATTTTAATATACAATTTCCAAATAAGAAATATGAATCCAAATACAAAATAGAAGTTCAATAAAATTTTCGTTAGGAATGCAATGAGTTTCAAAGCGTAGTAAAATTCTGAACATTTAATTACGAAACTACAAATTACAACACAATAATGACATTAATCACAATAATCAATTAAAGAAGTAACTTACTCATTTGACACACCCTGCTTCCGATCAGTAAACGATTATTTCCTGCAGCTTTAGTACCCCAATTGCCCTTGCAATTTTCTTTTGTAAAATAACCATCATGAAAGTAATAAGATGATACATCCAGGTGGTGTGCGATTTGGCTTTTTCCTGTGCAGTCAAAAATTAGAAAATTCATTTTAACGAAGGGTGCCATAATTGCCAAGCATTAATAACGGAACGTTTAAGAGCTAAATAATATGAACAAAGGCATGAAACTGAAAAAGTGGCAGGTGATGTTTTATTTTACTCTAATAAAAAATAGGTAAAGTTTAAGATATCTAATAAAATGAATCCGTAGAATAATAAAAAATTTGCAAGGCTAATCCTTTTTATTCCAGTCATATCTTAAAGTTGATATTACTTTCTTAATTATGTCATTTTCTTCTTAAACACAATTATAAAATTGGGAGCAAGTCAATTTGAAATCATAATGGCAAATCAAAATGCTTCATTTGTCTTCACTGACAACCTGTTTCATGCGTCCGTCTGTTCCTTTCGCACAGTGTTTCACGAAGAGTATAGGGAGAAAGCTGGACAGATAGAAATAAGGGACTGAGCAGTGAAATACGGTGACAGTCCCGTATGGCAACCCTAATTTTAACTAATTTCGAATGAAAACATCTGACTGTTTTCGACAGTGATAGCATAGAATATATCCACCTTTCCAACCTCACGTTACCAAGACTTTTCTTTTCCTTCAGAAGTCATCGTTGTATACTTTTTAATTTTTTAATAAAATATAATTCTTAAAGCAGGAAATAAATTACTCTGTTATTTTGCTCTGTTAGAATTTCCAATATTGTTTTATGCAAAAGTAACTAATTTATTATCTTTAAATAAACTTAATGAAATCGTGTAAATAAAGTTTTAAAGAGAAATGACCTGAAAATGGTTTTGTTTTTGCTTCCCACTTACTGAAAGAATTTTTTTTATTTCCCATTCCATTCCAGTATATGATGGTTAATCAGGAGGGAGTTGAAAAAAATGGGGGTTGGTTCCTAATTAAGTAGTTACGTTAAGGTCAAGTTTTGCAATTTTGCGCCACATTTCAAATTAGAAAAAAATTTGTGTATATTAATATACAGTAGGAAATTAAATAACGATAGTCTCTAGCTGTCTATATCTAATTAACAAATAGTTTAGGGTATAGAAGATCAACAGTCATTACACTTGATTTATTATATAAATATCTCAAATAATACCAAAATCAATTAAAGGTTTTGAACTTGCAATATGCACAAAATACAAATTCTGTTATTTGTAAATTTGTGTGAACCAAGTTATTCAAAGATATTTCCCCACTCAATGAAATTCAAAGAAATATAAGAATACACTAAAACTTCGATAAACCGTCCGGACCAGGGCTGTGACGGATAACCGAATAGACGGATAACAGAAATCTCTTAACATATAGGTACAGTAACGCGATTTCATTTGCTGTCTTGCAAAGAAAATGAAAATGAAATCCTTTAAAAGTGAATTGCATACATGCTGCATTTAATTCTACAAAATGGTCAATATAAAATTATATAAGAGTAGTAACGTACAAATATATATAGTATTAATATAAATTTAAGTTACTTTTTGTATGATTACGGATAAGGACACTGACCGTTAGCTCTTTAAAGGGCCATTTTTTTCTAGTAGTTTTATAGAAAAATGGCTTTGGATTGAGATTCATTTAAGAAAATAAATTCATTTTGCTTATTCGATGAACATTAATTTTTTAAAATTAATTTTGCTAATCAATAATTATCAAGTCCAGACACTTCGTTATGGTTTGAGAAAATAAATTGAAATATCTCGGTTTTTGTTTCATCGAAAAAATTGGCGGGAACTTATGGAAACCTTAAAAGATAATGAATTGGTGGTAAGAGTGGCCTTATAAAGGGTTAAACGAGTGACAATTAAGCTTATATCATCTATACCTCATGAAAATATTTTTTTTATAAACTTCTTTATAGTCTCTAGCAGTACAAAATATTCTTTTGGAAAGACAATCATTCTAAATCATATCAATATTCCTTTGCCATATTAACTTTTACGGAAGAGTAATAATTTTCCTAAAATAATATGGCTGGAAACTTTCTTGCTAAAGTAATGAGTCATGCTGTTTTTTCTTATCTTTAATATGGAAAACTCATTTCCCTACTAATTTCTGGCTAGATATATTTCGTAAAGAAATTCGCAACCACTTGCTATTAAAAGTATTTGCATTTTTAACAAATGGTTCGCCATTTCTTAAGATAAACTCAAATGAAATGCAATTAATAAAAAATTTCTGAAGGAAAGGAGAAACTTATGTTTGCTAAAAATTAATTTTGCAGAATCGATATCAGCAACTGCATCTGTCGGATGCTAAATCATAGTATTATTACGCTAAAGAAATAAAAAAAATCAGATAATATATATACATAATATATGCAGCAAACTTTGCACATAACGTATAAATAAATAAATTCAAATGAAATAAAAAAATGTGAGAGTAAATAATGTAAGTTTTGGTTTTTAGCCGGCCTTTTATAATTGAAGCTTTAAAAGTATTCGCTGGTACAAATCTAAGTAATATCAAACCAGATTAAAAATTTATTGATAGAATAAAATTCATTTCTGGATAGCTTAGGGAATTTCATTAAGGAAAAATTAATTAAATGATTTTACCATTTAGATCATTTTGCCATGAATGATTTATTCAAAACAATATAAGTTCTAATTCATTTTAATTTTTCTATGCTAATATTTCGCAATTATGTCAAGTAGATAAATATATCATTTTTTGCAGCATTTTATTTTTCCAAAAAAGATAAAAGGGAGCTAAACAAATTTTCGCATCTATTTTATTGAAATTTTTACCTAATTATGTTTATGAATTCCCCAATTAATATCATAAAATTAAAGGCTTTGTAAAGTTATGGGCAAAACGTAAATTCTAAATTTAAATATTATAAGCGGCTTTCAATAATCATAGAAATATTTCATCACATTTCTGGCAAGTCCATTTTCAAAGGTCTTTACCGTTTTTTTAAAACTTTTATTCATTGTATGTCATAGTAGATATAAATTTAATTTTGCGATGGTATAGAATCCTGAATTATAATTTTAAAAATGAAGTCTTTGTTCCAAATCTTTATTTGAAAAAACATAAATACATCGACATATCATCCAGGTAGATAAACGGTTTTCATTTTTTTAAATGAACGATTCTAGTAAGTGCTCCTTTACGATTTTTTCAAATAAATGTACTTCTTAATGTCTAGCAATAACATAAAAATAAGCATTTACTCGAAGCAAGCACAAGGAATGAGACATTTCGCTTATTTACGATCTTGATGAAGATTTATTTTCTTTAAAAGTGGGAATTCAGCAGAATTGTCAGTTTGGTTCTTTTCTTCTTAACTGGATGTTATTCCTCTTCTGAGTTAATGCAGTGTCTGTCGACAGTTCAAGAAATAAATCGTTCTCCGATTTCCTCTTCACATATATATCGCTTCGAATAACTTGAAGAAAAGAAACTGCAGACCCTACGGACGGAGAGAAAGTAAAAGGAAAAAAAGAACGAAGAAGCCAGTAGATTTCATGTGAAGTCTGAAGAGAGCCTGTCACATGGATTCTTTTTTTTCTGAAAATATTTCAAAGGTCTCTCTTTTTAAATCTGGATTTTATTTCGTTATTTAATTAAAAAATGTTTCTGTTCAATGTATTTTTTCAAAGATGTAAGTACTATGTGTTGTAGGTTGCTTTTCTTTAGCTTTCTATTACCCTTATTTCAGATTTTGTGAAAAAAATTAAATGGAGAATTGCTATAGATTTATTTATTCTTTTTTCGATACGTATAAAAGCAAATAATTCATTAAATTGACATCTCATTTAAAAATGGGACTTTTAAATTGCTGAATTTTTTAAATTCTAATTTTGTTTCAATTATATATGTAAAATCAAATTCCATTGAAGGAATCTTTATTTTCCCACCCTTAAATTCTTAAAATTATTTAAGATTCATATTTAAAGTAAATTTATTACGGTTAAAATCCTGTCAGAACCTGTGATTCCTATGCAGTTATATTAACGATTACTGCTGTGTTTGATTTTCTATATCTGCACACTTGCATCATTTATCAGAACACTTATATTATTATGTATCATTAATACAACACTTGTAGGCCAAGTTTATTTAGAACAAAAACCATTTTCTCTAATTCTTTAAACTATTTCTCTACATTTAATTTTTATAATTTTTTTATATAAGGGTGGGCCAAAAGCCCTTGACACATATTAAAATTTAATAAATAATTAAAAAATTGTTATATCAGTTTGCGGGTTTCACTAAATTGCATGACACGGCATAAAGTTCATTTTTCCCGTTAAGAAGGGTCCAGGACTATGACCACCACGTTTCTTTGTACAATTCGTATAATGTTCTTTCCTATTTGTATACGAATTTACGGAACAGGAATTTATTAAAATTAAATTTCTGATTTATTATCTATTTCTTTATGACAAAATTCTTTATGCCTCAGACTGCAATTTAGTAAAATCCGCACACTGATATCACAATATTTTGACTATTTATTAAATTCTGAAATGTGCCAAGGACTTTTGGCCCAACGAGTATATTCACTATTATAATGATTTCAAATATATAATATATCTACGAGTAGCTTGAAGAATTTTTTAGAGATAAAGTAAATAAAGTTGTTGTTGCAGAAAGGGTGAAGAATACAGTAGAGTTCATATAAAGCTAAAGATGACCTATCACTTGATATCCTTTTCTTTTTTGCAAATATCTCTAAGACCACTTCTTTTAAGTCACGTTTTTCGTACCTTACTGTCCTTTATTTGATAAAATAATATGTTGGAAGACTGTTCTGCTGCTCAATATCTTATTCTCACATGTACTCACAAGCTGTTTAAAGCCAATAACTCTTTCTATATTTTCGACCAATATTACATTTTTCTTTATTTGTATTTTCACTAGTCTGAATCTGACTAGTATAAAAATTCTGTCATTTTATATATTTGACTATGCTGAACTTTTTTCCACTTTGTCTACAGTTTGTTTATTCTAATATATCTACAGAACTTTGAAAAATCAATAAATTTTTAATGGCTTTTAATTTCGTAAGTTAAACAGCTCTTCATCATAACATTTTGCATCATGTTCGTACCTTTTAACAATAACGCCGCGCACGAGTTTTCTTTCTAATAATAAAGTAATTAAACAACCAAGCTCTTATCTTTTGCATGACGTAAAATTAATTCAAAAAATTTTTCCTGCAGCAAGCTTCCTGCATGTCGAGACAAATTACTACTTTTCACTGAGGCATCGCGATTTTTTACGTGGCTTCCAGTTGACTTATTTAGGCAATCCTGCTGGTACAACAAGAACTGGAAGAACTGCTAGTAAAATAAAAAAAGAGCGAAGCTGCATTAAACAGTAAACCGGGTCATTAAGTTAACTGTTTTTGAGTGATGAAATGCATGCAAAAAAGGAGAAAAGAAGAAAGAAACTACAGGTAAAGCCTTCTCCGTCAAAAAATAAAAAAAGAAACAAATAAACTGCCTGGTTAGAAAAATTTTTATTATTTTGCTTCACGTTTTCGCAACTTAATAACGGTAAGTTTGATAAATGAATTAAAATCATGAATCCCCTACCACGTAATTTTTACACGATTAAAAAACATTTAACCGCTGAAAAAAGCAGTTTCATTTTTAGTACGCATCAGAGCTTCTAGTAAATATTAAAAAATCTTGGTTCTCATGTGAAGTTCGTCGTTAGGAAGCTTTTTTTTCTTGTTCTCAGCCTTAAATGCGATAAAATGGAAATTTAATTCAATTTTGCTGATTATTTTATTTTTTACTGTTTAAAAATGTATCAAATGCCTAAAAGTTTATGATCCAATTTTTTTATTCCTCTGTAACCGTTACTTACCGTTTCTACTTTAACCGTTATCTAAAAAACTTAAATATGGGTTACTGATTTGAAAACAATAGTGCAACACGTGCAAACTGTTTGCTTTATAAATTAATGTTGAAACAAAATTAAACTTACACTGAAAGTCTAAAAGAGCTTAATCTTGTTTTGTATTCCATAATTTTTTCTTCTCGTTTGAGAAACTTAAACGTTTGGTGAAATTATATATGTTTGATTGTTAAGATATTAACCATCGTATTATCTTATGTACGTTTTAAATTTCAATTCATAAATTCATCAAATTTTGAGCGCGTAATTATTAAATTCTGCTTTATTTTAATACTGAATTTCTTAAATACACAAATAATATTCGAAACATAACTTAATATGCTGGTATTTTGGTCAAGTTTTAACGAGATTTATTTCCTATGTCGATGGTTCTGAAATGTTTATAAGTATGTAGTGAAGGAATAATAATATTTTTTGTGCAAGTTTTAGGTCTGTTAGAAAATTTTAATGAAAAATGAAAAAATTCTGAATTTTCTTTTATTTTCAGAGGTATTTTGCTGGAACAGTGTAACCTTGAATGCAATTCTTGTTAACTAAATTAATTCTTTTTAAATTAACAATAATCTTTTAAATTAAAGCTGTAGTTGGGATTCGTTAGCAGTTGCTAGTAGTAGCAATCGGAAGACATTGTATAACATATAAAAATACACTCTAAATTATCCTTATCCAACATCTCAAAATAATAACTAATATAATAAATGCAACTACATTAGATCCTTCGTTAGTATATTATATAACTTAAAAGTCATGTTCTGTGTTATTCCTATGAGGATAAAAGTAAATATACAGTTGCATGCTCTAACTCGTAAGGCCTTATACATTATAATACCTTAGGCAGTTTTAAATTGCCTTGTTGAACCATACGCGTTGTTTGACTCGTGAATGGCTTAATTTGCTCAAAGTCTTCCATTTAAAACACATATTAGGCAATAATTTAACCACCTACTTGTGCTTGATTACTTTAATAAGTATGAATAGGAATAAAAAGACAATACAAGTTTTGCTTATTTTGTATTTAGATCGGTAATAATACATTCCTATATATTGCCATAAATTGGGTTACCTTATTTTCTGAAAGCCTTGAACGAATAATGGCCTTGAACGAATGAATGAATGAATTCAGATTAATACTTACAATGATTTCTAATGGCCTAGCGTCAATTCGTTTTTTCTTGTACAGTAACTAAGTTCAAGCATGAAGTCAAGGTCATGAAATATAGAAGTAGACATTTTATTATTACACAATTCCTTTCTTGCTTTATTTTTATTTCTAAATATTTTATATACATTATTTAGTTAAAACTAGTATGTTATAAATTATGAAAACTAAGGTGATATTTTATTGTAAATTTCTTTTATCAACTACTTTCTTTATAAGTAAACCATTGTTTCCTTTCAGTGACATCGAAATATTTAATCGTAAATATGTATCTAGAGGAAAAAAACAAAATGAAATTACCTAATACACTGATCGATAACTCCTGCCTTAACTCGTAACAGTAACTTAATGAATTCTGCTATTTTAGCATAACTCATTGTTAAGCATATTATCTGATTTAAAGATTTTAATGCATAACTGTAAGTGTAATTAAACATCTTAATAACATTACAATATAGAAAATTATTTTATAATTTCAATTCCTCCCAATATTTATATATTTATATCATCAAATTATTTTTCTGCTTAGTATAAGTAAATTCAATATTTAATAACAAAGCTCATTTAAAAATAAGCTCCTCCTTCCTTGAAGCTCCTCCCAGGTGGACCACAGAACCTCCTCATACGGAAGCAGTTTTGGGCTCTGATGTTATCCTTAATTGTGTGGCGGATGGCTTTCCGAAACCCCAAATTCTGTGGAAAAGGGCTGAAGGTGATATTTTCACATTCATACCGATTAAAAAAGTTGTAAAAAGTTTCGATTGTAATATAATTCCATATATGATTGCAATTTCTTTCTTGCAAAAAATGCTTCTTTAATAATATATAGCATGATTAAAATACAGTACATCCATTCTAGAATACTGTAGATCAAAACTAGTAGACATAAGAACGTCTGATCGATATTCGTGGCATACGTTTAAGTGCATGTGAAAACGAATGAGGCAATATGAGTTCCAAACATAAATTAATTGAATGAATTATAAGGAGAAAAAGGAAAACGGTCTCTAGTATAAATATTTCGAAAGTTTTCGAGTAATATTTCAATGATAGACATTATGCTTATTCATTATAAATAGTAAATGGAATATTTCAATGATTGTCAAGTACAGCAGTGTAAATCATGGATATGCGGATATTTTTCTAATACAAAGATGACCATTTTAACCACATATTTCTTTTATTCTTAACACGTTAATCGCCACTATACAAAATATTTTTTGACCTGATGGGACTCGGGAAACAACTGACTCATTATTAATGCACAATCTGAAAAAATAGTGACATAATTATTTTTTGACAAAATCTGTCAAAAATAATGTTTTTGAAAGTAGTCAAGCGAACGACGCAAATTTGTCTGACTTAGCCTTCTAGAACAAACCTGGTGGCCTTTAAGTAAGCCAACCAGATTATTTTATTTCATAGACCACGCTTTACCTGTCATTATCTATTTATATGGATAGTGTGAATCGTCGCTGAGCTACGGATAAAAGAAAAAGATTTCACGTGAAACATGCGTGATTCACACGGCGCGAACAAACATATTTCCTCTGAGACACACTTGCTTCACGTGGTGATTAATGTGTTAATTTATTTTTTAATGGTATTCATTTAGTTATGTTCTGAAACGCGTAGCAATGATATTTGGTATTTATTTCTTAATGCCATTTGGCCATTTGTATTTTTCTTCTACAAAAATATGAGATGATATACTTTATTTTTAAATGTCCTTTCCATAAAATAAATGCACATTTATATATAATTCCATCGCAAAATTATCATCATTTTTTATTTTCATTCAACTGGAACGACATATAGTCGTTAGATTTATTTTACCTCTAAACAATCAACAGATACCCCTAAATAATCAATGAGGTAAACAGAGTACAAAAATGTTTGACACTATTTAAAGAAATCAAAACAATATATTTAGATCAATTTCAATACGAAAAAATTCCTTCATATTAACTTCTTGTATTTAGTATCAATGAATAATGAATTACGTATGCAATCACTGATTTTTACCAACTCAATTCAAAACTGAACACTTTATTTTCCTGCGTATTATTTGCAATAAGGCTGAACGTAGGGTACTAAAACTTATACTCGACTTTAAGACTTTATTCAAACCTCCAAAATTGCCATCGTTGCAAATAAAATCTGAAGCAACAAATTAATAGGGCACATTTAAAGAGATAAGACATTTCCTAATAATTGATATTGCGGTTGTAACGAAATTGTTTTCAGTCTCATGTTTCAAATGCTGAGCTGATTACTGATTTATCATTTATTTTTAGACGTTTTGTTTCTCAAGGCGCAATGTAATGTCAATGATTGAATTCATTTAATATTTCAAGCTTCAAAAAGTTAGTTCTTCAAATTTCTTGTACGACTAAACGACATACTTTTGTATATAGCCAAATAAATTACTTTTGATATTAGAACGGCTATTTATTTTAGATACTATATTGTATATATGGTGTATTTTTTAGCTGTTGTATGTTCTCCTAAGTAATAACATTGTATTTTCAGACACTTTACAAAGTGATTACAACACCCTCCTTACTGACGCACATATTCACACACTACCGAATGGTTCACTATCAATCCGCAATGTTGAGAAAACTGATGAAGGATATTATATGTGCCAAGCTACCAATGGTATTGGATCTGGAATTAGTACTGTTATTTCACTAAATGTTCGAGGTAAGAATATTGTTTCAAGGAAAAAACTATGACTCAACATTTATTTCTTCTATTACCTATTATCTTCTATTACTCTATCTTTTTACAGATTATTTCAAAAAAATAATTGAATTTTATATTTAAACACGACTTTTCTTTTATTGAATATCTGCTACTTTTTAAAACGATTGTGCTCTATTGACTGTTGTATAATAATTTATTTTTGGGTTGTTACAATTATTAAAAAAATCGAAAGGAAATTTGGTCTCCCATTTAAAAAAAATAAATTCATCATATTTAAAGCAAAAGAAACAAGCATTTTTCTAAATTCGCTTATATCGAAATAATTCCATTGAAAATATACATCCCATTTTAAATAAGAAATTTAAATTTATATTGAAATAATGTTATGATGAAATGTTCATCCCATATTAAAAATAAAAATAATTATACGCTACTTTAGAGTGAGTATTCACTAAGATTCATAATACATATAGGCACAGAAAAGGCATTGTTTGGCAGCTGAAATGAATAAATAATATGTTGGAAAGTATAGGGGTTGCATAATAATTTTGAAATGATCAAAAGATTCCAGTAGTTTTAGAAGAGCGGTTATGGAAATTAAAATTTTTCTACTCATTGAAACTAATTTGGATACCATTCAAGAATGGGATTTCTGATTGTGATATATTTATTTATATAGCTTCAATTTATATACTTCGATAATACCTGCGTTAATTATATACAATTCCAATTTCCTCGTCTTCAGCATAAGTTACTCGCACGTCAGGTTCCATATTAAAGATAAAAAATTCTTTAATTTCAATGCTACCTTTGGTCATTGGCTATAAAATGAATTCCGCTAACATTTCATGTCGCAGTACGAAAATTTTCAAATATAAAAACAGCACACCAGCTAAAAATAGAATTTGCAAACATAGAATTTTATACTTAAATCCACTTCATTTCTACGATCAAAAATGTAAAAAGATTACGTTATCCTTGTGCCTCTTTGCTTCTTCACAGTTTCCAAAACTACAGCGATTTTTTGGGGGGTTGTTTCTGTTTGTTTAGGAACCCATTTTCCTGTTTCGTTAACGACCACTACGTAGAAATGTCTCTAACATGGGTCTGTGGTCAAATATGTACTGGGGAGAAGTCAATATAGGCATCGTCTCTATCATGTGTGCCGAATTTTTCCTCATCACTGCTGTCTAAATTTTTCTTTCATTAGTGGACAGAGATTTTTTTAAAAATTTCATTATTAGAAAAAAGAAAAACAAATGTCTTCATTTTAAAAGAAAATTTGGGAGAATTGTTTTATAATCATGTTTGCAGCATTCATGGACAATAAATGATCTTTTATATGAACATTCCCCTTTCTTCTTATACATTCTTTGCTCATTCTGTGTTGTAATGCTTTCTCAAAAGGCCTAGTTTAAATTATATTTAGAGAACATACTATTAAAAGTTATTTATATAAATAATATCTCTTTTATTATTCACCTCTCCACTCTTTAATTAATCACATTGACAGTTCTAAAAAGTTTTTGTCAGAAACAAACTAGCCACCAAAATAATAGTATTCTGAAGGTCAAAACACGATGAAACAACCTGAGTTTTAATTTACTTTATCTAGTTTTTAAAGTCTTAATGACTAACTAAAATTTGAATAATTTATATTGCTGAAAAGTTATAATTGATATCACTGTTTTTTATGGATTTAAAAAAAGAAAAATGATTAATTTGATAAATTGGAAACAAGATTAATTTAATAATTTAATAAATTCAGTTAAATGTACGGCAACAAATAAAATCAGGAAGGTTTCAACTTGCAAGCTAATCATATTCCGCTTGAAAGTGCAGATGAATTTCAGCTTCCAATACATGTTTTCATTCTGTTTCATAAGACCATAGACTGTAATCTCATTAATATTACAACACTGGAATTTATATGTTAGGATAAAGGTGGTTAATCGGTTATTATATATATTTACCCGATATTTAGCCGGATATTATATATAATCACCGGTAATTATATGTATATATAATAAGTGCTGTAATTATGTATAATAACCGATTATCCACATTGACCTAAACATATATATAAAAATCTCCATTTTACATTGTTTGTGCTATTTTAATTACTAAAATATCCATCGTGGTCTGAAAACATTCTTGCTACAAAAGCTTTCACATAAATCATCTTTCTGAAATGTAAAACAATGCAGAAGTTTTGTCACTTGTGTGAATGTGAAAAATGACTACCTGTTTCTTATCGCATATCTTTTTTCATTCAAAGCTCATAAGTTTAAAACCAACGTCATGGTTACACAAACAAACCATTCTCTTAAAAACAAAGGAGGGATCAAACTGGTCGTCTTATCTTTCCATTTTCGTTTCATCAAACACTGTACAGGGTTAACATGAAATCACTGGAATTGTATAAAAATTTTCAGACATTATTTTCCGATGCTCTCATCGCAAGCTTGTTTACAGATGCTATTTAGATAAATTAAATGCTTATAAATTTATATTTCATAAAATAAAAAATAATTTTTGACCCCTTTCCTTACGTTTTTATTTAACTTACTAATTAGATGCCATCAACAATTTGATATATTCTTTTATTATGTCAACCTATTTAGGATGGTAAATGATATTTGAGACATTTAAACGTGAACAGGTGATTTTTTGTATTTAAAATTAATTGTTACGTTGACTTAACGGATTTAGATAGCGTACTGGCACAAAAGAGCCGAACGTATGACATGCGGAAGAAGAGGTTAATCCAATTTTATGATATTATTCAGTTGAATATAGGAATAATCATCATTATAGTATGTAAGCATATTATTTAATTCGTGTATCAAACGTCAATGGACTTAAACTGAACACTAAATGGATTCTATCAATCTGGCATCTAAAGTCATTCACATCACTGTTTTAAATACTTCAATCACTTTGACTCAAGAAACTTAAAAAAGTTAATTATAGCCATCAAAATAGAAGGAATTATCGGTTTGAAAAATATTTACTCTTTCAATTCACATGATTCAATACAGCTTTAAAGCATTTATTATAATATATTATACATTAAAGTATTTATCTTATTCATTCTGTGTAGTAAATAATTTTGAATGAATTTTATGATTGTAAAAGCTAAATACATTAATTAATAAAAAAGCAATGTAAATGAATTTTGATAAATAATTATTTTCCTTTTTAAAATATGTAAACTTTTCAAATATTTATCTATAAAATTATTTGAATAGCATCAATTGAAAAAATGACTAAAATGCAAGATAGCATACATAATTCTCAGCATTTTAAAAGCTTTTTATTTAATATTGATTTTATGTATAGATTTATATTTATTTTGTAAAAGTAAATAAATCTTTTGTCCAAATTCATGGCGAAGTTCGTAGGAATTGCGTTCAAATTTAAAAATAAAAATGAACTCACTAAAGCTTACGATAAATTAATATTCAAAAAAAGTGATAACTGATTTACTGTCTTGAAACTGTTAAAGTTACAATTTGTTCAGCAAAAGTTTTACTTAAAGTAATTTTTGTTGCTCATTTGCTAGTTGTTTAAATAATAAAACTCCTTAAATGTTTATTATTATTATTTATTTATTAAGTATACAAAAGTATAATTCAGCGAATTTTAAGAAATAGTTTTTAAGTGGGACAACAAAAGCAGCTACGATACTACAAATATAAAGGCATTTTTCATTTATATATACAAAAGGATGTAAACATATTTCACATAAAGAAAATTTGATTAAAATTAAAGAAGGAAAAATTTATTTGACCAGCTTATGAAATCATTTACAAATTACAAATATTTTTAATCTTATATTAAGTTCCTTATTAAAAGGCAATCCGAATCTAAGCGAGGAAAAATAAACTACCATTGAATTAATTGAAAAGCCTAAGAGAAAATCTGGAACAAGAAAAACTACCTCAGTTAATAAACAGCAAAATACGTCTTTTGCTCGATGTAATTTTTTTTATTTGCCAGATAATTCAATTAGTTTTAATTGAATCACAGACAAGCTTCAGAAAAGAAATTTGAATGGTATTTTATCAATGTCTTTTGGAATAAAAGTAAATCAACTCACTTTGCAAACACACTAAAAAAAGCTGTTTGCTCAAAGCACCGGAATGAACAGGAATTAATTATTTTAGTAAAAGTTTACTTTTGTATGCAGTCCCAGCCCATTTTAAAGAAGAGTTTATGGCAGAAACAGTACGCCGAGGAGAAAAGGTTGTCGTCAAGTGCCAAGCTTTTGGAGACAGACCCATCACGATCACTTGGAAAAAAGATGGCCAACTCTTAGATAAACAAGCTGAAAAAAAGTTAGTTCACATTTTTACTTCAGTGTGCAATCCTTATGAAATGTGCATTTTTTATTATTTACGGAATAACAGAGAAACACATATTTTTACCTGATATTTTATAAATATCAAGTAATTATTTAAATTAGTATTTACTATTATTTAATTAATATTCGCGTAGTTTCTTCTTAATTGTAAACAGGGAAATTGCTTTTAAAGGAATAAAAGTTGAACATCTTGATATTAGATCAAAGATATTTTCAAGAGTTTGTTTCCTTGAAAGAGAAATAATTATGACACGTTGCCTGATATTTTATAAATATCAAGTAATTATTTAAATTACTATTTACTACTATTTAATTAATATTCGTGTAGTTTCTTCTTAATTGTAAACAGGGAAATTGCTTTTAAAGGAATAAAACTTGAACATCTTGATATTAGATGAAAGACATTGTAAAGAGTTTGTTTCCTTGAACGAGAAATAATAATGACACATTTAAAGACTATTATGATTGATAAGAAATACAAATGAAGGACTTAAATTTTTATCGCCTTTTCCATTAAGAATGTCATGAAACTATGTAAAATATGAAAGTTCATCTTATTTTATTTTTTATTGACCATTCATTGCTCTTCTTTTGACCTAATGACGTTTTGTATAACATATTCCACGTTAAGATGGCAGGTACTATAAAATGTGCAGCTTATTTCATTGTTATGTTTTGAGATATCTGTACTTTTCTTGGTGCTGATTTTTTAATTTTAAGTATCTGATTCTCGCCGAGAACAAACCCTATTAGCACAAGATATTCTACGCTATCTACACGATGTTGCTACGATATTCTTAATCCCGCACAACGTTCAACAGATATCGTGAAAATATTGTAGAGCATCTTGTTCTAATAGGAAAATATCAAGGTGCGGAATTTCTTTACAGTTAGGTTAAGATTTTGGTAAGCTGTTCCTGCCAAAATTCTATTGCATGGATTTTGAGTATCCATTCTCATTCATCAGAATTATTCTTGTGTGTTGAAATATAGCATGTCATATTACGGCGTGGTGAATTACTGGAAATTTCAACCTTGAGAAATGTAAATTCAAAATATTTATTTAAGAGTTTTAGGCTGAAAGTACAAAGTACTCGCCACACCTGCTATTTTCTCATTTTATCGGCAATTTCTAAAGCTTGATTATTGAATTAATTGAAGTATTCAACACTGGTTCTTGATAATTATGATTAACTGAAAAAATGTGAGTCTTGATTTTATTAAGGCCAAAATCTGGAACAGTTCGAGAAATATCACTGAAACAAAAAATAGGCACAAAAGGGACAGAAAATACAACAGTCTTTGATATTCATTATCAATAATCCTTTAATGTTGATTGTATGACATTTGCGTACTTAAATTTAGCCATGCGCAGAAATTTAGGTCAACTTACTTATTATTAAAATTATTTATTTCAGAAGACGTTGAAAAAGGTAAAGCATTTTCGCATAAATTTCAATTTCCATTCAATTCATATTTTTCAGTCTTATATAAATAGCATGTTTTTATATAACATAGTTCCGTTTCTAGTCACCCGTAAAGTTTTGATGCTGAAACCACCGAGCAACGCCTGGCATCCTGCTGGTATTATATACGAGAAAAAAATATCATCCCATGATTTTCGAATGTCAAATTTCGCCAAATGTCACGATTGAAGATAATGTTTAAAGTGTTGCAACCACTACCGAAACTTGATCTTATCAGTTGCAAAACCGTCTGACAAAAGAACGTTGTTGGACAGTTTTATGACTTGTACGGAAACGTATATGTACGGAAAAGTCACTATACCTTAATGTTCACTTCAAATAGATTTAAAAAGTTCCTTTCAATATCCATAAAACTTTATATAGCTTTCTTTAGGTCAAGTATTTATAAATGGAGATAAATTTTCATGCTTTTTTCACTTGATTTATGAAATGATATAACTTTATCATTTTAGAGGTTATAATCTGAAAATATTATTTAGAAGAGTATTTAGCATTCTAATAACGTGGGAATCAGGTATAAAGAAATTTTTTAAAAGAGTTTTTTTTTTTTTTAATTTCAACAAAATGTCCGTGTTTCCTTCACATAAAAAATATTTGGCACGCAATCTCAGAATATTTAAATTATTGTTCAATCTGTTATTACGGATTAATTAACGTTATTTATTTCATTTTTTTATATTTTCATTTACTAGTAACATATATGAACATCTAAAAGCTTCAAAATTATAATCAGCCTAATAGTTCAGGCTGTGCCAGGGACTAATAGGGTAAAATTTATCCAAGCATTGATGTTTTTGTTAGAATATTAATAACTGCATAATCTTTAGATGGATGGTTTCAAATAAATTGGATGTCATTTTGGAATATGTTATATTAATTATTTTAGAATAAAGATTTCTTAGAAAAAAACTACATAAAGTAATTCTCAGAAGAAGATATTATTCAACGTTTTTTGTAAATCTTGGTTCCAGATCCTGAAAATATTTTTAAATAATCAGATTACAAATAAAACTGCGTTTTAAAAATCATATTTACAAAGTCTTTCAAAGTCGCTGTTGTATTCGTTTTCGCTTACCGAAATTTCAAACTAACGTAATTCATTTTATTTATTTTTAATATTAAATAATTCGTAGAAACTGTAATTAAAAATTTGACGCAAGCCAAGCTAATTTCGCTTTATATGTTCTGTAAATATAATTCAAAATTTTTTCGAGGTAGTTCGGAAAGTGAACATGTTCCCTCTAAAAGATGTAAGAATGTGTTGATATGGAACATAACATATTTGAATATCATTCTGCTCTTCAATCCATATGATTGTTTGTGCTTTTCTTTACATATGCAAAGATTAAAAAATACTATCTTAGAAATCAATGGTTACGATTCTCGCTGTGAAAAAAGAGAAACAGCAAATTTTATAGTCTAAATTATGTATGTGTTACTATCTTTCGAATTAATAATTCATTCAAGCATCGAAATAAGGTACTCGTGTATTTTACAAAATTTTTAAGTGAGATAAATAGAAAGGCCTACCAAAAAATCGACAACCATGAAATCAAATTGTCATTTACAACTGAACTGCAAAATGTTTCTGTGTTTTTAGTTGAACACCGGTCATTTAATAAATATAAACAAAGGATTTAAATACCTTTCGATAAAATGGAATCATAAAATAGAAGACACTTCCTACAAAACCCTCAATTTACAGTAAAAAAGGGCCCAGCAATGGTCTAGTGAGTTAAGGCATGATATGACGCGGATAAGCGTCAATTGAAAGAAGGAGGTTGTTGCTGCTAGCTGTGCTCGTAACAAGAATTATTCAAAAACTGATAGACTGATCTGCACTTTGATAAAGATTGCTCGCTACGGCACGTCAGCATTGCCCCTGTAAGTTTTCTTACACACTCACAGATGTGGGACAGTTTCCCATGAAAACTATCAAGGACGGTAGAAAACACTTATCTATTGCAGCGTACTCTGACTCAGCTAAATCTGGTGCTATCTGGGTGTTCGAAGGTCGCTCGAATGAACAAAAGGTAACACATTTCCCAGTTTTCATGATTCCTTGACTCATGGGCTCTTTTAGGTATGATGAGCGAAGTGAGATTAAAATCTCTACTGCATTAAATAATATATCACACGCTTTGTCTACTTGATTATATTAATTCTTTGTAATATTGATTTAAAATAGAATTGTACAGAATATATTTGTGTAATGATTTCGCGGAAAATATTTTTTCATTAAAAATATATTAATGAGGATCTGATGCCTTTCCTAACTCTCCAAATTTATTTCAAACATTCTGATTCTAGAACTGCGTTGTAAGTCTTATGCTTTGTAATAATTAAAATGTGAAATCATGAATTTTCATCAGTTACACAATCAATTTTGCACTCTTCACATAGCGTTCCACATCTAAGAATTTTTACGCACATTTTCAATGACAAATACTTCTCTATATGCTCAAATATTAACTAGAACACAGTTTTTCCTAATATGTAATAATGCGATATAATGTAAGTATTCATAATGATGGGAAATAATGCAATAAATTTTATTACTGAATTATTTTTAAGGAAATTCATAATCGTCCGTATTTCATGATGCCATTTCTTTTAAAATAATGGAAGAAAGAAACGCAATATTTTTCAAAAACGATATTTTGCTGCTTATCGTTACTCCCATTTGAATACTCATAAAATAAAACCTAAAATTCATTATTTAAACTACCTACAGTGAAAGATACGACCTCAAAAGATTGATTTTATTTTGAAGTTAAGACAGGGCTGGAAGAATTTAAAATATACCTCTTGTTTTGATAGAAAATAATTTTAAAGTTTATATGGAAAAACAATCAAAAATAATAAATTCTTGGAAAGGAAAAACGAAATTTAATAAATCCTAAGCAGAGAAATATTCAAATTCATTTTAACTTAAGTCGCTGTAAGCACCGTCATCAGATTTTTCTTCAACATTGGCTTTATAACAACATACAAAGCACAACGTCGAGAGGAAACACGAGTAAATACTTTGGAATACTTCCAGAACGCGAGTCAGCAACCTGACAGGTATTAAGTACTATAAATTTTACTTTTGATAGGGTTTATAATATAAAATTTTATACATATGCTTGCATTTAGAAACTTACGTTTAAATTTTACAGGCAGTTGACATGCAGTTTCTTATCTGAAATTACTTCAAACGTAGTAGAATATTTCCTTTCATAATGAGTTATAATATAATAAAAATAAGCATAATCATAAAAATGAGCAAAGTAATATAACTGAGAAAAGAAAATAATAATCGTAATAAAACATATAAACATTATTTGGAATATTCCAAAATATCCAAATTAAATTATTATTAAAAATATAAAATAATTTAAGAATATGGAAAGTCTTAAAGATGAAATATATATCTGATATACCTGGCTTTCCTAGGGATGAAAATATTTTCATGTATAATATTTGTATTTTATCGAAATACTCTTCTACAAAGTATTATAAGGTAGTTTAAGAAAAATCAATAAATGATGGGGTCCTTTCTTTAAACTTGATAAAACAGTTTTTGCCGACGCGGCTTGCTTTTCGTTGATTTTCGATTGCCCTGTTACATGTCGTGTGATTCTTCGTCCAGCAGCTAATTCCCTCTCTTCTTTTTTGTGTTGTAATTCGAATTACCTGCCACCAAGATAATGAAACAGGAAATGGAATACTAAGGGTTACTGGACAGCAACGCATGGCATTTAATTTTTTCATCCCCGTCATTTTTTTCAGTGACATCACAACTTCCTTCTTGTCATGGTTCTTGTTAACTTGTCCCGAAATATCGTTCACTCCTCTTTGGTGTTTCTGGGCCATACAAGAAAAGCACACAAGAAAGACCCTACTTTTCTCCCCAGGTGTCTTTTTTCAAATCCAGCAATACTAGTTTTCTCTTTAAAGTGATTTTGTATAAATAATTTTCGTGCAATAATTATTTTAAAGTTGTTGGTGAAAAAAATTATCAGAAACACTAAAGTTTTGCTTAGTTTCTGTTATTTAATTAAATATATTAAGAAATAATTATTTTTTAGAGTTAGAAATAGAACATTTGACCTGCAAATGAATTCCAGAATGGCATGTGCAAATTCCATGTCTCTAATGTTCAAAATCTCAGAGGAAGTGTTTTGAAATTCAGACAGACAAGCAAACACATGCACCTTCTGTTTCATATATTTATACAGATGTAGAGGTATAAAATATATTTTCTCGCCAAACAAACACATACAATGCAGCTCAAGTAATATATTGTTTAAAAATTGATACCCCGAAGTCATGAAAATAGACTAGATTTTGGAAATTTAAAGGTAGTAAAAATTAACTATATAAATAATTTTTGAAAACACTTGCTCATTTTCTTAACGAAGTGAAAACTCATCTTTTCAATTGTGAGTAAATAAGTTATGAGAAAATATATGTAATATTGAAAAAGATAAATAGAATGAAAAATAAAGTCAGCATTAATGGATAGTGATATTTAACGGGAATGTGTTAACGTAAATTTTTGCCTGAAATAACAAATGAAAGAGTGTAACTGGGAAAAATAATATAAAGTATAAAAGAAATTTTAAGGAAGAAACGTTTCATTAGAAAGCTTTTAAAGCTGAAAATGGAAATATTTGATTTCAATTAGAAAAGATATTACTTTGCTGGTTATGTTAGTGGGACGATTCTACATAAATTGTATTGGCAAAAATAAAACCATTTATTTTTACTACTTTTTTAATTTCCACGTAGAAAGGGAAACGCATCATGCAACTGAAAATGTAACCAATGCCCAAAATTTTATTGATCAAAAAATTAAATTCATGAACAAGGTATAATTTTTTTCTGTTACAGAAAGCAAACAAAATGTGAAAAAATAAATAATAATAAAATGTAAAAAAATAATTAAAAACGCAGATTAACTTAGAGCCTCTACTACCTTAGTTATATGTTTATTATGTTTTTAATAAGAGATCAAACCTTACAATATTTGCTCACTAAATTTCATACAAAAACATTAATTTAATTCTCTGCTGCTGTATCACGAACTAAATAAATATTAAAGAAATAGAAAAGAAAGGGAATTTTTCTAAATATGAAATTTGAGCGTCCAAAAAATTCGTGTGAATCGAATACAAATATACAGAATAGAATTTGAGCAAAGTTTTAAGAAATTATTTGAATTATAGTAATCGAAACAAGCGTTTTTGTATGAAATGCGTGTTTCTTTAAAAAATTATATCTCTTATTTTCAATAAGCAGTTTTCAGTTTTGATCCATCGGATATCTTCTCCCTATTTCATCATCAGAATTAAATTAATATGAAAGGAAATGAAAATAATGATACAAAATCAGATATTTTTTATTATTATTTATATTGTAGATATTTAATGATTGCTTTTAGCGAACGATCATTCCACTGGGAATAATAGTTTCATTCCAATCCACGTCTACAGTTTTTAATGAAGTACCGGACAAAAGGGTGGAAAAGTTAAAAAAAATTGAAACAAATTGATTTCCTGCACATTTGGATTTCTTTTCAATTCTTTAGAGAGTAAAATATCGAAGTTATCGAAAGTGATTATTGTTTAAGTTAAACACTTTCATAAAATTAAATATTTCAATGGTAGGTATATTAAGTAAGTGTATAGTATAACTTGTATAAAATATTAAGATATCCATATTCGTGATGAACTTCTTTTCTGTAAATATTTAGTAAAACTGAAACGAACATTTCTATAAAAAAACTAATGCAATATTTATATAGAAACTTCTTTCTTCTTTTTAAAAGGATTCATTAGGAAACATGGCAAATGATAAGGCATAAACCAATTACATTTCAGCTTGAATCTTCCTTCTCGATGAACTTTCTTGAAAAAGTTTATGTTTTATATTCTTTCTTCAAAGGTTTTAAACCCGTATTTTGCCATCGTCCTATATATAGGACAGCTCACATTTAACGAATTTTCTCAGCCAATATCGCCTTTTTTATGTTTGTTCCTCTTCTATAATATATCTTAAAATTGATTACTGTTATTTATCATCATTATAAGTTCATTTCTTTTCTTTTTCATTTTTTTAAAGATTTTTGATTTTGGCTAATTTTTACAATTTTATTTGACGTTAATTATATTTTCCTTTTAAACAATTGTATGAAAAAAATACCCAAATTCTTTTCAAGTTTATACATGACAAGCCTTATAGATTAACGCTGAGTAAAATCTGTAATAAAAAAAGATATATTAAAACTGGTTTTACAAAGATTCAGATGCCGTCCTATAAATAGGACGACAGTAAAATTCGCTACTATGACGCACACGTACGAAACCCTTACAAAAACGCTTGAAGTTTCTGGAAATGGATTAGATTACCTATTGCTAAACTCAGAAACATCCGGTCTTCTTGGAACAAAAGCCTGGTGGTGTGGCTTGAGTAATATATTTGTGCTGCTTCATTGGTCGACAGTTTCCAGACATTATCACTGATGATGAAGAAATTGATGATGCCTGCACCAGCATTGAACATGGTCATGCTATTTTTGACGAAAAGCTTCAAGAAGAAACAGCTGGGTCAATTTAAATTCTAAAGGAAAAAAATGATGCTGAATTTATTTCAACACCTAAATGGACTAATCGTACATCGAAATTTTCATCAGCTCCTGAATCATTCTACAATGAGCATCATGAGAAAATAACGGATATGATTTCAGGAAAATCACCCTTGGAACTTTTCGAGATGATGGCTGAAAATATGATTGCGCAAGCTGTGGAAGAAAGTAACAAGTATGCGGGACAGAAAAATAGTCACGATTTTTGTCTGAAAATCGTTGAATTCAAACAATTTTTGTGTGTAATTTTCTATAGTGGATATCACATTTTACCCAGAGAAAAAATGTACTGGGAAAATACTCCTGATACTGGAACAACGCTTGTTAGTCAAGCAATGTCAAGAAAGCGAACTTCAATGACAATACTGAAATTGATTCAGATCGCTACTATAAAGTTCGCCCAATTTATATTTTGTCGAACGAAGCTTTACAGCAGTTTGGTGTGTTTGCGGAACATTTAAGTATTTAAGAATGGTGCGCTATTTTGGAAGACATGGATGCAAAATGTACATGAAAGGGAAACCCGTAAAATTTGGTTACAAGCTGAGGATACTCTCATCCTTCGATGGATATCCTTTTTATATCATTCCATATCAAGGATCACAGAAAGAGAATGGTTCAGAAAGCAGTTCTGAAAGGCTTGACAAGGATATGAAATCAAAGAAAGAAAAGAAAACATTATCCCAAACAGTAGTGGAAAATTTGCTGTCTGTTGTTGAAACCCCTGCAAAGCACAAAATTTATATGGATAACTTTTTTACGTCATATGATCTTTTTGTTTCCCTCAGAGACAAGCGTTTCTTTGCTACAGGAACAGTTAGAGAGAATAGAATGGAAAAATGCGCTTTAAAATCGTCCAAAATATTGGGAAAGATGGATCATGGAACATCCGATAGAAAATTTGACACTAAAAATGAAATTGCAGCTGTTCTCTGGAATGACAATCGAGTTGTGTCATTGATCACCAATTTTGAAGATACTAGATGCTTCACGAAAGTAGAGAGAAGAATGAAGGGTGGAAAGCAGAAAGTTGAAGTACCATCATGTGTTGCTTCGTATAATAAGTACAAGAATTGATTTGTGATTTGTTTGGCAATCACATGGAAACATATTTTTCATCCATACAAGGAAAAAAGTGGTATTGGCCATTATTCGTAAATGCGTTTGAGAAATCACTAGTTGCAGCTTGGAAACTTTCAAAATTTTTTGCTCCAGAACAAGCTCTAGACCTCCTCGAATTCCGTCGACATATTACAATAGCTTATCTGGGATTGTGTGTACCTATAAATATTGCAGGCAGAGGTTTGGGCATTCAGCAAAAAAAACCCAGATTACTTGAAACTGCAAAGTGAACACATTCTTGTAAAAAATCCAAATGAAAAACCATTAACTATTTGTCAAAAATGTAATTTAGGACTTTGCGTTGAATGTTTCCTGCCATTCCATGTAAACCGAGATGTTTAACTGCGAAGCATGTAGTAGCGGATTTTACTATCGTCCTATATATAGGACAGCTTGGAAAAAGGTAACCATTAAAGTTTTCTTAATTTTTTTCATTTTATATTTTTTCTTGTGGTTTCATTAGACTGTGATGGAATTTTTTTGCAAATATATAATTTTTTTCTTAATGTGGTAAAATATGGGTTAAGAAAATGTCTATATTGGAAAAAACACACAAAGAGAACATTCAAGCACCGATCCGTTATTTTGTCAATATTTGTTCAATGGTTCTGGTTTGTGATTCAAAACCAATCACGATATCTGTAAGTTTCAGCATTTCATAAAATAAACTAGCTAATAAGCATGCATATTAAAGCTGCTGTTATTGAATAGAAAATATATTTTACTTTTAAGACATAATATTCATTCCGATTAAACACTAGTCTTGTTATAGTATGAATTATTTTCCAAATGCGAAAATTCGAGACAATTATGACATGAGGAGACAAATGTGAAATGCAAAGTCTCAAAGTTTTATAGTGCTATATTTCTATGATTTATAAGCATTTATAATTTATTTTGCTGAAGAATTTGTTAAATTTGTTGAAATTATCCTTTAGCCTATAAAAATTTTCCCTATCTTGAAATCAAGCCAATCTTTCATAATTCCATTTTTATATGCATTATCACATTCTGTAATACTATCAAAAATGCAACCTAAACTCATGTTCCTTTAATCTTTTATTCTTCCAAAATACAACATACTTTCTTTACCCTCTATTCTGATTTCAGTCTCTTTACCTTGAGTTATCTCCAATTCTTTCACTAAGAGAATCTATAACATTGTCCATATATAGGAGAGCATACTGATATGTTTTGATTTAAAAAAGAAAGGCTTATGGCAAGAAACATTCCTCGAAAACATATTTATGTACAGGGTGTCCAACAAAGGACTCCCTCATTTTAAAATTAAATAACTCGGCGAAAGAATCGTCGATGGCTTAAAGAAACCAGTGATTCGCTTGGGTCTGAAAGCGTCAAATCTGATACAAAGTTTCAAAATGTTATAAATGTTGCGACAGGGTGGCACTGCAGGGTTAGCAATAGCTATTCAGAATCCGATAAGAAATCATAGACTGTCCTTGGCAAGCACGAAAAATGCCTATTTGAATCGATTGTGATGTGATTGCAACGATTACTTGCAAATGACGGTTTAAGCTTTCTTCTCGAAATCTGAACTGATTAACGTACAGCATAACCTGTCACAACATTTATAACCAATTTGAAACCTTTTTGTATCAGATTTTCTTTAGACAGCTATTTCACGGTTCGTTCTTCTATCGACCTCTCGGTAAGTTATTTACATTTAAAATGAGAGTCCCTTTGTTGTTGGACACCCTGTATATGTATTTCAATGAACGCTAATCTGATAAATAATTCTAACTCAGTGCTAAGCATTTTTTAATAAAAACATTCCATTCTGTAACACTACTCTTCCTTTTGAATTTTAGATACACAATCGATGAAACAATGACTGATGAAGGTATTACATCCGAGGTTCACATTCAGTCCGCTGACAGAAGAGATTCATCTCTTTTCACTTGCGTGGCTGAGAATTCATTCGGTAAAGATGAAATGAATATTCAGATTATCGTCCAAGGTATGTAACAATTTCCATGCAATTTTATTTATTGTTAAAAATGTAATATCATCCCAAATCTTATTGTTTAGACATTCATTGCATTTTCATTTTGAATGAAGAAAAATTCTACAACAATGATATCAATTTGATACGGTCCTGTGAGTGGATAACAGGGTAACAAAACGATTCAAAAGTCCAGAACAGCTTTAAAAATTAGTAATGTGCGAACAAGTGAAGGTAAAAATTTGCCGTTTGCTCAGAAAGCTTGGTAAGAAATCACGAAGGAGCTACGCCCCGTCTTGCCTAGGCATCCGGAGTCTTTAAATAACCGCGGTCACAATAGCAGTCGGATCTAAGGTCGGAGTCCTAATAGCCATCACCGGCCACGGCCCAACTCCTCCCGAAGGAGGTACACCTCGTCATCGGAGCGGAAGTATCTCAATCGCAGACCATTACTGTACCCCCAGGGGAAACAATAATTCTCTTACTTATCCGGCTTCTTCTCACCCACAATCTCTTTGTGCCTCACCCTGGGGAAGTGTCTGGTTTTTAAACCAGAATCTTTTAGCATTAAAATTAAATATCACTTCCTATTGTATGGATGAGAATAAGCAAAAGACATACTGCTTACTAATAAGGAGAGGCATGGTTCCTCTTCTGACAGTTGAGTTTGTGAATGGGAGCCAGCATATTTGACATTTGTAACAAATTCTTTGACTAATGTCATATTCTAGGTAACCCATCGCTTCACGAATTGAAGAATCATCAAAGGAATTAAATTGCAAACAATGCTACGAATAAATTCTGGTTTCATTGAAAAAATATCCAGATTCATTTTCGTGCAAGTCTAGGTTCAAGCGGCTTCTTTCTATATTAATCTATTTGCGGATTGTCAGTTTTAAACTCGTTCCAGACTTTTAATCAACTCCGTATTTCAAATAATTATGAGATCTTATTTTTATATTAAAAGTAGATACTTACAAAACTTTTAAAACTAGTTAGAAGCTCTGTGCAACGAGGGATTTAAACCAAATATCCAGCACTAAATTGCAAAGTAAACTTAGTTTTGAATATTTTTATAAAACAAACTTTCCATTTACCGATATGTCTAAAAATGTAAATAAATGGTAAGAAACTAAAAAATTTACAATGTTACATAATGAGCCCAAAAATAAAACACTTAATATTTCAAATTTTAAATCAATTAAAATTCTGAGACTTATCATTCAACAGCATTAAGTTTTCCGGCTAATTCTTCAAAAACATCCTGCAAAATGCTTTTGAATAAACGTAAGAAATATTTAAAGACTTTTATTGATTCCCGTCTGGAAATAGAAATTGCTTAACAATCCTTTAATCTCTTTAAATCAAAAATTTAACATCAAAAGTGCATTATATGAAATGCATATTGGATACTTTTCCGCAAAAAGGATATGCTTTCTTCGGCCTTCATTTTTAATTATAATAACAATTGCAAACAAATTTATTATGTTACGTAAACAGAATTTTCGACGTTAGGAAAAGAAATGTCGCTTGTCCTAATCGGCTTTCAAAGCAGGTGTATTTTTATCGTTTATTCGATTTCAGTATCGCTTAAAAATAGTCGCATGGTGTACGGATGAACGGAAAAAGGATAAATTAAAATTTTAAGAATAATGATATGAGAATTTCATTGCACTCGGAGAGTTAAAATAATATTTACAACAAATAAGAAATAATTAGTTGTAAAGATTATCCCGAAAACATTTTTTCTCTCTTTTCTGAAAAGAACAAGCCATTAAGAAAATACGCGACTTCAAGCAAAATGTTTAACAAAATAAGAGCAGTTATATTTTTGAGTAAGAACGCTACTCAAAAGTGCTCAGGAAGTTCAAATTTTCCTCAGCATCCTCATTTTATAAATAAAAAGAGTTTCATGCTTCTCGTTTCAAACTTTTACAGAGCAATTCAAAGTTGAAATTAATTGATTTTGAAAAATTTTTCTGCCTCTAGGCGCCTTTGTTAATGAAGAAATAACTATTGGTTTGAGGGACCGTATTTCTGTGAAAGCGAAAAATGAGAAATCTTTGCTTTCCTTTATAACTATCGGAAACTGTAACTGCATTTACCTTTCTCCAATCTACTGTTTGAGAAATACAACAAATAAGTTACATTTTCGGATTTTCATTGAAACAACATTAAGAGTTAAGAAGGATTTTAACGGAAACGAATTTTTCAAATATTATAAAAGCATTTCTTTTCCGTGATATTTTTATCTTAAGAATTACAAATTGATGTTAAAGTGCAGTTGAAAACTACATAAAATCAATATTTTTTAGAATTGCAGATTGTTGCGAATTTGTTTTCTTTCTCTGTAGGAGGAGTATCATGATATAAAACAAACTGGTTATTTACGAAAGAATATTAAATACAAATATGTGTACTTGATGATATTTCTTGAAATAGTCAGAAAAATAGCAATGTAAAAACTATTAATGCAATTGTCTTTAGCCCTCTTAGGGTTTTTATTTGTTTTTAAAGCAATTTAAATCGCAGAATTGGCTCAATTTATGCGAAGTTCCGATTTAATAACTGGAGTTAAACGAATTTCCTTACTCATTTAAGCTGTAAAGTAAATTTAAGCAGTGACAGATGAGTATTATGTTCCATTAAATATGATATAAAAATATTTATTTTTTAAACCGATAATATAAAAATATTTATTTTTTAAACCGATAATATAAAAATATTTATTTTTTCACACAAGTTGGATTGGAATTTTAATATTAGCAACCATATAACTGTATCAGTTCTCTATGGTTCAGATGAAATGGTCCTTCACTTTAAGAATCTCTGACGCAGTTCGGTAGCACTGATGATTTTTTTCTGGTATTTGTGTTTAACGTGACGGATTTGGTTAGCGCTGGAAGTTAGTCTACCATCATCCGTACTTCCTGGATTTAAGTCCGTGTGATAATGATTCGATTCCAATGACGAATCTGAAATAATCTTGAAAGGATCAATTTAGAGGTTAGAACGGAATCTTCCGAAATGTTTCAGCGATTCTTAAATCAATAGATCGCTCCATCCGAGCCATCAAAAGAACTGACACTGCTTCAGCTTTTAATATAGTTTAGTTTAGTTATATTAACGTCCCGTTTTGAAGCTACACGAGGGCTATTTTAGAATCCACCTCGCAATTTTAAACCACCGTCAGATGACGAGGACGACACCTGAGCTGGCACTCTCTCTCCGATTTTTCTCCCTCCCGCACCGCGCCAGAGAAAGGGCATTTGGCCACATACTTGTGTTTTAACATGCAAAGTGGATCTTCAGTGGAATCGGGATTCGAGCGTGGCACCTCCGGCTATGTAGCCATTAGGTCACCGTGCCCCTGGCACTGCATCAAGGATTCTATCACTTCCGCATCGCTGGAAACCTTATGTAAATATCACTGGTGACGACATACAGAAGGCTTATAAATGTTTAAACCCAACACGGTTGTTGTGTCGGGAGTTATTGTAAGGTTAATTCTAAATAATCCCAACTATTATACTTTTCAATGTACTTGCGTATATTTAAGCATAACTTGTTAGCACAAAGATAAGTCTCGTGAATTCGAAAACATATTCAACATTAGAACGGGGATTTTAAAATTCTTTTCAAATGCTAAATTTTCATTAGAATATTTTAATACGCTTGAAAGGATGGTACATTTTCAATTCTGTAAGTGCATAATCAAACATGTTCATTGTAGTGGCTTCACGAAACATCCACAATGAAAAGCAAAACTTCTAATGAGAAATCAGAAATTCGGATATTCTTAAAATAAATTATATATCATCTTATTTGAGAGAACGTTTTATTTTTCATACAGCTGAAATTAGTTTTGCAATTTTCATGGCAAATCTATGCAATGGTTTCTGCCTTTCTAAGTTTCTATATATAAATTCGGAATTTTTTTACTGCATGCATTGGGAAATTTTATAAACATCACCTATTTCAATTTGTTCAATAGAAGAGCATGTTCAAGAAAGTTGCATTTCAATTTCTTCGGGCATGAAATGCAAACCATTTTCTACATTTGATTCTAGTAATTCTTATTAAAAGAGTGTCCATTAGACCGAAGTGTAAAGTTAGAAATATTCGGTTTTCGAAACATTAAAATTGAACTTCCTCAGCAAAGGTTATAGATAAAATATGTTGAATAGTTTTTCTTCAGTGATAGTGAACAATACTGTATTATTACTAAGGTATGCGAAATCAACACTCATTAATAAAGTTGAACGCTTTCATCTTTATAGAAATGTGAATTTGTCATAAAATAAATATCATAAGATGAGAATAGGAATTATTCATATACAGAGAAGGCGTTATCTACCAAAATCATAAGAGACTGTCAGAAATATTCCACACACGTTGAAAGTAAGTTCTTCAACAAACAAAAGAATTTTTTTCATTAAAAAGGAGACTTTCCAATAGAAACGATTGTTTGCATTTTATTTTTTTTTTTTATTCTGCTTTATTCTGCTGTTCCAAGATTTAAGGTGAAACATCTTTTGAGTATAAAGGAGAATGTCAGAATAGTTTGCAGTGAAAACTATTTTTATAAAATATTTATTTCTTTATTCTAAATTCACCATGTATATATATATATATATATGCAAATTCGAAATAATTTTGCTTATTAAGATTGTTGTAAGATTTTGCAGGGTAAAATTCAAAGTATATCTTGATGGTACATTCTAAGACGGAAGAAAAGGAGGTAGAAGGTTTGCTAGGGATTGATTTCAACTTCATATCATCCTATTGGCAATTAATAAACTATATACTACAAAGTTTATAAATGCCGAAATTACTTTTTATTTCAATTTGATATATATGTTCATTTTTAAGAAAAGAAAAAATGAAATTTGCATTTTTAGATATTACAGAAGAAAGATTAGTATACGCTGCTCAAATTGATAATGAGGCATAAAGTTTCTCGAGAAATACTTTGAATATGCGAAATCCGTCTTTTATCAAAAGTTAAAACACAGAAGAGTCAAAACTTTCACGCTAAAGAGCAGATAAATGCATATAAATGGTTTTATAATTGTTAAAGAGATACAAATTGAAATAGTTTTATACTAATAAAACAAACTATCTAAAATTCATGAAAAGAATTATTAAATCTAGCTATCTATCTTTAAAAAAATCATTATTCCTTCATTTTTGCTCTCTATCAGAAAAACCTTAACCGATATTAACTAAGCAGTTAAATTTATATACAATATTTACCTCTTTTATCGGAGTGTTTTCTATAAAGTATCCTAAATTGGTAATAGAACATGAATTCAAAATGGAAGAATCCGGCTATGCACTTTCTCTAGGGTCACGCACAGCAAGGTTTCATAAGAAGGCGGGATTTATTTCCGTGAAGGGCATGAAAAAATGTTTAAAATTGGTGTTTTGAAGACTCTCCATTACATTTATAGTTGTCATTTTAGGTTGTAACTGATCTTAAAAGCATGCTCATAGTTGCTGTTGTTCAATAAATAAATTTATCAAAAAATAAGAACTTTTTTATTTCTAACTTTTCATCATATGCACAAAATTATTTCCATAGAAATACGATAACATTTTTCATGAAAACTGAAAAAGAAAATAGAGAAAAACGTTAAGCACATTTTTATTGCTGATTATTATGATATTTTATGAATAGGGTCAGTTGGGGTTATTGGGGACGAATTTTGCTGACTCTGTCATGTCTTGCTCTTTAAACGGATAGTATGAGATGGGAAAGAGGTTTATATTTTTTATGAGTGCATAAACATATTCTGAAGGGTTCAATAAACAATGCATCCTTTCAAAAATAATTTATTAATTAATCAACCATATTTTTTGGAGCGTTCTTATCTTACCCCCGAAGTGTTCCCAATTACCCCAAAGACTACGGGATAATTGGGAACACGTATTTCGGCTTCTGGTCACAGAAACGAATTGAATTGAATACAATATATTTGAAATGATTAAAAACTACTGTATATTGCCTAAAAAGGCATTTAACTGCATTTTCCTAATTATCACAACATTGTGTTTTTGAATGCATTTCAGCAATATCTTCGATTTCATAGAATATCGCAATTATTATAACTATTTACTAACTTCAATTTTGTGTAATTTATAATGATTCTTACTCAAATTTTGAGGGGAAAAGTATCTTTATAGAAACTGAAATAAATGAATATTATGACACTCTAGGAGGAAATAGGTAAGATTGAAAAATCACACATAAAAACTAGTAGAAACAAATAGTTCAATTTAGTAGTTGAAAGTGTTATTTCCACTTTAAATCGAACATTCTATTCACTATTTTACTATTTGGGGGGGGGCATTACAATACCTGAAAACCAAATAATTCTTTCCTACAATCCAATTTAAAGATACGATATTCGAGTGTAGTTTTTGTGTAGCTTGTAATCTCGTAAATGGCAAACTGGTCATTCACCACGAAAACAAATTTTAATTTAACCAAATTGGTGGTTCTCAAACCTGTTATATCATATTCACTACTTTAAACTTCTTGGATTCCAACATATGAATAATGTGCCTCCATTTTGGCATCTCCAACGTTATCGATCAAAACAAACAGATTTGTTGAAAAATCAACCTTGGATGATTTCAGATAAATTACTTCCTCCATTTCCGCAGCCTCTATTTCTTGTTGAAAAGAGCCAAAATACTTATCTTCAGATTCCGCCATTAATATCATATTTCTCGTCAACTAATTCTTGTTTTCTTCCAAACTTGAAGTCAAACGGCTTCATATCATTATTAACAAAGAACTTTCATACGTCCAAAGCAATATGTATGTAGATCACATGGTAAATTGTTTTAAAACTTCAGTTGCTAATTTGACATAAAACAATGAGCTTTACTGACGGTACAGAACAAAACCCTTTTCTAGACTTAAAATTTCTTCCTATCAAATAAGAAATTATTCAAAATACATAAAAAATATAGAGTTTTGTTACATTAGAAACCTGTTCCCAATTACCTCGCAGTAAAAATTGTCGGGGATAATTGAGGACAATAAATTTTTCCTCAAGATGAAATCCAAAAACGAAAATTGAAGTTTCCTCTTAATCGTTATATCCTACAGATATAAGAAATATATAAAATAGCACTTTAGCTTGAATATAACCGGCGTAGAGAATGAAAGATTAAACTTTATAATTATTGATTTCACTTTTCTGAACACGGTTGTAATTAAAGGTACCAAACGTTACCAAATAGTATTGAAAAAAGTAGAAAAAAGTTTTTCTTCTTCCTCGCGAGTGTCTTAACCAACCGCTTTGGTCTCACCAGTGGGCTCTGTAGACCGTTCCCAATTACTACTTGTTCCCAATTTCCTCGCCTGACCCTACCTAAGAACTGATTATGCGAAATGAATTCATGCAAATTTTATTTTATTTCACGAAACGAAATTTATTCTGTTTACGAATACAATGTTTATATCGATGATTAAATATGCATATCTTCAAACTATTTAATTTAATATTGCGAATTTATATAAAGGTGTTAGTGAAAATAATCTTCTGGAAATCACAAAAATAGTTTCATTTTTATGAACGAATCTTATTTTTTATTCTTTATACTGCGATAGTTTTTATTTCTTCGGAAATGTTTTTCATTTAATTCATTTTGGAACTAAAATAACAATAGACATAAAAATATATTTTCATAAATATATTCTAATGAAGTCAAAAACTTTATTGAAAATTTAGAGTGTAGGAATATATAATTATTATTATTTTTATTCTTTCAGAAAAGCCTGACAAGCCCTTTAAACTGACAGCTCACGAAAGTACAAGCAGGACTATATCACTGACATGGTCACCGCCATATTCTGGAAACAGCCCTATCTCTCAGTACACGATACAATACAAACCAAGCTCAGGTATTAAGCGAATATTTATTTTCGAAAATTTTCCGCCTGCTTCAGGAATCATTACTTTCAGTATTTAGATTTCGACTTCAAATCCTAATGCATTGTTCCGATTCCCTCATAGAGGGCACCACGTTCTCAACGAGTCTAAAAATTAGTTTGCAAGATGTTTAAATTTCCGAAAGATGGCAGCATGTCTTTTGCTCGTTTGGAACTAGTACAAGGAAAGGTGAATCATGTTATTATCATTTGGAATTTCATTATTGAGGAAATATTTTTCTTTGAAAAATGGTGAAACATTTTAATAAGATAGATTTTCTGGAATTTGTTGCTTTATTAGAAACATTGACTAATTTTTAAGTAACAAATTCAAAATTATTTGCGTTTTTCCTCCTTTTCCTGAAAAATTAAAAATAAAGTCCAATAGTTAAGATATTTCGAATGTCACTGAAAATACACAAGAAATAAGACTGTTCGAAACAGATTAGGTTCATTGATATCGTTACAGATTTATTAGGCAAGTCATTGACGAACATCTTAGACCAGATTTAAAGAGGAAACGAGACACATTTTATGCATAAGGATTTTAACTAACACAACGTTTTATAATTAAAATTTAAATGTTTGGAAATTTTTTTTTCAGGATTGCTTCCCTGCAGATGAAGATGAGTAATTGCCATTTTACTTTTTAGCATTACAAAACACAAAAATTCTTTGTCTGGAATCTGTTTTAGGTATATAAATTGAATTAAAAGCAAACTTGTTATTAATAATAATATTTAAATAGGAGAAAACTTTCAATTTCAGACTTCTGTCTGTTTTTCTTTCATATCCGATTTGAAAACTTAGGAAATTACGTACTTCCTTCTTACGCAAGATGCAGACATCTGCAAACAGTTATGTTTATTAACTGTTCTACATTTCTTCTTTAAATCGCAAGAGAAATTCATAGAAAAAAAAATTGAATGCAATTCTATTTATGTGTTTTATCTTACATAACGGAAGATATCTCGAGATTTAAACAATATGCATACTTTCAGAAACAACACTTATTTGAAGGGAAGCTACGAGATGCAATAATTTCAGATTTTGGGAAACAATTGCATATTGCTAATATTATTCTATTGGTATCTTTAGTTTACTCTAAAGTTCGATGTTCTTTCTGATTCTGTTAAAGCATCTGGTGTTTATATTTTAGTAGATTCAATTATAAATAAATGAAAGTATAATATTTTGAATAAATCAATGCGAATAAATTATCACTACATTTTTAAAAGGCAGTCTTGATATTTGTATATTTTTGTGAGATATTGATGAGAAAATAATAATTATAATTCGACACATCTTTTTCTTGCAGGAAGTTGGAAAGAAGATTCAAAAGAGCTAACAGCTTCTGGTGCTGATAATAAAGCTGTGACATCTGGTCTCGCTCCTTCTACCACGTACCACTTCCGAGTGATGGCAGAAAACTCATTTGGGAAAAGTGATTACAGCTCATACGTATCTGCCACAACAGATTTAGAAGGTAATGTTGCTTTCATTTTATTTATTGTTGAAGCACTAACATAATCTCTGAAGGATACTTTTAAGTTACAATACCATTTGAAAAATGGCAGTAAAATATACTGAAACTTCAACGTATACATTTAAGTAACCGATACACTGTTTTCTTAATCATATGCTTAAAATTTTAGTTCATCGCTCCTTTTTAGTTTATAGATACCATTGTAGATTTCTATGCGAAAAAAAAAATGGAATTGTATTTTCTTTAGCAAAAATCAAATTTAATTTTCATGTTAATGAATAATCGGGTATTTTACAATATTCAAAATAAAATATATAACCTCAAAGTAAAGTATGTGTTTATTTTTCTGTGCAGATAAATTATCTAAGGTAAGGTACCAAAAGAAAGTTCAAATAAATGTACTTTTCATAACGCTTTTCTTGTTCTTATCGTAATGTGTCCGAGACGCGGGGAAAATATATTTTTCTTTTTCATTTGAAGTCTATCATATCTAACTATCTACAATAAGCAATCCTCTCATTCATTTTCTTTATTTATTTTATGTACAGCAGATTTCTCAATAATATTATTTGATTAAAAATAATTTACCACGGTTTAATATTTTCTCTTGGGCTGTGGTATACGCTGTCACATGCGTTTACAGTCCCTTGTGAGGGACATGTGACAAATCTCAGAATCCCAGGGAGGGAAGGAATTTTCACCGCACATGTGGTCAGCTTGTTTAGATGGAGACGCAACAGGATAATTGCCCATTCACTCTTCAGGGGGTACTTTGACGAATGACGCTCCCTTTTATCACTCACCGTTTCTCACAATGACTCGTGACCCCCCCACCCCACCCCCACCCCCTTCTCGAAACTCTCCTGGTGAAATTTTCTTAACCCCTCCAGAAAGGCACGTGCTAAACGAGCCCCCAGACGAAATCGTTTTCAAAATATTGAGCCCACACGTAAAGGTTAACAACAATAATCTTCATTAATCTTCTGTAGTCTTCAAAAAATCATCGGATTTTCCAAACTTTAAAGATGCAAATAGCGCACTTCTCATTCTAGCGTTAAAAACAGTAAAATAAAAGAGCTTTATTTTCTGCATTGCTATCGCAAAATGGAGACTAATGCACAGAAAGCCTATTGCATTTTAATTAATGTGATTATTTCAAGTGATGAAAATCATTTCTTCTTGCATATGATTTTGCTTAAAACAAAGGAGACATTTGTTATTACTAAAATTTGTCGAAAATAAATGTCAGTAAACTGATATTCTCGAGTTTCTCACAAATTTATGCTATTCTGTGCAAATCTAATCCACTATCTTTTCATGATGTCCAGTTTTACTAGGCAAGAAATGCACTGTGGTCACATACAGAGTCTTGTGTCTGTCGTGATTGACATATGTCAACATAGACAACATTCTTTCTGAAAAGCAGTATATTATGATGCTTATACAATAATAATTTAGGTACTTATTTTTACTAATTATTGAACTCCTACTTTTTATCATATTTCGAAATAAGACAATAAAAGATTCTCTTTCTAAATGCGTGACGTGGGTGAAAGAAAACTTATAAGATTGGTTGGTTTTCTAAAATTTCAATAACGTAGAAATTAACGGAGAAATCAAAGTCAGGTTTGTAGAAAAAATTAAATTTATAGCAAACATTCGAATCTAAAATTAAAACAATAAAATATGGCATTTCTATTACCAGTAAGTTGCATTTCCAACTATAAATAAAGCATGCTAAGCAATAGGGGATGAGACATTTTTCCATGTGAATATTTGTGATATTTTAGGATATGTCTGAGCCTATTATAGGTATAAAATTCAATGATTTAAGACATTCCGAAATGTACGTCATTTAAATGAAAGATTCAATATATCATTATAGTAATATAATGCTAAAAATAATTTAATGGGCAGGGATTTGTATAACGTATTCTTTACATGAAAAGAGTAAATTCTTGCAAATTTTATTTCTTGTTCGTGAAATATTGAACAAATACTTGAATTCATAAAACATTTACAAATACAAGTACATAAATAAAAATGATTAACAAGAAAACAAAAAAAATCTTCAGTACATATATTACAAAAGTTAGAAAGAAGTCATAAATTGCTGGATGATAATTTTACTGGATTGTGACAAATAACTAAAATCTAGTAAATGCCGCACATGTTTTGAAATTTTCTTATTTCCTTGATTACGGATAGCTCATAACAGGGATGTGCAATGTGATATTCGAATGTTCACGAGTTTTAATTATGTTTATAAAGTTACGAAAACGCCTTCTTAATTATTATCATCTTATAAATTTATCTCTACTGTGTAATTTTAAAATCGCGATAATTTAACTACTCAAAGAAAAATAAAACTCAGAGTGATGTGTTTGTAGATGTAATTGCTAAATATGATGCGCTTTCATAAACTCCAAAAATTCATATTTGATTGCGTCATTTTTTTAATTTACTACATAATGACATCAATTTTTAATTCATTGGGGTTGATTCATTTTTCTTCAAAAAACTATGTATTTAGACTTGAATTTGCACTATTATTTCAATTTAATATTGAAACTTTAGCGAGTTTCACATAAATTAAAAGTGTTTGAAGAAGACCAAATTATCTACACCAGATGATAGATATTTTTATCGTCATATTATCATCATAAAAATATTTTATCATCAGATTATTATTAATTATAGGGCAAGTTCAGAAGACACTATAGGGCAAACTTAATATTTAAAAGCCGTACTAAAAGCGGACATGATATCTTTATGATCATAAATGCTGTTCCTCTTATTTATTTATATATCATTGATATGAAACTAAAATTTGGTTCGAATTAATAATTTTTAATACTAAAAAAGTACTCGGGGGAAAACAACAAAAATCCTTTTACAATTCTTCTAGGCTGCTAGGTGTATTGTAATATGCTGCTTTGATTCTTTAACAGTTCCTGGTGGTCCACCGTTAGATGTTCAAGCTGAAGCTATTGGATCCCAGACCCTCAGAGTCACATGGCAGGTAATAAAGTTAATTTTCGAGAACATATTCTTGATATAAGCTTTTCTTTCAAAATGATTTCAATATCTATGATTATTATTTCTCTGTCTTATTGTAACATATATTTATATTCTAAATGACATGTTGATCTTGTAGTCTTAACAATGTGAATATGTTTAAAGAAGAAACTGGCAGCAGGTGATGATTTTTCAAGCGTTAGTTATTTTTAACGAACGGTATGTTTGTATTTTTCGGAAGAAACAGAACATCTGAACTTTGAATTTAAACTTTTATTTATAACGATACATTTTCAACAAGCAGTTGATTTTCATTTTCTCTTAAAGTAAGCGAAACATTCACTACGAAATGTTTATAATTCCCGAAGTTATTCGGTGTTATCGCTTAAATCTTGTTAAACTAACTGCTATAAATTTAAGATCAGCCAAAGCGAACCATCTGATATTTAAATCCACAAGGATCGGAAATTTAATAATGGTGACGTAGTTGCATACATGGCATAAAACGGAACATATGTGCTTTGGCTCCGTCACATGTTAATTCTAATCCCAATAAATAGTCATCTAAAGTTATAAACAGTAGCTGTGATGCGTAATAGCTGTGCCTTCATCATTGGTGTAACACTAAGAATCCCAGAAACTTTAGGATGACGGTGATTGTCCAGTACGACTTCCACGGTGTTACCCTAGTGCATTCAATTCCCCAAGGAGAAATTGGTAATGAACTGTATTACTTTCATGTTGTCGCATATCTTGCGAATAACGCCGGGATAAATTTACCGCGTATCCTTATTTCCTGGGCAATTACGCTATCATTAACTAATACTACAATATTAACTTTTAGTGTTGACGTTCGAAGCGTAAGAGCAAGCACTTCACAGATTAATTAACTTCGTATTTCTTGAATAAGAGTTTTGTACGAAATAAAGATGCCTTATTTTTTCCCTTTTGTATTCATGCTACATACGAATAAATAAACATAAATTTAATGATCAAGGACACAACTAGGTATTTGATATCGTAAAACCTTCAATGCAGACAATTTTTATGTAGTCCACAATGTACTAACACAAAAGTCGCTTCATTTCTCTAGTCACATAACTATTGCCATCAATGGATTGGAACGGCCTCGTTCATGTCGGTTCGTTAAGTGGTTGCGACCATTAACTGAACATAAGAACGAGAAAATAGCTTTCACCATGTGAAAGAGCCAAATGAACTATGGGAGAAGGATTCAATATTTAAAGAGGCATTTAGGAGCTATAAGTACACTGATATTAGAAAAAATATCGTTAAATGCCATTCGAATATTTTAATTCGAAATGCTTTACAGGTTGAGATTTTTCACTATTTTTTAAGCACTTCATTCCCTAAGAAAGTTCTTCTTTGACGTAAATTTATAAGAAGTGCATACAATTCCAAAGCAATCCATGAATCGTGTTTTTAGAAAACAAGTTATATTTTTTGCAAAGTAAACCTATACATTTAGTTAAAACAGTCAGTACGTATATTGAAACATTTAATGTTCCCGAAAGTAACAGAAATAAACTATACATTACACTTCAACTCTTTATTATTCAAGACTAGCTGTTGCCCACTAATTCGTGCTCGAGGAATTCGAATTATTATATCTTTTATTCACGAATTAAAGTGTTTGAATGTTGAACGTTCTGACGTTTGATAATAATTGGACTACTTACAGGAGTGTACTTGTCTGATGATATAGTTAGATAATTTGTTTATCTGTGCTAACACAGTTTCTTTTGTATGGTTTAAATTTTTTTTAATTTACATTCTATATTTCAAATACAATACCCAATACTTTTCCATACACAACTGTCTGTATGAGGCAATCATGACACGAGTTCAAACAACAGAATTTTGGGAGAAACAACAATGAAAATAAAATTATTTTCAGAATTTCAATAGTTTTTTTCATTCAAAAAGAATTAAATTTTGCGTTAGACTATTTAAAATTATTCATAGAATCAGTTTCAATGCATCATCATTGCACGTAAAAAGTCCAGACTGCGAAATGTAACCGTTGTTTTAATGAATTTCAGCCTCCAGCACCAACATTACAAAATGGCCCACTAACAGGATACTACGTAGGATACAAAATCCATGGATCATCCAAACCATACACTTACAAAACATTAGAAATTACTGATGCCTTCAGAAACGAGTGCCTCATTACCAATCTGAAACGTGTTACAGCATACAGCGTCATTGTCCAAGCTTTCAACAGACGTGGCGCGGGCCCTCCGTCGGATGAAATCAAGGTTAAAACTAAAGATAACGGTAATATAGTTATTTCCTTGTTCTTTATTATAGAAAATCTATTTATATTAATTCCTTTAAAAACTTTAGATTAGGACAGAACGTTTTAAAATTTTCCATCCGATATCATTATTCAGGTGTAGAAAGTGTTCATGGCAACATTTCAATTTGAAAATTTTTTTCAGGATTCCAAAGCTTGAAGAAAAATTGGAGAAGAAAGCATTATTTAATGATATTAGAAAAAAAAATTTTATTTACTTTCTTTTAATAAAACTAGTTTATACGATTGTGTTATATATATGTTGATGAATGTTGAAGAACCTAAAAGAAAGCCATGAGTCAGAGAAATTATAATGCGATGTTTCCTATGTTCCCCCTTCGCTCGTGGTCACGATTCGTTTTCTGAGAAAAACTTATAGTTCAGTCAACGAAGGTCCAAAATGGGGATGAAAAAAGCATTAAATCTTATAATTTGGAAAATTTGTACAAGTGTTTGTGAGGGGCTTATGATGAACATACTAAAAGTCCCGGGTCCTGGGGGGTGAGCTCGCGGCACCGTCTTGGATTTCATCCTCCCTTTTTCAGTTTTCCCTAAATATCTAGAAAACTGTTCAGTTTACGGATTAGAAATGGTTCAACAAATTAAAGAGCGTAAAATTCCCTAAAAATACATACTTTTATTTTTCTTCCAGCTTTAATAGTCTTGGAGATAATGGGTCTCAAAGGTTGCCGCCGTCTTGGATTTCATCCCCCTTTTTCAGTTTTTCCTAAATATCTCGAAATCTATTCAATTTTCAAATTACATGTAATGAGTAAATTAAATAGCTTAAAATTCTCTACAAAAAAATGCTTTTATTTTTGTTTTAGCTTCAATACTTTCGGAGATAAAGGGTCCCAACATTAAATCCGCCATCTTGGATCCCCCCCTTTTAGTTTTCTTACATATCTCAGAAACTATTAAAGCTAGAAAAAAAAGCATGCAGTTCTTAGGAATTTTACGAACATCAATTTGCTGCATTACATGTAATTTGAAAATCGAATAGTTTTCGAGGTATTCAAGAAAAACTAAGAAAAGGGGATAAAATACAAGACGGCGGCAAATTTTGAGACATGTTATCTAGAAAACTATTGAAGCTAAAACAAAAATAAAAGCAAGGAATTGTAGGGAATTTTACGATCTTTACTTTGCTGATTACATGTAATTTAAACATTGAATAGATTTTGAGATATTAAAGAGAAACTAAAAAAGGGGGTGAAATCCAAGATGGCGATAAAATTTGAGACCCATTATCTCGGAAACTAATAAAGCTGGAAGAAAAACAAAAGTATGTGTTTGTAGGTAATTTTACGGTTTTTAATTAGTTTAATCAATTATAATTTCAAAAGTGAATATTTTTCGAGATATTCGGGAAAAACTAAAAATGGGGGGAATGAAATCCAAGATGGCAGCGCGAGCACTTCCCCCAGGATCGGGGACTTTTACTATGTTCAACAAGAGACCCTCAAGAACATTTGTACCAATTTTAAAAACTATATGATTTTTGTTTTTCTTCAAACCCTTCACTTTTTGTGCTATCAATTAAGATTTCTTACAAATTCATCCGTTTTGAGACCAATTATCTCAAAAACTATTAAAGCCTGAAGAAAATTCAAAGTACTTATCAGTAGGGAATCGCACGCTCTTTAATTTGTTAACTCACACGTAATTTTAATTTTGAAAAGTTTTCGAGATATTCAAGAAAAACGTCAAAGGGGGAGGAAATCCAAGATGGCGGCAACCTCCGAGACCGATTATCTCCACGACTATTAAATCTGGAAGAAAAATAAAAGTATGTGTTTGTAGGGAATTGTACGCTCTTTAATTTGTTAAATCATTTCTAATTAGTAAACTGATCAATTTTCTAGATATTTAGGGAAAACTAAAAAAGGGGGATGAAATCCAAGATGGCACCTCGAGCTCACCCCAAGGACCGGGGACTTTTAGTATCTTCATCATAAGCCCCTCACGAACATGTGTACCGATTTCCATCTATTCTACCGATTTCTACCGATAGCTACCCAGATAGCAATTTTAGTTTGCAGCAAGCTTGCCACAAATTTGTCATGACAAGAGTGCAAGTTTGCCACAAATTTGTCATGACAAGTGTGCAAGCTTGCAGTAAGCTTGCAGCAAGTTAACGAAAGCTCCGAAGTCACCATGAAACGAACTTGCAGCAAGTTTGCCGTGTCAAACTCATTGCAAATTATAGCAAAAACAGAACACGAACACAACCCAGGATAGAACTCGCGACCTCCCGGTTCCGAAGCGGGGACGCTAACCGTTGAGCCAGCTGAACTCTGAGAGGAGAGGATAGATTTCGCTAAAACATCGTTCGATGCGATTCGTATACGATTTATTTTAAACTATTTTCTGGTTTTCATTAATTTTTTGAGTTGAGAATACGATTTGAAGTCAAAGAGAGAGCGATTTTCGCTAATAACTACGTTTTGCTAGTAGAATAAATTATGAAATTAGAGTTCAAAAGTAATTACTTTAAAATGGGACAAAATGTCTAGTTATTATTTTTCAACAAACACCGACTGTTTTTTAGATTTAATTTTGTTTATAAACGTTAAAATTTCAAAAAAAAAAAAAGAAAAAGGCGATATAGTTTTCTTTAAAGTGAGAGTGATATATTTAGTAAAAAGATGGAAAATGCTTCAAAAAATTTTTTTATAAAAAAGTTATTTTTTTCACAAATTATCATTGATTTATTGAATTAATAAAAAAGAATTACGGTCTAGGAGATGCTATTAAAAATCGGATGTTTTTTAAAACAGAGACAAAGATAATTATCTCTTTATTGTGCTATCTTTGCAGGAAGCTTGTTTTGCATACTTGCTGCAAGTTTGATTTGCAAAGAGGTGGCGCTACTTGTCACATCGAACTTGCTACAAGTTCGATTCAAGTTTGACGCGTCAAATTTTGCCATGACAAGTCAAAATCAAACTTGCTGCAAACTTACGTGCTATCTGGGTATTCATATTAGAACAGCTTATATCTAGGAAGGAAACGACTTACATCTAGGAATTTCCTGTCTTTTGCACAATGAAATCGCTGAACGCTTTAGCGGAAACCTCAAAATTGGGAAGGGGGAGTGTGGTTGGGAGTCATTCTGGGGAAATCAGGTGGGGGGAAAGGATTGGAAATCGGGGGAGCAGGAGTAGGCGCAGTAGCTTAGGAGATCGGGTTGCCGTAGGTGGTGGGCTTCCTGTTGGCATAGTCTGACCTGTGACTGGCCCACCAAATTTTATGAGATGAAAATGAAGAAGCCCTCTAAATGGATTGGATCGATGGTTAATGTCCAGATTAAGAGGTCACGTGACACCAACAAAATCTCTCACGAGTAGATAATCAGACGTCAAGTACACACAAATACGTAGAAAGGGAGGGTATGTGTGTAAATGTATCCTAGACGTCAGATTGTCTACTGGTCATAAGGTTTTGTTGCGGGTAAATAACCTACTGTTATGGCTAGCGTTTGTTTCTACACATTTAGGTACATCACCGAAAGAAACGGACAATACCAGCTTCCCACTATGATGATTTGTCAATTACTGATATCTAAAAACTGAAATGGCCTCTCTACACAGCTGCTAATGGGATGACGAATACTATTGAATGCAGAAACACTACATAAGCTGGCCTTTAAAGTATTCAATGAGAGGTAATAAAGCTGCCTTCAAAAGATGAAAATGACAAGGGAGTTTACCTGGAAAGACGCATTGTTCTTCAAATTAAGACGCGGCTGCCAATCGCTATTGTTAGGAGCTGGATTTATAGATTTTATCCATATCTGTAGGATCACGACGCTTAATACCTAGAAAGCTTTACATATTATCTCAAAGTGAAATCAACATGTTTCTAACTTACATTAAACAGCTGAGAGATTTCTAAATGAACTACAAAGTTTCATGTAAAAAATTTATTTGATTAGTCTTAAACAACCTTAGAAGCTCGTTTTAGAAATTAAAACTGTGATTAATATACATTTTTTCTTTGTTTGTATAAATATTATCGACAAATTTTATTCACTGTTTGTCATTTCCAGATCCTCCAACGAATCCTATTATGAATGTTATGACAACAACACATACAAGCATTCAAGTTCAGTGGGAAATAAGATCATCCAGTTCAAGTCCAATTGAAGGTACATAAAATATGTTAATATGACAATGTATATAAGCAGGAGACTATTGTAAATTGTTTGACGCGTCATATAACATGCATGATGCAAAAAATCGTTCACAATGCTTTAGAATGCAGGGCACTGGATCTAGAGCTACGAAATTTTGCACGTAGTTACTTCTTGAATAATAGATGGTCATTAACTCTGCTGTTCTGTTTGCATTTATTATGCACATGTAACCTTCGGGTTAATCTGACACGAACACTAAATACTAAGTATACTAAGTACAGGGCGATTATAAAAAAAACTTAGCCGATATGTGACCTCCTAGAGAGCATACCATTATAAAGAACGGAATAAAATTTTGAATGCAGGTATTATACGGTATGCGCTCAAGAATGATGCGCAAAACAAAAGTCCCAATCTCACAGTTACGGTTACAGTGCAAAAAATTCGAAATTTTCAAATCACATACTTTTTTTTTTTTTTACGGAAACGTGATCCTCATAGCAAACAACTTAAAATGGAGTTGGAACAATATTTTTAGTGCTAGAAACGGTGGCTCTAAGCAGAGACAACAGAAATGAAAACAACAACTGTGGTATAAAAAAAAACTTTTCGATATAATGACCCTTTAGCGCACATACCGTTTGATGGAATGGAATAAATTGAATGCGAGTATTATACGGCATGTTAAAGAACGATGTGAAAAACAATAGTTAAGCTCTGACAGTTTCAGTTACAGTGAAAAAATTTCGAAATTTACCAATGGCAACACCTACAATTTTCACGGACTCGTGATCATCACAATAAAAGACTTAAAATGGAGTTAGATTTATATTTTTAGAGATAAAATGTCAGAGTTAGGAAGAGACCAGGAAACGATCGAAAATAACAATAGTAAATAATACATAGAAGAGCTTTTTTTATTCTCTACCTAGAGACACTATTTTTTGACCTAAAAATACCGTTCCAACCTCATTTTAAATTTTTTTTTTACTATAAGGATCATGTTTCCGTTAAAAAATTATGTGTTGCCATTTGGAAATTTCGAAATGTTTTCACTGTAACCGTAACTGTGACAGCTGGATTTTTGTTTTGAAGACCATTCTTGAGCTCATACCGTATAATACCCCGAATAATACTTGCATTCAAAATTTTATTCCGTTCTCTATAACGATACGTTCGCTAAGAGGTCAGATATCGACAAAGTTTTTTTATAATCACCCTGTATATATATGTATATAAAATAAAAAGATGAATTATAATATTTTTTTTAAGAACATTACCTCCTTTTTATTTTCAATTCAAACAAAAATATGATAAATGTTGCTTGCAGATATGTATTTTACAGTTATTGCACAATATATTTGTTTTATTATTATTGCTTGATTGATAGAAAGTGTAAATTTATTACTGAAGTGTAAATTAACAATGGCTGTTAATAATAAATCCTTTTGTCATTTATCCTGTATTCTTATGACTGTATTACGTGACTCTTTATTTGTATAGTTATGTTTTTTTGCCTGAATATATGAAGCAAATAATAATTTGCCAGATCTTCTAAAAATAACCTTTTCGTCAATTTCTTTCCCTTCCATTGCTATTTATTGATGTCCAGAGAGTAACTGCATTAGAAGCAAAACTATCCAGCATATTATAAAATGAAACCATAGGCCAGCCTTTTTTTTCTTTTACAAATATATGTATTCCAAAGTCAATTAAGAGTATATACAGCTCCTTGACTGACATTGTACTCTAATATAATTTCCGCTTTTCGTCAAGTCTGTTACTAATTGATTTATCATAAAGCATTGTGCTCACAAGATTGATAATCCATTCTTTTCCATATACCGTTTCGCTTTCAATAATTGTAATTTTTTATTATATCATTCTAGATTACAGAACTGAATACAGTTTCAAAAGCACTTTTTACCACCTTTATTCTTGATGTTAAATTAACTTTTTTTGCTTGGATAGCTGTTTTTATAAAATTAGCAAATTCATGCAACCAGAACGTGGAGGCGAATCCATTGAGCAGTTTATATTTTGATGTTTGGACTGAACATCAAAAACAATTTAAGTAAAATTATTGCCATCATAAGCAGAAGTTTCACTTTCCTCACTTGCATTATTTTCATTCTCAGAGACGTCTTCCACTTCCGGGTTTTTCAATTAACTTAACTATTTCAGTGTCAATAAAATATCTGTAAATCGCTATTATTTACTTTTTTCACGTCATTACAATAGCAAGAGTTATTGATATTTCGATATGTTATGTTCTCATAAAACTCACAACAGGAGAAATTACTCGATAATTCAACTTAAAACCTTATTGGAGATATCTTATGACAGGGCCTGGTTATCGCTCTCTCTGATCTTGACTGAACTTATCTGCTTCTGCAAAACACGTTAGATTACTTTTCAGGTATTTATTTATGTCGTTTCCTGTTGAAATAATAATATATTATGTAAGTTTTTACATACAATTTAAGGGAAAACACATTCGGGTCATATTGACCCATACGATACATTAATACAATTTCAAATAATAGACAGAAAATATATAAATAAAATAAATTCCTTTTCAGAGAAATAGCATGTTTCCCTCACTAAGAAAGTCACGAAACATCAGTAAAATATATCTAAACTGTCGTTTATTGTAAGAAGTTGAAAAACGTTTCTGGTTATATAAACCCGAGGAGAGCATCAGGTTTAAGAAAGGCGTTTTTAAAATTTTAGTCAGATTTTTAATTCATTAAAAATTTATCGACATTTTAAGGGGAGTTGGAACCTGAAGTTCGTTAACCTTAACCCTGTTACTTTGACGTATCTTTTCTCAAAATCTGTTATAGATTCATGTTTGAAATTTCTCATACAAGTACATCTTTCTCATTATACTGAAATGATTTTTATAAGCAAAAGTTGAAATTTTTTTTTTCAAATTTTTTTTTGTTAGAACAAAAAATGTGAAATTTGCCATTTCGATGTACTTTTTCTCAAAATATGTTATAGATACATGTTTGAAACTTTTTATACAAGTAAACAACACCTTTCTCATTATACTGAAATGAGCTTTCCAAAAAAATCTCAAAACTTTATTTTTAACGTACGTAATGTTTACTAAAATGAAGAGCAATTTTTTAAAGATAATTATAATATTTATAAATAATTACAATGTAATAATTATAATAAAATATTATTATAATAAATGATACAGAAAAATCAAAGCTTTAACATTATTATGCTACGATTTTTCGACTAAAGGTTCGAAATCTCCTTTAATTTTTTTTTTTTTTTGCATATATTATGCAAAATTTGAAAGCTTTTATTTTTTCCGGTGAATGTAAAAATTGTCTTATTCCATACTTACTATTTGTTTAATTACTATTTTATTTGAAATGGCTCGCCCGAAATGATGGCATTGGAAATTTTTGCCAATGTTACTATTTTTCATACTATACTAAACTGTAAAATGAAGTTATCACTCCTTGCATCTTTTCTTTTGTGATATCTTTAATTACAAAAACCGCGCATACACTGAGTGTTGCAAACACTTATCTGCAATTTTTGTGTCGATGACATTTGTGTAGACAAAATTCTGGTGGGTTATTGCAACTTTTGTCGAGGACACAAAGGGTTGAGTTCGAGTCTAACTTCATTCGTCACGATACCTAGTGTGTATGATGTTGTGTTTGCAGCAGCAGCCTTTATAATTTTTAGAAACACCGTCACTCCGGAGGTTCTGCCTGAGACCATCGTTAACCCTTTGCACTCCGAAAGATAATAAGATGCATAATTATACACGCGTGAGTGTAAGGATTGATTTAGCTCTTTGGGAATATGAAAAATATTGCTATTAAATCGCTTCAATTCCTAAAAATTATTTTTGTGTTATACGGTTTTTATAATAAGCGCTATCCAACAAGAATGTGTAAACGGTACATCATTCAGAATGTCTAGTCTGACTCGACATAAACCCCTACTCTTTAACCCTTTGCACTCGTCCAATAACCCTTTACCCTTTGTACTCGTCAAAGTGAGAGCTCTTCACAGTGGGAATCAGCTGCTAAAAGATTTAAATAAAGGTCAATTTAAGACTTGGTCAGGCGAAGTAAGATGGGATGGAAGTTTTCAGCATTTTTTGAGAATAGCTAGCTACGATTTTGAATATTTCGTTGCGACCATCAAAACGAAAGAAAAGAAAAAAGAAAGAAAAAGAAAATGAAGTATTCATTTAAAACTCATATAAAATTCTTTATCCTGGAATCTTAATCTTGAATTTAAAACTTTTGAGATCGGTCGAGTTTTCACTAAATAAAATTTTTTGAAAAATTTATTGTCATTTGATTCCGAATCATACCACATATCCATTTTCCGTAAAAAGCACGATGATAAATCTTAATACGAAATTTTGGTCAAAATAATTTGAAATTTACGTTATATATTTTTTTATCAAGTTGCGGTGAATAGTTGTCGTTTCTTTTAAATGGAATTAAAGAAGTTTCTTTTAGAGTTATCAAAACTCATAAATCATTTCGTCGGAAAAACTGGCACAATTAAAAACATTTTGTGGAAAAAAAGTTACAAACAAATAAACAACTGAAAAATATTTATTTCAATAAGTTAATTCACTAAAAATTTGAATAAAAAAAATTAAAATATTAACATTTTGGGCACAAAAATAATAATCAAAAATATTTTTCTTTTCTCAAAAATAAATTGAGTAATTTTCTTAAATACACAAATTAAAAGGCTAATTTAAAACGAAAAGAAATATATTTTACAAAGTCCATGTCGTCAATCGAAGGGTTACGGCAGTAGTTCAGTAAACGAAAGGTTTTAGGTTCCAAAGTAGGACTTTCTCTTCTCCAACCAAGCAAAATTTTGTATCGAAATAGTTCTGAAACATGTGTCAATGAACGTAATCAAATGTAGCAATTGTTCAAATATATCGAAATGAGCGAAGATGTATAACTTCACTTACAAAAAGTTTAGAAATCCAAAATATTTTAGAAACCAAATTACCGCAGTAGCAAAAACCAGTTAAATATTCTTTGGTCAAAAGAAGGGGAAGGAATAGGGACGTAGCCCTCGGTATGAACTCACCTCACATCTCGGACTGAGGTTAGTAGGCGGGAATGGGGAAAGGGGTCTTTTGTCCCCCCATGTCCTCTCTATAGGAGGGCTCATACTAATGGCCAGAACGCCGACCCATGTCACCGAGCCGGATGCCATGACAGCAACTGAACGGGTTGGATGGACATGGGACAATAGTAATGGACAGAGAGAGTAGTGGGGGAATGTCAGGAAAACACTGCAAATTCGTTCAATGGCAAATGTTAGAGTCCTTTGATCTTGACCGACTGGGAAACGAAATTTGTGTTACAGACACGCAAAATCTGTTGACGACAAAATTAATACTGTTTTTACTTTCTCGTATACAAAGTATACAAAGAGAAAGTATTGTAATCGTCAAAAATTTCGAACTCGAGATTTTGACGAATCTCCGCGTTTTAGACCTCCCTGAGTCCAAAAAACACAATATTGGAATTATGTCTGTCTGTGAACACGATAACTCGAAAACTATTATAGATGCAGGGATGAAATTTGGTATGTGATCTTCACATATAATTTGTAGGTTTCTATCGGATTTTGGAGAAAATCCGTCTACGGTAAGTCTGTCTGCCTGTCTGTCCGCGGTCATGCGAACACTACAACTCAGAAGCTTGAATAGCTAGATGGATAAAATTTGGTACACAGTTTAATCGTCATGAATGTAGGTCCGTATCAATGTTTCGACCAAATCCGTCGAAGGGTTGATGGTCTGTCGAACTGTATAATCACATACTTGTAAAAATTATATCTCCTAAACCCCTTGGCTTAGATAAATAAAAATTGGTATGACGGTTTCCAACATAAATTATAGATCTTTGCCCAAATTTCGTTTCAATCCGTTAAAACGAAAGGTGTTCAAATTGCATGTTTGATTCAAAATGCACATTGCGACTGTGTGTTGGCGAGCGTTTAGCTTATTTTATTCAAGTTAGTATGTTTAGCTTTTGACCCCGGCGGTCTACGAAAGAAATTGTTGCGAGCCGCAAATACGCTCCTCGGAAATTATGGCAACCCCCAAAACGAAACTTCATTCTGACATTCTCCAGATGGACGCCTGTGATTAACCAGAGGTATGGTGAAATCTTGTGTGATATCTATAGAAAGATTTCGTACTCAAAAACGTTAAATAAGGTTGTGGTACCTCAGCGCGCGTAAAAATTGCGAACATATGCAATTTTCTTTGCAAAAAGTTTTTGCGAATTCATAAATTTATATGTTTCATTGTAAATCACCATTAATATTTTTTTTCTCAAAATAACCAGGCCCCAAAAATATTTACCTACCAACTGGGTGTTTACCCGCCCCACATTACTGGTCGTATGCGAGAAAGTTTCGGAGAGACTGCTCCCGCTGGTTTGAAATGACATTGACATTTGTTGTCAACTACAATTCCGGTGGAAACGCAAGGAAATTTTGTATCCTTGCCAAAAAATTATACTTTCCTTTAAGGCCTTGTGGAAGGGTATAAGGTTCGAGACCCGATTTTGTGGATATCCGGTGTGTATAAGGGACTGCTATACTTTAAATACAGCAAGGATCATGCGTCCTCTCATTAACTGTGGCATCGAAGTTTGGATAGGAGAGTGTGGACTCAGGTGACATCCTCGTAATCTTAAAGAAGTTCAAAAGTACGAAACTCGTCCGAAAATAAGTCCCGTGTTGCTACAAAATGGTATGTTAATATAATTAATGGACATAAATATATTAATAATACTAACCTAAAAAGGTGTGCAGTGGAGTCAGAAGGCACCTGAACGGCGTTCCGCCACTGCTTTTTTCCCAAAGGAAATAAATAAGAAAAAACTGTGGAAACCTCCTTAAAATAGCCTGCTTTTGTCACCCAAATTAAATTCTCTGTCACTGCTTTTAAAGCCTTCCACGGCTTGTTTTGCAATTACACCACTGAAACTAAACTTGTAATAGTTCGTAAAACAATGCTTCATGCAAATTCTATAATATTTCAACTGAATGTTAATAAAATTAAGAAACTGTATTTGTTAATAGTCGACTTATTTTTATCTGCTTTGGCAACAAATAATAAACGAATAGCTCACAAAATTTGCATTTAATCAGATTAATCACAGAAAAGTTGCCGGAGTCGTAGAAATTTTAATGGCGTCTACTGCTGTTTTCATTTCTTAAATATTCTTGAAATCAATTTGAAATATTTGCATGATGAAAAAATTAACTATTCTTAATAAATAGCATTTGTATGACACTTCAAAACCATCATCTCTACATATTTGTGGTCTTCATGTATATTATTTTTTTGTCACAGTTGAAGATTTAGTTAAAAATTTAAGCATCTATGGATAATAGAGTTCGTGGCATTTCATTATAGTGTATTTTTACGTAATTTTAGCGGTGTTCGTGCTTAACTCTTTTTACTAATATCAGGTCCCTAAGCAATGTTTTACCTTCTCATTCCAGTACAACATCCATCAGAGCAAAAATGAACTTTTCTGATGTTTCTTTTTCTAACTTTATCAGCAAATCATAGAGACAGAAGAAATTGATTTATCTTTTAGAATAAGTTATTTTTACTTTTAACAGAATTATCTTTTATGTGTGCCTTATTTTGTTTATGCGCAAAAGTTTCATTACAAATTTCGAATAACTGTAGGATTCCATCTTCATTACAAGAGAGAGCTTGGTGGATGGCAGGAAATCCAAGTGCCTAGCAACAAGCGAGAACACACATTCGAAAATCTGCAATGTGGAACTCGGTATCATTTTTATATGACAGCATTTAACGAAGTTGGAGAAGGACTTCCAAGTGATGCCGTGACAGCCAAGACACTGGGGGTAGGTAGGTATTCTTGATCCTTAAAATTCTTGCTACATTATTTTTTCTACAATTCTTGCTACATTAATTTTAAGTCTATTTTCAAAAATATCCCATTAATAAAATCCAATAAATACATGAATTACAAACATATAACGATTATCTTCACATTATTGTAATATTGAATAAGGTTCTTCTTAAAATGGAGATCCAACTGTAAATGATCGGCATAAATTTTTATTAAGGATATATTTGATAAAACTGAAATTCGCAGTACAACTGAGGCAAAAAAATTATAATACAGATATCAATAAATTGTACTCGACTTGATGACATTCATACCAACACTGAAACTTAGAGCGATAAAGAATCAGAAAGAGAAATCAACCCTAATTTCCATATGTACATCCCTATTTCTCCATCGGCAATTGTAAAAATCCCTGTCGTTGAGAATCTCCAATACTCTTCGTATTTGTTTGCTACTTCTTCTTTTCCTAGATTTTCATACCTTTAGGTAAGACCTTTCTCCCATCTTCCAATTACATTTCCTATTTTATTATTTATTTATTTCTGAAAGAAAAACCAAATGTTTCTCTATAGCGCAGTCAATCTATATATCTAAAAATAAAGACATGCTCTCACTGGAAGGAAATTTCATAATACATTAGCTTCCAGATCCCACAATAGCCAATATGACGTGACAACTTTCTTAGTAATAAGACAGTCTAACAAGATAATTATCTTGGAGCAAGATTTTCTACAACAATGTTATTTAGAAAGAAAAATTGATTTTTTTTTATTATTCACACATTATTTCGGTTTCGGTAGTAAAAGTATATAAGGAAATTTTACTTTAAAAATGCAAATTTTTATTCATAAAAACGGCTAGTGAGTAAATAATAGTTTTCTGGTAACATACTGAAACTTTTTCGATTTCTGAAAATCAAATTTTTGATATGTATCATGAATGTTAAATAACTGTTAATTACCTAACTGATTGTTGAAAGCGTTTTTAGAGCAAAACCGAACTCTATAAAAGCTAACTTCAGAGCTTAATAAAAAACTAACTCATCGATTTAATTTTCTTTTGAGATTTTAATGAATGGAAATGCTTACTCAATGAAAGAATTCCTTGAAATTTACGAAGAATTTACAGACGTGTACATTTACTTGTTAAAATATTTTAAATTTGAACAAATTGTAAACTGTTTCCACTCCTTTCTTTTTTTTCCTGTGTAAAATAAAAGAAAAATAAAGGATCTTAAGTTCTAACTATTTCTTTTTAGCAGGACATTCTAAGGGTTGTCAGCTGTTACACTTTTTGTTTTGGTTCTTTAATTATTCATCCGCAAAGTAATTGATAGCACTTCATACATCTACTGAATTAGTGAAAGTCCTTGACTGTAACCTCAAATTAATGAAAGATTTTCTTCTTCATCATCAATCAAATAGCTGCATTTTTTGCACTTTTGCTTATTTTTACTCTATTTTCACTTTGTTCAATTTAAGTTATAGCAGGTATTTTTAAAAATATTTGCTGCAAAAATAACAGAAAGAGAAATAGAACCGAATTCGGTTATTAAATTCTGGGTTAAGCTTTGAAATTCTACGAAGATACAACACTAGTAGTTTTGTGTCCAATAGAGTTCACGTCCAAAAAACTAATATCTGTTTTTCATTGAACACTTTAAAGGTTTGGCAATTTCTTTTCGAATGTGAATTATTTACACAAATCTCTGCTTTTATCAGTATTAACAAAATTACAATTAAATGCCAACATTTTATTGTTGCCAAACTCTCCAAACATTTAAACTATTAAAAAAGGATACCTTCTCGAAACCGAACCATAAAATAAAAATCCTTAAACATAAGTTTAAACAAGGAACGTTCATGGCAAATTAAAAGAAAATCGAACAATGCGTTTGGCCATGACTGCGTAACAAACAATTTCAAAGACAAGCAGACGAAATGCCGAACGGTCGAGTTGAAACAGGACCACGCTTTGTGCGGCCAATTAATATTTTCAGAGAATTTTCGTAATAATAATTTCATTTTTATATAAATCATTTAATTCCAAAACACGCGGTGGTCTAGTGGTAAGGTGCCAAGATTTGCCTTTTCGAAATCCGTTTCCAATAAAGATCCCTCGTGTTTTGGGCCTGTTACACGCTAAATCACACGTAGGGGGTCAAACGTCCTTCCGCTGGTGTGGTGATTAAGTTTGAAGAGGGAGGTGCCACCTCAGATGTCGTCCTCGTCATCTGACCGCGGTTCAAAATTACGAGTAACGTCCCAGAACATCCCTCGTGTTGCTTCAAAACGGGTTGTTAATAAAACGAAACTAATTGGATAACAAAACAGTGTTGTTTATTTAGAGCGAGTAGCAAATTTTCTTTGAGAAGTACATCGGGAACAACATTTGGCTTTTACATTCTAAAATGTTAAAGCTACTTTAACATCACTTCATCCCTTCCACTAATAATTTTGAATATTCCCAATGAGTTGAGATGGGCACACGTAGAATAAAATGCAAGCCATACCATTTAAAGAAATATAAGAAAAATGGCTCAACAACTGAGAAGAAATAAAGAAATTGCATGACTGTAATAGGGCTTTGAAAATCATACACAAGGACTAATAGGAATTCTTAGTTACAAAATGAATGAAAAGTATTATAATAAAAAGTAGAAAAAGTTTAAAAATCAAAAACAGAATGCTAAAAAGATACAAACAAATATAAAATGTTAAATAAACACTCTGAAAATAACAAAAACCTTCGTATTTAGTTACGAGAAGAATTTTATACTACAATATTTTTAATAAAATTTTATTTATCATTGATTAATTAATTATCGATATCCCTAATTTATTAATCTGCAACTTCAAACCTTACGATTGATAAAAAAATAAGTTTCTTACTCTTCAAAATTTGATTCATAAGAGTTAAATATAATATTCTGTATTTTTTATTTACAAGGTTATATATATATGTGATATTTTAATTTTTTAACTTTCCTAATTAATCTTAACGACACCTCATTTTAAATACTTCCACTTTCATCATAATTAACGCACTACAACTTTCTTTGCAAATCACGAGTTTCTCAAGGGGAATTCCCTATTCTGGGTACTTAAGCGTTCTGCGCATTCATTTCGGCCCTTTTTCACGCCAGCATGTAACCTTTCAACAACAACGCGCCGCTCGGGCGTAAACTTCTAAATTCTGGTCATGGAGCTGCAAACAAATTAAATACTTTACCTATGAATAAATAACACCTGATGCCTAAGTAAAAGAAGATTTAAACAAATATCGTCTCTTCCTTGATGACAATGGACTGCCTTTCACCTTTTTAAAGCCTGATCTTTCATATAAATATATATACATAACATCATAAATGAAGGTGAGGTGTAGTTCATTTTGGTAAAGGAAAAGACAGTATAGTTGTTGAATCTTCATTTATTCAATCGTAGCAGAAAATTCAGGTTATCTTTCATAGGTAAAGGGATCAAAATGTACGTAGATCCAAGGCCAGAATTAAGGAGTTAACGCGCGAAGCAGTGCGACGTTGTTGTTCGCTTACATGTTCGAGTTAAAAAAGTGTAGTTAACAATGCGTTGAGAGGTTATATACGGCAAAAAGGGAATTTTCTCGGAAGACTCGTGACTTGAAATAAAAGTCGTAGTGCGCTTATTACGATGGAAGTTGAAGTATTTAAAAACGAGGTGTCGTTAAAAATGATGATGAACATATATATATATATATATATATATATAAATTTGCCAGAAAAGGTCTGCGTACAAACATAGAGCAAATATTCAAGAATAGAAAAAGGATATTATAATGATTATATTAATTTCATTTTTATTTATTATATTCATTAGCTTTAAATAACAAATTTAGAAATATATCACACGTTTTCTAAAAAATTAAGTAAACATAAAAATAACACAAAAATTATACATATGAGATTAGATTGAATTTATATTCCCGGCGAACAAGATAGTCAAAGAGGGCGGCTAGTATATAATACACCGAAAACTTTCTACAGTGGTCACCCATCGTTCCAAGGAAAATTAGCCCCTCTCAAATTTATTATGTTTGGCAGTAGGAGCACAAAATACTTATTTAAATAAGTCCTGATTCGTCATTTCTGATGAAGCTAATTTTAAGAATTATCCAAAGAAAAAAAGGACTTTATCCGAAATTTTCTCTCTATATATTTTATTCTTTTCTTTCTTTTACAGAAAAAATATATAATTTGGGTCTTTCAGCTCTTTCGGAGGTCACATTATGAATTTTTTTTAATTGTAAAAATATATCCCTTACTGTTTCTTCGGTAATGTTGAGGAAATGCAATGATGTCGCCTATTTTTCCTAAAGTCGTTGAACTGAAAGTTTCATTCGCTGATGATTACCACCATATTAACAGTTTTTTTTGCCAAAGTTCGAGTCAACACCTGAAGGACACAATTGAAACTTTTTAATGCCGAAACCCAGTAGAGTTCGAAATTCTTTTTTCGCTTCAAATTGGGAATGAAATGATTAATTTCTATCTGATTTCTGGTGTTGTTTTTGAGTGTATGAATTTTTTGTTCTTTCTTTCCTCATTTTATATTAATAAAATGTCCACGTTCGGAGAGACGAAAGGAATGTATTTCATTGAAGTTGAACGCGCCAACAACCCACGTCCACCGACTCACCCATAGGCTTTATAGTCCACAGGGAACAACCGACCAACCCGACTGCTCAGAGGGGTTTTAGTGGCCGTCAATAGAGGTTATTTCAACATTATGTCTATGGTCCGAAAATTCCGTGCCGAACAAAAATGGACGTTAAGATGAATGACCACTATGTATTGCCACACTCTTGTACAATACAGATACTTTAGTCTTACCTAATAATTCCGCCGAAAAGTGATCGAAACAGTCGATGGAACAAAACATACAAATTTCCATCCGTCGTCTTAGCCGACCGATTGAAAACTGTCGGTAAAATACAACAGCTGATTCACTTGTCGATTTTTGTCGATTATTCTCACAAATGTGGTGCGACAGTTGAAAAGGAAGTCGGTCATTCTGCTGACAACCGTTAAACAGTCCTCAAATTTGGACACAAATCGCTTATTTCGACTGTTTACTATATCATAACTTTAAGATGGGATTAAAAATTATTAGATTCCTTGATACCTTGCTCTCAACATCTTCCGAAATTGCAAATATTTTTGTCGACGAAAGTCTTAATTTCTTGCCGACGATGTGGGGTGGGGGCAAGTGGTCACCGACGGCAATTGCCCCTCCCCCTGCCCCCTGCTTGTGACGCCCCTGACGATTCTTCAACAGTTTCATTTGCCCTAACTTCTCGTTTTCAACGATTTCGATTTATTATCGGAACTGCACGACTTAAGCTCATCTTGTTCAAACTATCTAAATTTCGTTGTCTCAGAAATTCCGCGGATTTAAAATTGTAAACAATCCAAACTTGGGTTGCCAAACGGCGGTTAACAAGTTCGGCCGGATTTTGCGTCTACATAAGCATTTTATTGACCGAGCGAAACGAGGGCTTTTTTTAACTTGACCGTTCAGAATTTCGTTTGTCTGTAAATTTGTTTGTTACGAAATCACGATCAAATGCGTTGTTCGATAAACTTCGAATTAGGTATAAATGCTGCTTAAAGAAGTGAAAAAACAATATATATGTAAGAATTTTTAATAAATTTCAATATGATGGCTGTTTTACCGATTTCAATGTTTTGGCGAGTCTGGCACTATTAAAACGTTTGAATTATTTAGGAAAAGATGAGACGTTAAATTGTAAATTTATTAATACTGATGAAAGCAAAGATTTGTGTGAATAATTCGCCTTGGAAGAAAAAACAGACACATATCGTAGTTCCCCATTGATTCTTGTTTATTTCCATCAAATCTTGCTTTCTCTTTTCTTGACAGTATTTTTTTCAAGGATTCCATCCGAACGGTTTATGTTATAAAAATTAAATCATTACCTTCAATTTCGAGTGCAAAATTTTCTTACAGCATATATATGATGGAATTTTATTAACGAGAAAATGTATTTGTTTTGTAAATGTAGTGAGTAAAATTTGTGCAGAATATAAATATGCAATATTGCTCATTGTTTGGTTTGAGATTGCAAATATAGATTTGTAAAGTAGAATTATATATGAGGACAAAGAATGTAACTCCTCGAGACACAAATGATGATGCTTGGTGCCCCTGGAGACAATATTATCTTTAAGATATGACAGCATTACAGGGGCAATATTGGGCGACAAAAAAATTAGAAACACCGACTTTCTTGAAAATTATTGATTTCTAGTTATAAAAAGCTAAAATGAAAATTTAATTTTTCCCGCAAAAAAGAGGGGCGTTTGCCCCCGCACTCCCCTGAATCGCCGCCACTACAACATTGGATAATTCCTTAAAGACTGTGATGGAGGAAAGATCTTGAATTTAGGGGGAGGGGGCGTGAGGTCTACTGTTCGTAGAACTACTATCAAAATTTGTGAGGAATCTTTCTCACTAGCTGGTTTTTTTCAGATTCCTCCATTTTTGAAATCATTGTTTTTCTGTTAGTTTGCATTCGTCTCTGATTGTTTAGATACATTGCTTTGCGCATATATAATGTTCGCATCATTATTTGTCTTTATAATATATTAATCTGATTAAAAAAAATATGTATCTTCGTTGATCCTGATGCTTTTGAATTTTCAAATCGTTAGATAAATATTTGAAAAAAATTGCTAAATTTGCTTTATTGCTAAGTTCATAAATTCAGCGAATCCAAAGTTTCATTTCATTATCTAAAATAGTGCAAAATAGTTTTAAAAATATTTTATTTGATGAATGAATTACTAAATAATAACTCTCTACAACAAATTAACTTTAATCTTATTCCAGAAACATTTTCCATTATTAATAATATTAAGTGAGGAATGTGCTTCTTTTCATTTTTTAAACGTCATAAAACTTAATTAGAGCACAATAGCATTGTTAGGACCGCTTTTAACCTATAAACTTTGGAGCATAATTAAGTGGATAATTCATAGCAGCTGATTAGTAGATGTAATTAAATTTATTAAACACAAAAACACATACGATCACAGCAACAATTTAGAACAAATTTTAAAATAGTAACAAAATTTAAGAGATTGACGATTCTCAATTTCGAAGGAGAATTCAATACGAAGGGCCTGAAATCTCCGCTCTAAAGTGCACAAAACCGAAAGCCAATGGAAGGACAAGTAGGCTCTAAGAAATATATTTAAAATATTGTAGTTATAATTTTTATAACATATTCTAAGTGCACCGAGTTACTTAAAGACAAAACTCTTTTGTTGTTTTATGGGATAATGCAGTAATAAGTTACTGCATTAAGAAGGTAAGCGCCCCCCCCTTTCTTTCTTATTTTTTTTTAAAGAATGGGATTTTGGCTGCAGTTCTCAATATTTTAATGACCAATTATTCTTTGCATTTTGTTTAAATCGCCTATATCTCCTTTCTTATTTTATTACAGCTCCCATTGCTCCAAGCCAGAGTTCTTTCTTGCGGGCGAACGCAACCCATGCTGTGCTATACCTAAGCAAATGGAACGATGGCGGCTGCGTTATCACTTTCTTCGTCATTCAGTACAGAATGGAAACCGAAAAAGACTGGATATTGGTTTCGGATCACGTGCTCATGCAGGCGGAGCCTTTCGAGATAGATGGGCTGAATCCAGGAACTTGGTACCGCCTTCACATCATGGCTCGAAACGATGCAGGACCAACTCAAGCAGAATATAGTTTCAGTACAAGTGTGCTAAATGATGGTATGTTAGAGAAGTTCTTGAATTTTATTTTTTAAAAATTGAAAATAAATTAATATTATAACCAATATGTTCTAAAATGAAGGCATTTTCATAAGAAGTTTGCATTCTAATTCTTTGAACCAAATGGCACATAGTAGTTTTGATTAAAACGATCAGAAAAATAGCTCCTATTTTAGATATAACGATGAACTAGTTTGATTAAAAATACTAAACTAAGAAATACTAAGCTAAAAATAACTAAATTTGTAATTTTATGTGCTTACCCTATTAGCACAAGATGCTCTAAAATACACATACGATATCTTTGCCATGTTGTACGGCATTCAGAAAGTCGTAGAAACATTGTGGAGATATCGTAAAAAATATTATGCTAATAGGCTATAATGGAAATATAGATATAATCTGCGCGTTGAACATTTTTATCAACCACTGAAAGATATTGCGATACTTTGAAGTAAAGAAACAATCTTTAGCTGTTTTTGACTACAAATTAAAATAAAACATCAGTATTAAAAATTGTGAAATAATCTAATGGCATTTTTAAGAGCCATTTTTTCATCAAAATTTGGCGATTTCTTGAGGCGAACATGATGTATTTAGGTGAATTATGGAAGCAGAAAACTGTAATTTAAAAATGTAATCTCTGAAAACCTTTATAGAAAATTACGTAGACCATAGCAGAAAACCGTAATCTCAAAATGTATTCTTTGATTGTCTTTATAGCAAATTGCGTATACTTCAAGTATGTAGTAGAAATTTCCATTGCATTACTTTCTCCAATTTTACCAATATGGTTAACCACATGATCATTTCATCTAGTCAAGTTCTGCATTTACATTTAAGAACTAAATTTCTAAATGTTTGCTTTAATAGAAAAAAATTATTCCTAAGAAAGCTCAAGTGTCAGAAAAATACATAGCATAAATTTCGAGACAAAAAATACTACAACAGAAGATAGTAGTTTCTAATACTTATTCATGCTTCTTGCAATCCTGGAAAGGTTGACAATTTTAATCACATGTCATTATCTTTAAATGTATACCATATTTAGTTTCAAGAAAATATCAGTATTTTCTTTATGTTTATAAAAGAAATAATGATTTTCACTGAGTAGAATATTATGTTACGAAAGATATTTACCTAATGAATATTCATTGCGTTAAATATAAAATTTTAATGCTTGTTTTTTTAAATATAATGTGCAAATGTGTGCATTGAATCATATTACATCTATATCAATAAATTATAAATATATATATATTCAATTTCTGTAATGCTAAACATTTGAAATATTTTATAGTGTCCTAAATATAAGCCATTATTTTTTATTTAATCTCCTTAGGTGGAAATTCTTTGCCTCCAGTCATCAAAAGACCAGCTCCCTTCTACACGAACCTGGCGATAGTGGCACCTGTTGTTGTGACAGTCATTATCCTGATATCTGTTTTAATTGTAGTGTGTGCACTCAGCAGACGCAGAAGAAATGGAGACAGGCAATACGAAGGTAATGCTTTTCAATAAACTATAACTAAAAAAATAATGTGACAGCAGAAGAATTTGCATGTAATGGAACTGAAGATTTTATAAATGGTTAAACGTGTATTTCTTATTTCCTTCTCATCTTTCAAAACTTGTTAGTGTGAAGCATAAGTTATTTTTTTTCAATAAGCAGTAATCTTTGAAAATCCTGCTAGTGCCTACTATTCGTTCTGTTACAATTCGAGAGATTGAAACCAAAATTATGCACCGCGAATAATTTAATAAATGCACTTCTTCTCCGAAGTCAGGTAGTTGCAATTTTTGCCGCCAGGGGTGGACTCGCAACATCCCACCTTTCTTTCAGAAATTACAGAGGGCATATAAACATCAAAATAAAAAAAAATAGAAATTCCAGGAAAAAATATTTTATCAGTAACGTTATCCGTCGTTTGACGCTCTCGATCTGTGCAGTTAAGGTGCGAAGCCGCGCGTCCTCCATTAGTGTTTCTTTCGTATATTAGGTATTTATCCGAAAAAGCCGAAAAGTGCGTATTAATTATATTAGTTATTTTTTATGCACACTATGATTGATGTTCTTAATTATAAAATTGTTTTCCTGCGTACCTGACATTCACGCCCTTTTCAAAATGCTGCTCGGGGCTCCCCCCACCCTGTAACTCGTTCGCGATGTTCCCGTAAACACAGGCCTAATTATGATTAGCTAATCTCAAATTCCTAGTGTGGTTTCATGATGAATTCAAAAATTCACTTTCTACTTCCCTAGTAGCAGAAAGATATTGTGAAATATTGTACGATATTGAACAATATTCGCAATATTGCATAATATTGTGCAATATCATATAATATTGTGCAATATCTAACAATATTGTACAATGCCGGTCAGCATTTTATGCTACCTGGGTTTGGTAAAGCAAGAATACAAAATAGAAATATTTTCAGTTCATTAAGTAAATATAGATAAATCGCGACCGAACAACACACCGAAATGTTTATGGAAAACTTAAAACCTTTCGCACTTTTGTTGAGTTAAAATTGGGATTACTGAGAATTTACAAACGCTGAATGAAATACCGGATATCTTGCAAGACATTTAGAGATTTGGGAACATTTTCGTTTCTTTTTAAAATTAGTATAATTTTTATTACAGTTTTTGTGAATAAAATACATAATATTTAAATTTCTTTTGTACGTATAAGAAACAATTGAGCACGGAAATTTAATATACAAGAAAGGATCATCTCTCCTAATCGCACATTTTAAGATATAAATGTTTCAGCAGAAAATTTCAGAAAATATAGTGTTACTACAATTTTCCAAAATAAACAATTGGATTACGGAGTTTCTGTTGTGCTGAAAATAGTGCACAGTTCCATATTGTAGAATAAGCTGAACATACTTAAATACAATATTCAACAATGAACTCAAAAACCATAAAATTGTGAATTATAAGCATTATTGCTTCAAATTTAGATTTATGAAATGACAAAGTAAAATATTCCCTTTGAAGATAAACAACTCATGATTTGAAAGTTAATATTTTTTTCTTGCCAATTATTTTCTTGCTGTCTGATTCAGCTGCCTTTAAGTAATATCGCAAAAATAAATATTTAACTGAAATATAATCTAAGACTATTCTAGTAGTACACAGCTATAAAATATAATCATTAAAATAAAAAAAGTCAACTTATAACACGCTTTAATTCAATTGTTTAGAGTAACCGATTGCCCGCCAAATAATTAGTAAATACTGTATACCCGTCAGGGAGAGAGTCAGCGGGCTCCATGAAAGAAATAAATTACTTTAATTATCATTAAATAATATTTATAATTAATTACAAATGACAAAAGAAACAAATGGCATTTTACTGGTTCAACGCCTCAGCGTGTCTTCCTACTCACTATTCTTTTAGTAAACATGGGTAAAGGGAGGGAGGTAGCGCCATCTGACGGATAATTATCTCCGTTACAAACGCCATTTTTATATTTTCCCAAAATTTCCATTTCATTTCATTATTGAGTTATTTCATCTTACAGATACACAAAGTGTAAGAAAAGAAATGAATCCAGAAGCAGTTCAGATGTCAGAATATGAAGTGAAGCAAGACGGGACATACGTGCAAGCTAAAGACTCCTCTTTATATTTTCCTTCCCCTTATGCGACGAGTAGAGTTCCAGTATTTTCACTGGACGAGAGAAGCTCTGGAGAAAGTAGTACTGACGGCAGATCTACATTGCATGATATAGAAAGACCATACGATGTTCCATTTGCCGTCAAACAGGTATGTATGCCAATTCATTTCTTTCAATACTGAACAATCCAAAACGTCCGTTCAAGTAAAGCACGGCGGGTGCCCGAAGAGCCCAAATACCACTGTGAATTTTTCATCCTCTTTCGTTAAGTATGATCGATCGAAAACTTGAGCCTTGTTCCTTAGAATAACTGAACCAGATGGGTTCGAGGGAATTTGATATATTCTTAGAACTTTCTTTTTAGCCTCAACTTTTATTTCCTTGTAATAAGTGCCCCTAATAGCTCTTATCTAAACAGTGTCCCATCCCATTAAAAATTCAAGCTGCCATTGCGATATTACAGGGGGGTAGGGAATTTTATCTTTGAAAGAGAAACTCGGGCGTTCCAGTATTCTGAGGTCCCTGACATCCAAGATCTTAGGATTTAGAGGATGAAAGCAAGAAAAGAAACACTATTTCTTTTCTTTATTAGGAAATGTTATGCGTTACCCAAACATATTTAAAATGAAAATGATGCGTATTACGTATATGATGTCTATAAAAATGTATATTCATTTTTAAAAACTCTTACATAATAAATTAATAACGCATATCAAAAACAAATTAATAATTAATATCCATAACAGAAAGACAGTTTTCTTGACGGAATTATGTTTAATAGATGATGAAGCGGAAGACGCATTTTTAGCTTCGCTAAGGAATTTTTTTAAAGTAAAAAATATTGTTTCATTTCTGCTATCATCTTATTGATTTTACGTCATAATTAACAATTCAAAAAAAAAAATTGAATTAGTTCTTCTGAAATCGTGTCCAACAGATTTATTTATTTTTTCACTCAAAAATTTTCTCATTCACCGTAAAAAAAAGCACACATATTTGTCAAAGTCTAAGAAGTTAAGCTCTCTCCATGCTCATTGGATCTTGTAGCGTTTTTGACAGCCAAAGATTCTGGGGAGGAAGGTCCGGAGCCAAGAAATACTCTTTTTTATAGCACGTGCGTGCAAGAGTTTTTATTGAATAGTGATCTTGATTAAATAAGAGAAAATTATGACATATCTAATAAAAGTTCAGGTACAGAAGATTACAGTTCTGGTACAGTTCTATACAATGCTCTGTCACATAACCAAAACAGGCCCACTTCTACGAGTGGCATAAAAGAATGGAGTTGGTCTTCCGTCGACCGGACTTGAGATCTAAGCGACCCAAGTCTATCTTGTCACCCCCAGGAAAATCGAGCCCTTGCTCGTCTTTGTCCTCTTCCGACCAAATCTTCCCCGTTCTCCATCTTCGCTGTCTCTTTTAACTCCCATCGTCCTCCTACTGGGGGAACGGTCAACAGGCCTCTCCACAAATCCCCGTCAATTCTGTAGGTGGAGTCCACCTCAGCGAGCCATTATTGGCTCCTTGCCTTTTTTGGGCCTGTCCTTTTGTCGGAAGCGGTTTCTCAGGCTGGAGATAAATTACCCTTTTATCACTTCCACTAAAGAGTAGTCCGCTGGCGCCAGACTGGACTCCCGGCACTCTTTGTGGGCGTTTTAACGAGGACTTACCGCTGAGGCACCTGCTCTGTCTAGTGACCCATGGCGTGAGAAAATAAATTACTGTATTTTTTGGCCAAATACGCGGAAGATAATATTTATACCACAAAAGAAGCTTCAATCGACTAGTTGAAATAACTGAAAGAAATTATTGACAAGATTTTACAATTCCATTAATTAATCTTAATTATGGGATTTTGATGTAGGTTATTCATTGATTATATAATAGTTATTCAAAGTTTTGCGTGTATTTTAATGCCATCCTGTATATTCCAATGGATAATATCAAATTCTCGAAAGAAATGGACAATTTATTATTTTCTTTATAAAACTGTTTAGCAATCTAAACATTTATTGTAAACTGATATAATAAATGTACTTTCTTGGATAAAGTTATGATTGAGAGATAATTGGTTGTTTACCTCTTTTACAATAGCTTCGCTTCAGCTTTCTGAGCATTTCATTTATACATTTACAAAAAACTTTGTTGACTCTGACAAATAAACTCTAGAAAAAGGTTTTGAAATTCAATTATTGCTATTAATGTAATTATGATTCTCATTTGTCATACACATGTCCGCAATCATTCCAAAGCTTCTTTGCTTACATTTTTTTATTTGGCTGGGCCGTAATCATTTATAAATTAATGATTTTAAATCTTGTTATTTTTTCTTGATAGTTTTTTTAATGTTTTACTTCAATCTTATGTCTAAATTGCTGGAATTATTTCTTTATATTTCAAGTCAATTTCAAAAAAAAATGCTTCCTGCTTAGGGGCCATTCAAATATTATGTAAGCACCCAATTGGGGGAGGGGGTTTGCGATTTGCTTATTTTTGCTGACAAGGGAGGGGGAGTAAGAGTGATGCTTACGTAAGACATTAAAATCACTTTATTTCCGACAATGTCTTGTAACTTGCAGAAATAATTTAATTTAAAAAAATTAAATTTGAAAAAATAAGTTAAATTTGGCAAAAGAAAATTAAACTTGATTCTTGTAGGCTTAAACTTGAAATTGTAAGGAAATTAAACTTACATTTTTTTTTTTCATTTTAAGCAGAGTTAGAGTTTTTTATTTGAATTAAGTCCTAAAATTTTTTTAATTAGATTATATATATATATATATATAAAATGTATATCTTAATATAAATAAAAGTCATTGTGGGTATGTGTGTGGGTATGTATGTGGCTATGTTCCACATCTCCTCCTAAACCAATGGACGGTTTTCAACCAAATTTTGTACACTTATCATTTAAGACAAGGGGAAGACACTTATGAACTTTTCTAAGTCCAAAAGTTAATTAAACAGTCAGTTAATTAGAAAATAACCGAAACCGTTTTTCCGCCGTAACTTCGGAGCAAACTGTCCGACAGAAAATATTTTTATACCATCTTAAAGTTCAAATTTTTACCTTTTCAATGATACCAATTTTATTTCTCTGACATTTTCCCTTCGATTGTTATTAATTTTTAAAAGTTCTAAAATTTTAAAATGCGTGCAGACGATTTTGAAATAACGAAGATTTATAGCTACTCCGTTGCTAGGCAACGGTTAGACTTTGAACTAATTCACCTTTATTTCTGAAAATTTTGCTTATTTTTAAAAATATCCATATAATATAATAAATGCGAAAGTGTGTCTGTCTGTTTGTTACGCATTCACGGCAAAACTACCAAACCGATTTGGATGAAAATTGGCAGAGTTGTAGCTTGGAACCCAGGAACGGAGATTGGGTAGGTGACATCATGTTAAATTCATTATTTTTGGCTACAGATAACAATTAAATAATTAACAAGCGATTTGCGATGAAGATTATTACTTTATTTTTCAATCAACTGCCACGTGATCCTTAAGGAATGCGTAAACAAAATGAAATGTCACGTGATCCTTCAGAAAAGCGCAAGCATGTGGAATAACTTATTTTTAAAGTCATGCATCACGTGATCTTGCTGAGAAAAGAAATAATCTCTGGAATAATAACTGAAAAATAAACGCCGGGACAGAAATCTAATGGTAGATATAATATAGTTCCAAGAGTTTTTAGATTAAAATTTAAAAACTAAAGTTAAGTATAACTAAATGAAAATATCGTTCAATATTTACTTAAAATAAGAGCCAAATTTAGTGGAAAGGTTGCCAAAATTATTCTTTATCGCTCTTTTCATCGTCATCCAAAATGTTTTTGGCGGTTAAATTTGTAACCAAACGATTTAGCTAATTACAATAGTTCCGTTTCGAATTTTAATGCTTTAAGAGCTGTTTCTAACCGATTTAAATAGAAAGGATTACACAAACCCAAAGAACACGGAATTCAACGTTTTGTTTACTAAAGAAAGAACTAATTCGAGCTTGGCGCTTGATACAGTTGCCAAATAGATTTGGCGATTGCTTAAATCGGAAGGTTACCGGAAAACGGTCTATGAATCCAAAATAAACAAA